>NW_020769346.1:376253-450121 GCF_900518735.1 Pseudonaja textilis | reverse complement strand
AGAAATTCGGAAAAGATATATAGGTGTTTAAATGGAAATGTGATAATTTGGAACTATGCTATATAAATGTTTATATTTGATTGAGAATTAATAAAACCTTGATAGAAAAAAATATAATTGAATAAAAGTGAAGGGAGAAATAATGAGAAATTTGGAAAAGATATATATGTGCTTAAATGGAAATGTGATAATGTGGAACTATGCCTTAAAAAATAATGTTTTATTTGCCTTGTTAAAACTTATAAGTAATTTTTAGAAAGGAGGTTTTATGCCTTTATGCCCTATGTTTTGTCTGTCTTTTAAAAATCAATAAAAAAAATTTTTTTTAAAAAAAACTCTCATGCAGACAAAAAACATTGCGAACCTAAACCTTTCAAGATTGGGGACCGTGTATACTTGTCCACAAAATTCTTAAAATCATTACAACCCTCTAAGAAATTAGGACCAAAATTCATTGGCCCTTTCCAGAATTATTAACCCCATGATGGTAGAGCTTCAACTTCCAAAAACACTTAGGCAGATTCATACAGTATTTCACTGTAGCTTGATCAAACCAGAGATTACTTCAAACCTCAGACCCCACCCCCTTCCCACACCTCCAACCCCCATCATGGTACATGGGGAACAACATTTTGAAATTAAAGACATCCTTGATTCATGCACTCAGCATGGATCCACACAATATTTAGTAGCTTGGAAACACCTTCCTTCTTCAGAAAATGATTGAGTAGCCAAACAACACGTAAAAGCACCCACATTACTATGTAAGTTCCACCAAAAATACCCAGATAAACCATCCTGAATTGCAAATGTAATGCATGATTTTTGTTTCTTTCCAGGTAGACCTATCTTTTTTTAAGGAGGGCAGGATGTCAGATCCGTATATCTGTCATTTCTTCAGTGGAAGAAGAAAAGGGCGGCGGTGGGAGGCTGATAAAGAAATCCTTTCTTGATGTAACCTGAATATATTTAATCTTATATCAAATTTGTATAACCCACACATGATATGATGGAGGGAGAAAAGCCAGATGGCCAGAACTTTCACTTCTGAGAGGCACAACCAGGAGATGAGAAGGTCATAAAAATTCCACAGTGAGATTGTACATTGGGAATCTCTTGAATTGTTCGTTCTAAAAAGGGGGCGGGGGGGAAATTAGGTATGCCCTGGGAAACTGTGAAAAGATTGTTCCTTACAAGAGGGGTGGGGAGGAATTAACATACTGGCTTTTGTTTCCCTAAATACACATTGAGATAAGGGGACGGGTTCTAAACTCCCTTATGTATCCCTGTATGCCTGAGAGACCTCAGACGCTGCTTTGAACTCCTACAGGAATTGTCTCATCTCAATAAAGAATTCCTTTGTGATACATTTGGATACGTTTTCAGAAGTTCATTCTAGTTGAGTGAATGGGAAAAGTTCTGTAGCCTGACAAATACTATTTGTGTTATTGTTTTAGTGGTTATTTCATTTAATGGTTTTATCTATGAAATTTAAATAAATTTTGGTTTCATCAATGAGAGGGTTTTCCGCATGATTTCACATGCTGCCTGCATCCCACGGATGGGGCTTTGCTTATTTGTTCTGGCATGCCCTGGCCCGATGCTGGTCCATGCACTGGGGCTTGGGGACCCTTGCTTTAAACTATTGTAAATCAATCTGTTTTTGCAGTATAATAAAATATATCAGATAGCTATAGTATCATAGAAAGGAGGCCTTGCTTTCCAGGGCAGAAGGTCAGAAGAGGTGCTGTGAGCCTCTTGAAGAAGACCAACCATGAAATATGTGCATTCACTTACTCTGGCTGTTTGTAATCATATGTTGAACTCTGCTCTTATCTTGAATATGCCCCTGTGCTCATGCTTATCTTGGCAAGCAGAACTGTCCTGTTAATTTTTTTTTTTTAAAAATGACATTATGAAACCAATGAAATGTCTACTAATGAGAGTAATTTGTTCAGTTTGTTATAGCAAGGCAGATCTTAGGCAATAACTGATTTGCAAAATTTCATCTCTACCCAGTCTTTAAAGAATGATATTATCTTTCTTTCTTTCTTTCAATGCCAACTGTTTGTCACCTTTAAAAAAAAAATGCATTATTTGATCCAAATGATGTTTTTCTCCATTGAAATGGCTTGCCTGGTTTGTCTGCTTAATCCCTTGTCTTGTCAAATTTTCTCCCAGGCGGAGAACTCCCTGGTTTCATAAAGAACTGCAGGAGAAAGTGTTGATGGGAAGCTGATTTCAAGTTGCAGGCAGTAAAATAGGGAAAAAAAGGTCACGCCTGGCTGTTGTTTTTAAAGCAATGAAGAAGTAATATGGGAAGTTTAATAAGAGAATTGGATTTATTATTTTATCAAACAAATACAATTGAGAAGGCAAAACAGTGACTAATATGACAACTCAAGGAAATTATTGCACTCAAGAGATAGTATATGACACTAATTACTGATGTGTTTTGTCATTATGTATCGATGAACAAGCAGTTTGTTTATTTAAGTTTATGAGCTTCAAAATTAAGGTGAGGACTAAAATGGGCCTGAAGGGTAAGCTCCCATCTAGGACATTTTTGTATATATATCAGCAGTTCCCAACCATGCTGACTTTGCAGACTGGCGATGGTGGCAGCGGGGAGAGGGGATGGTTTCACATATATGCATCTTGTGCGAATGTAGCTTTGTATGCTCCTGCGTTGCTTGCGTGGCCCGATTGGGCTGTGGACCAGGAGTTGGGGATCCCTGATATATATGATCAGTGTATCCACTACAGTCCACTAAAATTTAATCAGATTAGTTCTCTTGTAGACATAAGTTGGGAATTGTGCGATGAAAATTATGGTAAGACATTCATTTCCTCCACTTATACTCAATTTGGCAAATAACGTTTATCCCAAAATAACTTTCCTCAAGTCCATATTGTCTTCATTGCATAACTAGCTATTGATTGACTGGTTCATGTATAAAATAAGCCATTGTTTGCTAAATCACAGTTCATTGCAAAAATTAAAATTGGCTGAATACCAAAGCATATTAAGTCAAATACTATTTCTATGTATTACCTTCATATTAACATATCCTTCTGCAATGTATGCCTCCAAATAAAATCAGATAAGTTTCAAATTCTAAGATAAGAATTAACCCAGATAATTCTGGATTGGGGAAGACTTCTTTAAAGTTTGGTTATGTAGTCCTTTGGCTACTTATGCAATCAATCAGCTTTCATCTATACCAGGGCTGTCAAACTGCTGGCCCATGGGCTGGATGCATCATGTGCTGGCCACAGCCATGCTCGATTTAGCAAAGGGGGGGGGGAAGTCCTGATACGTCACATGACACTGCCATGACGACATAAGTTTGACACTCGTTATCTATACCAACAATGGAGTTGGCCAGTATCTCTAAGGGTTATAGTTGCATGTCTTTTTCCAATAAGTTTTTTCACCATTCAAGGAGACACAGAAGGAATCAAATGTATGAATGTTAAGATAAACTGATGAACAATTTAGTAGTGATATTCCCCACTTACATGATTTTCAAGATAAAGGCAAATTGCACATTCTCTTTCTGTAACCTAGCAGTTGTCCTGTAGTTGGTGTAAGCCAAAAAAGGTTAAAGGTATTAAGTTAAATATCTAAAATTGCCAAATTCAAGAAGTAAGTTCCTCAGACCTACTAAGTTAAATAGAGGTAGAAATTCTAGAAGGGAATCAGTCCCAAAAAGTAAGGGGGGGGGGATCTAGAAAGATAGAGTTACCAATTATCTGGCAAAAGAAAGAAGTGTACTTTTTTTTAGCCTCACAATCTCTGCTCAGCAGGCATAGCCTTAAAATCAAATATTGCCCAACTTTTTAAGCATCTCTTCTCAGCAACTTTTCTATCTGCAAGTTAGCAAGTTCTGGCCTATGACTTTAATTAGATAATTAGTACAATTAATTAATACAGTATCTACTACCTAAATTGACAAAACCTTAATTAATTAGATGATTATGTCCTTTATCTCTCAGCTCTGGCACATCCCTGAGATTGATAAACCAGTCTTTCTGATGCTGGAAAAAAATAATTTCATACATGTAGGCCTAACATTTTTGTTTGGTGTTTTTTTTTGGCAATTTATCATTGTAATTTTTGTCATGGATGCCAAGAAAGAGTGTCTTCCTTTTCCTCTCATTTGTCCTCCTTTCCAGTTGCCTGTTCAGATATCTGATAACTTCAGGAAAAGGTTAAAAATTGTAAGCCCACAAATAAAAACACACATATCATTAAAGAGAGGAGCAGAAGTTTAGACTGAAAGTATGTCTGAGAAAAAAAAATAAAAGATTAGGTTGGAAAGAAACAAGCTATGAAGGGATTAAGATAAAAAGGTAAAGTCAAGGCAGTAAGCAAGAAGTTAAAAAAGATAAAGAGGCGTTACTTCCTGCAGCACATTCTCCAGCTAGAATTCCACTCATTGCAGTTATTAAGAGAAGGAGGCAGTTTGGGGGAACTGGGAGTGTAAGGGATTCAGACCTATCAATCAATAGACAGAAGCTGGCAGTTTTCAGACTGGAAAATCACCCAGTGTACTGTATTGACCAGAAAAGTTTCAAGGCTCGAATAGCCAAAGAGTGGAATGGATTAAAGACCTGGGCCAGATGAAGAAAAATGGTTATGAAATTTTATGCAAAGAAAGATATTTGCAAGGAGTATTGCATCAATAAGGGAGGAAGGAGAGCTCTGTTCATATGTGCTTCTGAAATGTCCTGCACCTTTAAGGAGACTATTTAATCTTTCATTTGTGTATGAAAAGCTAATTTTGGGCAAGCTGCCATGCAGAAGACAAAGATTCATCTCATTGAATTCACAGACAGACAGACAGATATGGTTTGCCATTCTGTCTTCCTAGAACTGAAAGGCAGTGACTCTCAAAAGTCATTTAGCTGGTTTCATGCCTATGGCAGGACTAGAACTTACCCTTTCCCAATTTCTGTCCTAATACCTACTGGTAATTACTATAACAAACTGGCTCTTTTATTAATTGTTATACCTTCACAGTATAACTGTTTTCCATACCTATCCATAATGATACCGAAATGATGAAATGTGGATTGTGAGATCACAGTTCAAGTTCTGACTTTTCATATTGCTTACTAGATACTGGGAAGAAAGAGAAATCCCTTCTTGGAGCTATTCTGCTCCAAACTATCCTTCTACCTTACTGGTGGAGGATTCACAGGAGCTTGTTTGAAACAAATTACCAAGAAGCTAAAAGAGTTTTTCTGTCTGAGAGAATAATTAGGGAATCAGCTTGTCAAACTCAGGACCAGTTTTAGTGTTACCTCATTTCTCCCCCCTCTCGCCTTTTCTGGTTCTAAATTTTCTATTTGACAGGCATCTAGACAGGCACCCTGAAAAATTTGAGCTGTTTGAAGCTCTCATAACAGATAACAGATCATCAGAGTTGGAAGGGACCTTATAGGTCATCTAGTCCAACCCCACGCCCTACACCATTTCTGACAAATGGCAGTCCAATCTTCTTGAAAGTCTCAAGTGATGGCGCTCCCACAACTTCTGAGGGCAAGTTGTTCCATTGGTTGATTTTTCTCACTGCCAGAAAGTTTCTCCTTATTTCCAGGTTAAATCTCTTCAGTTTCCATCCATTATTCCTTGTCTGGACTACAGGCTCTTTAGAAAATAGCTTGACCCCTTCCTCCCTGTGGCAGCCCCTCAAATATTGGAAGAATGCTATCATGTCTCCCCTGGTCCTTCTTTTTACTAGACTAGCCAAGCCCAGTTCCTGCAACCATTTGTTGTATGTTTTAGTCTCCAGTCCCCTCCCTAATCATTCTGGTTGCTCTTCTCTGTACTTTTTCTAGAGTCTCAACATCTTTTTTATAATGTGGTGAGCAAAACTGGATGCAGTCCTCTAGGTGTGGTCTTACTAAGGCTTTATATAGTAGTACTTCTCTTAATCTTGATTGTATCCCTCTGTTAATACAACTTAAGATTGCATTAGATTTTTTGGCTGCTGCTGCTGCACAATGCTGGCTCATATTTAGCTGGTTGTCCACTAAAGACTCCAAGATCCCTCCCACAGTTACTGCTATTGAGCCTGGTTTCACCCAGTCTATATGTGTACTCTTGGTTTTTCTTGGTTTTTTTCATCCTTCATCCCATCACCAACAATAAAATATATGGATATTAAAATGGATGTTGATCTTTAAAAATTAATGCAGAAGGCAATTGATATGAAACATGTTTTTGTGGTAAAAGGAATCCCTGAAGACATGCAGTTTTATACAATTCAGTTTCTTTTCAGTGTATATTAAGCTGACATTCAAAGCATCAAACTGTTTAGGTTTTTCCCTTGCAGTTTATTAGTCAGTGGGGAAGTAACTGCCACAAAGTAGAACCTATCCAGTCATAGAACAGCAAGGATATATCAAGATTTTATAGACCTGCAAGTCATCAATCATGAAACCAAGAAGCTCGTCTTACATCAAGATAGGACTGCATTTGCATTAGTCAAAGCCATGTTTTTCTACCACAGGAAATCATCCCAGTGAGATAAGATAACCTTTGTTGTCATTCTTTACTGTGAACACTCTGGTACACATTAAAAATGAAATTCTGTTGCTCTCAAAATAAAGTATATATCTACCCAAACACATATATAACACACCTATGCATGCTACATACATACATATATATATATACCTACATCCATACATAAATCCATACATAATATACATATCACTGTCCATTTTGAATATGTAATGAACAGAGAAAACTTGAGAGTTCACAAGGTTGATACCATATGGAGCAAAACTGTGACTGAATCTAAATATTCTGCTTCAGATACCATGAAGCTTCCTCCCAGAAGGTAACAAGAATGATTCTGGAAAACTCTGCAGCTACTGCTGCTGTTGGATCATTACACCTGGAAACATTATTTAAAGCAAGGGTCTTCAAACCCTGGGCTAACATGACTAGAGGAGGAATTCTGGGAGTTGAAGTCCACAAGTCTTAAAGCTGTCAAGTTTGAAGACCCCTGATTTAAAGCATCAGTGAAATGTAAAACAAAAGTTAAAGCAATCTGCTGCTGTCTTTGCAAGAAGCAACATTGGCCCATGTTAGCTTGCTTTTCTTAGAAAAACACATGGCAAACTATATTCTGCAGAGTGGTGGCAGAAGCAGCATTGGTAGCAATAGAAACTCCTGCAGATTTTTAAAAAGAGCAACCTCAATTATGGTAGTGTCATTCTTGACATCAAACAATAAGTAAAACTTGGTATTAATGAACATGCCCATTACTTATAAGTATTAATCAAAAATAAAAAGGTTTTTCTTTTTATATCTAATTATAGTATGAATACACCCTGACAGTCTCTTTCTCAGGCAGACCCTAACATTGTCTTCATCTCATTCCCAATCCATATATGAGGCAATTTAAAGTCATTTTAGGGGGGAGGGGGTTCTGTCACTACAACAGTTTTTGTTGTTGACATAATCTGCCCTGTTTCACCAATCATTTGGACAATCTGGCATGTTTCATTAATAATTTGATTGCTGATACAGTGAGAGTTAATCTGGAGTCTCATATTGGCCATGTTACTTTGCTACATGCTTCCCTTTCCTCCAGTTGTGGGACACTGTCCTCCAAGACCATCTTCATTTGGACAGCAGACCAGACATATGTTGAGGACTGAGGCAGCAGTTCACATAAACTGGGCATAATTATTGAGGAGTATTAATACAAGTTCTTTAACATAGAAACTCTTTTGAAATGTACTACATGTCAACTCATAAAATATTTTGTATGCACATTTAATTGTCAACAGAAAGAAGGGGTGGAGTTTCAAAGAGCAGGCAGCAGTGTGGAATCGAAAGTACATTCCATTCATATTTTCTTCAGAGACTCATTAGATGACTGAAGTTTCTGCCATGAAAAAATTAATTGGAGAGCATGATTGATGACTCTTGGCTATGGACATATTTCACTGGATGATACACCCGGGGGGTGGGGGAAGCAAGATCAAAGGTGACAGTGAATTACGTATCTCAGAGTCGGCTATGCCCAGGCTAATGCCGGCATGTTAACTTCTAATAAATCCTTTTCAGTTGCGGGAGTGTGGCTTGCGGCTCATGATTTAATTGGAATCCTGACACTACACTTTGTTCCTAGCAGAGGTTGGTATTCAACCGGTTTGCATCGGCAAACCAGTAGCGGTGATTTGGTGTGGGTCACCGAACTGATGGCGATCCCTGGCTGGCCACATCCCTGACCCAGTTGCCCACTTGTCCTAGTCGCTCTGCTAGCTTTCCCTACCACATGGCAGCCGTGCCACAGCTGAGGCAGATGTCCCAGGCTGCTGCACATGTGCACTGCCTGTGCAGCTGCTACACATGTGGTGCGCATGTGCAGCAGCCCCGGGACATCTGCTTGCCTGCCTGCCCTCCTCGGAGCACGTTTTCTTCCTTTTCCTGGTGGACGTGCCTCTTTCAGCCTGGCCAGCAGGTGGGTGGGCAGATGTCCCAGGGCTTCTCGCCCCCCCCCCCCTTGTCATGAGATGCCTGCAGCTAGTGCATGCTTTTTTCAGTGCAGATGCTGGACTGGGGGTGGAGGGGTGACCAGGGAGCATGACTCTTTGCCACCCACACGGCCCCTTTGCCTGCCACCCCTTCTCTCTCCCACCCACACCCCTTTGTTGGACCCAGAACAATTGCCCCTGGTTGGCCCCACCATGCCCGCCCCGTCGCACCTGTGACAGCAACAGGTATAATTTTGAAGTTGAGGGAGAAGTTAGGGAAGGAGCTGGAGGGTCCTGCAGTGGCTGGCACCGCTGAGAAGTGGGGAAGTGGCTTTCTAGTGGTCCAAACCAGCATTCAGGCCAGCAGGCCACGGGAAGTCAGAGCACCGAGGGAAAGGGGGATTGCCAGAGAGACCCATCCTCTCAGTGCCAAATTGGGACCATTCAGGGTACTCCTAGGAATTGGGTAAGCCGAGCCGCAGCTCCTTGCCTTTTTAGGTCAGGGAACAGCCATTTTCTGCAGGAGGAGGACTGCAGAGGAGGAAGGTCTACCTGAGCGACTCCTCCAGTGACTTTGCCAGATTATTTGGATACTTACAAGCAAGCTCAGCTAAAGGTGCTGCTGTCACATGTCAGCCCAGGCCTTACCCCGTGGCTCCATAAAGCCAACACCAAAGAAGTGGGAGTTCAGGTGAACCCTGAATGCAATGCTCGCAAGTGGAGGAGGGGGAGGAGGAGAAAGGAGAAAGGAGGCCCAAAGGGATGCTTCCACCACAGCTGGTAATCGTTGTTCAGCCAGTATGAATTCCAAAAAGAAGAAATGAAAGAGGTAGAGAAGAATGCCAAGGAAAGCATTTGAGACACACACACACACACAAACACACACATAGACAGAGTGGGGGAGAGAGGGGGGAAGATAGGAAGAGGGGCAGAGAGGCAGAGAGACAGAGAGAGATATGGGGGGGAGAGCCATAGAGGGGGGAAACACAGGGAGGAAGAGAGAGAGAGGGAAAGAGAGAGAAAAAGAGGGAAAGATAGAAAAAGAGGGAAAGAAGATGGAGAGAGAGAGAGAAGAAAGAAAAGAAAGAGAAAAGAGAAAGAAAAAAGAGAAAGGAAGCAAAAGGAAGAAAAGGGATAGGCAAAGAAAGGGAAGATGGAAGGAAGATACAAAGAAAGAAAAAGAAAGAAAGAGAGGGAGAAAGGAGAAAGTGAATGAGATATATGAATGGATAGAGAAAAAAGGAGAGGAAGGAAGGACACAAACCCTGCCTTCAGAAGACTCTGAAACAGCACAGCAATCTAGGGCTGGAAGGGATCTCAGAGGTCATCTTCCAGTCTAACCCCCTGCTCCAATAGGAGATCCTTACAGAATCATAGAATGGCAGGGTTAGAAGGGAGGGAGTGTGTGTGTGTGTGTGTTTGTTTGTTTCAGGTGGGTCTCCTAGCTTTAGAAGGAGAGAGGGAAGGAGGAAAGGAAGGGACAGAAAGAGAGAGGGGGAAGTGAGAAAGAGAGAGGGGAGAGAGAGAAAGAGGGAGAAAAAGAGAGAGGGGGAAAGAGAAAGAAAGAAAGGAAGGGAGAAAAAGAAAGAAAGAGAAAGAGCAAGAAAGAAAGGAAGGGAGAGAGAAAGAGGGAGAGAGGAGAAAGTGAATGAGATATATGGATGGATAGATAAATACATGGAAGGAGGGAGGGAGAGAGAGAGAAATAAAGGAGAGGAAGGAAGGACACAAACCCTGGCTTCAGAAGACACTTTGAAGCAGCACAGTAATCTAGGGCTGGCCTGCAAGGGATCTCAGAGGTCATCCAGTCCTCCAGCAGGAGATCCTTATAGAATCATAGAATAGCAGGGTTAGAAGTGTTTGTGTGTGTGTGTGTGTGTGTGTACGGCTGTCAAACCTCCAAAAACAGGTCAACTAGGTCTGGAGAGATCAGTCATAAATTAGAACACTTGCTAAGCAACTGGCCATTAAGCGAGGACCATTTGTATTTGGTTTGCCATTCACATGGCCATCTGGCCATGCCCACCCAGTTACATGGCCCCAAAGCCACATCCATTCAGTCACATGTCCACCAAGCCACACCCATCAGGTCATGTGACCAAGCCACACCCACAAATTAAGCTATGCCCACAGAACCGGTAGTAAAAAAAATTGAATCCCACCACTGGTTCCTATATATTTTAGTACTCCTATTAAACAGTACTCCTGTAATGTATTACTTTGTAGAAGCTTGATTTAAAAGAAAAAGGTAGATTCAAGTGGGAGATTGCAATTTCTGTCACTATGGGCTGCATTATATATCTCCAGCTGCTTTAGCCAACAGAGGATTTTGCAAACTGATCTTTTAGCTGTTTTTGTTATATGTATGTATGTATGTATGTATGTATGTATGTATGTATATATGTATGTATATAATTGCATACCTAGTGTGAGAAGTGTTAATAAAGTATCCTTTTTATGACTCAAATCTCATGTTGAAAGATAGATTATGTCTTTGAAGTAAGGGAGTGCAGTACCAGACACCAGTTACTTTTTTGGAATGCCTTTGAAGCGCTGGGAATTATCACACTCTTTTGGAATGTCTTTGAAATGCCAGATACCGGGTAAGGAAGTGTCTTTTATGTGCTAGGTACCAAAAAGATAATAAAATGTAACTTGTATCCTGAAAGATAGATTGTAAATCAAGCCATTTGTATACTGGGGGGGGGGGTGTAGTTTTAAGTTATAAGAGTAAGAGCAAAAGCTATGTTTTTCGTTCCTCCCAGCTGCCTAGGGTGGAACCCATCTGCAGATGTATATCCAATAAAGCCTTTTTTCTTGGATCAACTTTGAATCCTGGTGGTTTTTCTTTAGCCACAATCTCACAATTTGGGGACTCGTCTGGGATCCTCAATGGTGGTCGACTGGAAAGTGGGGACCAGGTAAGAGAGTGGCCACAACCTCCCATTGAGAGGCCCTCTCTCCGAATTCGGTCAGACTCCCAAGGTGACTGGGAATCCAGACGGTCCTTGGAAAAAGAACTGAGACAAAATGCCGGCTGAGAGTTTGTGAAATCGATCTGAGTTGGGGACGCCCACACATCCTTTGACTGCGGAGAGTCCAGGAGTGATCAGATCAGGTAAACTTTGTTCCTTTCATTTGTAGCCAAAAGAGAGAGATCCTTAAACTCCCTGGGGGAATCCAGCGCTTGCTGGAGGATTGGGACTAGGAGTCTGGAAGAAAGAGGTCCTTAAACTCTCTGGGAGAATCCAGCGCTTGCTGGAGGACTGGGACTGGTGAGTCAAGACTCTGGGAGTCTGAAAGAATAGAGATGGGAAAGGGACAAAGCAAGGGTCTTGGAGACCAGGAAGAAGCCTGTCTGGGACAGGGAAGATTTGACAATGGCAGAAAACCTATTCCAGTAGATTCGCCCCTGGGACAACTATTTCAGCAGTGGTTCTCCCCGAATCTAAAGGAATTCACCAGACATCTCGAAAAGAAAAACACGATTTATCTTTGTTGGGACCGGTGGCCAAAATATCCCTTGATTGATCCTAAATTTCCATATCACTGGAGTCCTGAGGGGGAAACCAGTACCTATTGGATGACCAAATTGCGAGACTATATTCTCCAACACAAAATGACCGCCCAAATTGCATACATAGATGTATGATCTCCTGAAAGCAGCCCAACAAGTTTTTGTGAACAGAGACACTGTAAAAACCAGACAGAAGTCCCAGATGATGGTTGCAGCTGTACAGGCTGCAACAAAGAGCGAAGTAAAGAAAAGTGGGAACTTTGGGAAGGGTCCAATTGGAGAAAGAAGAGACAATTTTGGGGGATACAATCAGGGAGGTTTTCGAGGTAGAGGAAGAGGTTCCAGAGGAAGAGGCATGGGAATGAGACAGCCTGGAATGAATAGGAGTTGCTTCAGGTGTGGGAAGGAAGGTCACTTTGTGCGTGAGTGTCCTACCAACCGAGAAGAGCAGAGTTATGCATTGTATGATGATTAGGGCTGTTCCGGCTCCTTTAAGAGGACCTGCGGGGAGCCATTGGTAAACATTTTAGTGGGTCCTAACCGTCAGGAGTGGCTGTTCCTGATAGATACCGGCACAAGCTGGACTTCTGTGTGTGACCCGGTAGAGGGTGCACATAGATCAAGGAAAGTGATAAAAGTAGTTGGGGTGAGTGGAAAATCGTAGGATGTGAGTGTGTTTGAACAAATTAGACTGGAAATGAATGAAGTGGTGACTGAAGCTGAAGTGTTGTATATTCCTGATTCTGGAGTGAATTTGCTGGGGAGAGATTTATTGCCTGTGTTTGGTATCCAGCTGTGAGATACCGGGAAGGGAATAAGGATGTGTAAGATGACTGTGGAGGATGAAAGGGCAATTTCGGATGAGGTCTGGGCAGGAGGAGAGAAGGCAGGGCGAATGAACATTCAGCCGATTAAGATTCAAGTGCAGCCTGGGGTGACAAAGCTTTGGACACCACAATATTCAATGAGCAGGAAGGGAAGAGAGGGGCTGAAACCAGTGATTGATAGATTGTTGAAACAGGGCATGTTGGAGCCTACTATGTCACCCTTCAATTCTCCAATACTTGCTGTGTTGAAGAAGGATGGGAAACATAGATTAGTGATGGATCTGAGGAGGATCAATCACATAATGGTTCCCAGATTCCCAGTGGTTCCTGATCCCTGTACTATCTTGGGACGAATTCCTCCCAAAGACAAATGGTTTACTGTGATAGATCTGAAGGATGCCTTCTGGGCATGCCCTCTTGAGGAGGGAAGTAGAGACCTGTTTGCATTTGAATGGAATGATCCTGAGACTGGGAGAAAACAGCAATTAAGGTGGACAGTACTTCCCCAGGGCTATACTGAGAGCCCTTTGTTGTTTGGACAGGCTTTGGAAGAAAAGTTGGTGTCTTTTGAGAAAGGGAAAGGGATCGTGTTGATTCAGTATGTGGATGACTTGTCGTTGACTGGAGAGAAAGAGAAAGAGGTTAGAGCAGCATCTGTGGCTTTGCTAAATTGGCTGAAAGAGCAAGGATTGACAGTTTCAAGGGAAAGGATCCAGTTTGTAGAAAGGAAGGTGAAATATTTGGGGCATTATATTCAGCAGGGAGTGAGGTCCTTGGATCCTGAGAGGGTGAAAGGGATCATGAGCCTGGCTCCCCCCAGAAATAAGACAGAAGTCAGGAAAGCCCTTGGATTGTTGGGGTATTGCAGAGTCTGGGTGGACCAGTACACTGTGTTAGCTCAATTCCTGCACAGGAAGCTGGTAGGAAAAGGAGAAAGTATAGAATGGTTAGAGGGAGATGATGAAAACTGGGAAGGTTTAAAGAAGGCACTGTCATCCGCACCGGTTTTGGCTTTGCCCAATTTGAAGCTCCCATTTCATCTGTATGTGTCAGCAGCCCAGGGAACGGCACTAGGAGTGTTGGCACAGAAGAGGGAGGGGCAATACCAGCCCATTGCCTTTCTGAGCAAAACTCTGGAGCCAGTGGTGAGAGGATGGCCGGTGTGTGTGCAGGCTGTGGCTGCTACAGCTATGTTGGTGGTAGAGAGCAAGAAGTTAACCTTTGGGGGGGGGCTCTTGTGGTGCATTCTCCTCATCAGGTCACTTCTGTGCTAAGTCAGTTGGCAAAACTTGGATGACAGAGGGGCAGATTCTCAAATATGAGACCATTTTGAGAACCAGCCCTGATGTAGTGATTGGGACAGACAGGAATTTGAATCCAGCAGAATTCCTAGAAGGGAGAAGACAGGAGTGGGAAGCTGAGGATCATGATTGTTTGTTGCAAGTAGATTTGATGACAAAGGTGAGGGAGGATCTGGAAGAGACTCCTTTGAAAGATGGGGAAAGATGGTTTGTGGATGGATCAAGCAGGGTTGAGGAAGGAAAAAGGAAGTCAGGATTTACAGTCGTGACAGGAGAGGGGGAGGTCATAGAAAAGGGCTCCCTTCCTTCCTCATGGTCTGTGCAAAAATGCGAGTTGTTTGCTCTGAAAAGGGCCTTAGAGTTGGCTGAAGGAATTGATGTGACAATCTGGACTGATTCCAAATACACCTGGGGTGTGGTCCATACCTTTGGTAAGATCTGGCAGGAGAGGGGCTTTATCAAGGCTGATGGGAAACAAGTTGAACAATTACAGCTTGTAGAACAGGCCTTGGAGGCCCTGCAACTGCCAGATCAAGTGGCAATAGTGCATGTGAATGCTCATCAGAAAGGGAACACCCCAGAGGTAGTTGGGAACAGGTGGGCAGACAAGTGGGCAAAAGAAGCTGCAGGGGAAATAGAGCTGGTAATGGCATCAATTCCCTTGCTAGAAATGGAAGAGGATGAGGATTGGAAACCAAAGGGAAAAGAGAAGGATGAATTGGAAAAAGAAGGGTGTGTGCAAACTGAGAAAGGATGGATGACTTCGGAAGGGGTGAAGGTGGTTCCCGTGAATGTAATGAGAGGAATTTTGAAAAAGGTACATGAGGGAGGACATTGGGGAACAGAAGAACAGCTGTGAAGCCACATTTTTGGAGTCCAAAGATGTGGACACTAGCCCAGAGCATCTGTTGGAAATGCTTGATATGTTTGAAAGTAAACAAGAAAGCAGCAAGGAAGAAAGAAATGGGAGGGCGACCCCTAGTGGGCTGGCCTTTCCAGAGAGCACAGATTGATTTCACTGAATTACCAGAGAAAGGGGAGGTGGAAATATTTACTTGTGATTAAAGATCATCTGACAGGGTGGGTGGAGGCCTATCCGACCAGGAGGGCCACTGCCCCCACAGTAACCAAGATCCTGTTAGAACAGATCATTCCTCGTTATGGGATGATGGAAGCTATCGATTCTGACAGGGGGGCACATTTTACACAAAAAGTGTTACAGTCTGTGATGGGAGCTGTAGGGGTGAAATGGGATTTACACACCCCGTGGCATCCAGAATCCAGTTCTAAAGTGGAGAGGGGGAATGCAGAATTGAAGAAACATTTGACCAAATTAAAATTGGAAAATGGGTTACCATGGACAAAGAACTTATCCTTGGCACTACTCAGTATCAGAACATGTCCAAGGAAAGACACTGGGGTCTCTCTATTTGAGATGCTAATGGGGAGACCCTACTTGGCAAAAATAGGGAATCCAATTCCTGAATTCAAAGATTTGTTCTTGAAAAAATATTTGCAGACACTGTCCAGGTCTTTGCTTTCTCTTCATAAACAGGGATTGTTGGTGCAACGACCACCTTTAGCTGGCAGCCAACATCCCCATGAAGTTGGAGACTGAATCCTGATAAAAACTTGGAAGAACGAAAAGCTGCAGCCCAGCTGGGAAGGCCCGCACCAGGTGCTGTTGACAACTGAATCTGCAGTTCACACTCGAGAAGGAGGCTGGACGCATTACAGCAGAGTCAAGAAGGCACCGGAACCTGAGAAACCTTGGAAGGCCATTCCAGTGGATGGTCAGCTGTTGAAGTTAACTCTGAAGCGGTAACATGCAGCTGATTTGCCTAGTGACTATTTACCTACTCATGAGCAGGATAGGAGGAGAGACTGAGATAAAGACAAAAGCTAAGACTGAGGGACAATGTGATCAATGCATAAAAACAACAAAAACAGGGACACAAGTGACAAAGACTCTAATTTTCCATACTCAACTGAGTTGCAGGAAAAGAGACTCTGGGACTTGTATCTACAATGGGACATCTTACTCCATTTGTAAGGATGGAGGGAGTGTCAAATGTTATGACCCGAAAGGTCCCACACATAGGTACACTATAAAGTTTCAGGCAGGGAACAAGGTAATGGTGAACCATGACTTCTATAATCCCAAGGTGTCACAGTCAGTAACCTTTGATGCCTGCGAGGCAATGGATGAGGGAGATAATGGGTGTGGGTCTGTGGAATGGAGGAGAACATACGCAAAAAATGAGAAATATATTTGTGGTAGGAATTTACCTTCATTGGATAACTGCGGTTACGGCACTTTCTGTAATGGGTTGCTCTGGGAGAAATGTATTACTTTTCGGACAAGGGGGCTAATGGTAATACCAGATACTATCCCAAGATTAGACAGTGCGAAGGCATTGTATATGAATAGGCTTAGGGTACCCGATGCCAATTGCCCTTGTCATAAGTGTAATCCTATTAATCTTACATTCCCGATCCCTGAAAATTGGCTGAAACCCCAATCCTGGAAAGGATATCAAGATGAATATGGGTTAGGGATAGACAGGACAGGAGCCAACCCATCTGTGAAACTCAAGATTCAGGTGATCAAACATAGTCTGAATCCTATCGAAAACTCTCTGTTCTACTCTTATTATCAGGAGTTTCAAAAATTACAAGATGTAATCTTGCCCCCAAAAGCTCAAAATATGTTCCTGGCCCTAGCTGAGACTATTGCCAAAGAATTGATGGTCAAGAACTGTTTTGTGTGTGGTGGAACCAACATGGGAGAGCAGTGGCCATGGGAGGCTCAAGAGGTTAATTATACCTATGTAGCAGAGAGCCAGGCCAATTATACCTTTAAGCAAAAGGGAGAAGAAATATGGGCTATTACTACTAATCTAGTAGGAAATGTATGTTACCAAGGAACCAAACCACAGATCGAACCATCAATGTAGGGTCTCTGCAGTGTCTAGGGGTATGGGAGAACCAGGCTTGGTGGTCCGGAGGGAACATCTCTGAACCAGCAAGGTCTTTAGAAAGTGTAATTAAAATGGATTTTCTGAGGAACAGAAACCCTGGACAACCCCTGGTGGGCTGTATTGGATTTGCGGCAGGTATGCGTATAATATCCTCCCTGCAAAGTGGTTTGGGTCATGTGTTCTGGGAACGATAAGACTGAGTTTCTTCTTATTACCTCTCAAGCAATGGCAGGTATTAGGAGTGCCAGTGTACGAAGAAATAGGGAACATTAGGGAGAAACGAGGGACAAAGGACATTCATAAAGGGGTCTGGAAGGACGCTGAGTGGCCGCCGGAGAGAATAATTTATTATTATGGACCGGCCATGTGGGCAGAGGACGGGACTTATGGATATCGAACCCCGATTTAGTTATTAAATCGCTTAATTCGCTTGCAAGCTGTAGTAGAAATAATCACAAATGAAACTATATTGGCTATGACACATTTAGCTAAAGAAAGTGCATGCTCAAGAACATATATAATGCAAAATCGCTTGGCTCTGGACTATTTGCTTGCTAAGGAGGGAGGAGTATGTGGGAAATTTAATCTAACAAACTGCTGCATCGAAATTGATGAGAGTGGAAAGGTGATCCAGGAGATAGCAGACCGAATGGTAAAAGTAGCCCATGTACCGGTCCAGACTTGGGAAGGATTCAATATGGGGAACCTATTTGGATCCTGGTTTCCTAAGCTCCCAGGGTTACAAGCCATAGTAGCACTCATTGGTATCATTGCAGCAGGATGTGTAATACTACCATGTGTGTTCTTCCTATATTCATCCGCACGATAACTAGCACTCTCTCCCTGATAGCCAAAAGGTTGAACAAATTGTTGAACAAATGATGGTGTTAAGACAACAATATGACCCATTGGAGCACCTGGAGAAATCTCCTGAAGAACTATGGAAGACAGCAGACTTGTTATTAACTGAGTTTGAGTCAAGGATGGAACAAGAACAGGGGGATTGTGAGAAGCGTTAATAAAGTATCCTTTTTATGACTCAAATCTCATGTTGAAAGATAGATTATGTCTTTGAAGTAAGGGAGTGCAGTACCAGACACCAGTTACTTTTTTGGAATGCCTTTGAAGCGCTGGGAATTATCACACTCTTTTGGAATGTCTTTGAAATGCCAGATACCGGATAAGGAAGTGTCTGTTATGTGCTAGGTACCAAAAAGATAATAAAATGTAACTTGTATCCTGAAAGATAGATTGTAAATCAAGCCATTTGTATACTGGGGGGGGGGGGGGTAGTTTTAAGGTATAAGAGTAAGAGCAAAAGCTATGTTTTTCGTTCCTCCCAGCTGCCTAGGGTGGAACCCATCTGCAGATGTATATCCAATAAAGCCTTTTTCCTTGGATCAACTTTGAATCCTGGTGGTTTTTCTTTAGCCACAATCTCACACTAGGCAACTATTAACCTGACTAGGGAAGCCTGATATGTTTCATGAAGCTACAATGTCTACAACTGTTTGTGCAAAGTATCACAGATTCCATCCCCACTATAGTGGTACTGCATGCCATGGAGATATTTATTGTTTTTCTACACATGCTAAACTATTGTTGGAAGAATTATGCTTCTGGGTTCAGTTCCAAGTGGGAAAAAGACACTGGAAACATGGAGGCTGTTTGGAAAGATGGTTAAATGGTGGATAGGACCACATGGCTTGGAGCTCCAAAGAAGGAAGGGCTGAGATGCTGAAAGTGCCTAGTTTTATACCCTCTGTTGAGATTTGAATTGGAGCTTGTATTCTGATTGGTTGTCAAGACTCCCATGGGGCCATGCAGTAGTCTTTTCCCGAGTCCCAGGCTTGATTGAGCCTTGCTGGATGATGTAATGAAAAGGGCTTTGGCCAACTGCTATAGCTTTACCTGGAGATCTTTCTTATGTAAAATATTCTGGCCCAGGCCTTAATGGCCCACCCATTAACAAAGGTGGGGGTGAGCTTCTGCTTCTGAGGGGAGTTTCTGCTTCTGTGTTTCTACTCTTTTTAGGGGAAATATTCTGCCTTTTTAATATTTCCTAGGATATTTCATTTTTCTTGGAGAGGGGTGGGTGCTAACTTCCTACAGTATGATTCCAGAAATCTACTCTAACACATGAGTTTGCTAGAGTTGCTTCTTGGTTATTTCTGTGTGATACCAACTATTGACTACTTGGGTCTTTGTTACCAATATTCCCAAGAAGAACAATGCTCTTGCTGTTGGATCACACCAAGTTGCAAGAAGTTGCTCCTTCTTTCTTCATTCTTTCACTAAATGCAATTTTTACTCTCCCTTAAACATCAGGCAGCAAGAAAAGAAGACCACAGGAACCAGTAGGGGAACAAATAAAAAAAAGGCTAGAACAATTGCTCTGTTGGAAATCAGGAATAAGGCAGAAGTTGTGATTCATTCACTAGAATACAGACATTCTCAAGAATACTGGGGAAGAACTAAAGGATAGGATTACCAGGTGAGTGGGCTTCAAAAATCCACAATGATTAAATAACAACAATCTGTTTCCTTCTTTCTAGAGGCAGTAAGTTTAGATAGAGGAACACAATGAAAGCTGAGGTGCAGGTGGCCAGATCTCTTGGGGATGCCACTTTATTCAACACTTATATCATATGAAAAGTAGTCCACCTACAGTGAGAACAGCAAGTTTCAGGTTTAGAGTTTTAAAAACATTTAAGTTAAATAGGTAAGGAAATTATCATGCATGGAAGTTGTTTTTAACTACCAGAAGATTAATAGTTCAAATGAACTTGTATGAGGAAATGCTGACATCTAGTGTCCATCTTTACATACAATGGGCCAGTTATGCCACAGGAAAAAGGACCATAGAGTAACAGTTCTAACAATAAAACATGAAATAATTGAAGTAGATTTTTCCCTTGCAAGCTAAGATGAAGGCACTTTTGATGATGCTACTGCTTAGTAAGCATTTCTTAACTTCACCTTATAGGTTGGAATTTGAAAATGAGGCCCTGTTTAGCTTAATTAATGTTTTTTTAGCAAGATTATATACAAGATGCTACAAGATAAAATGTAATCCGGCTATAAGGAAATCAGCACAAATGTCCTTATGGCACACTTCCGCAGTAGGATCTAGTAGCTGCAGAAATATATGCAAAGAGAGGACATTCTCAAAAGTAATCCAAATGCAGTTTATTAAAAGGGAAAAACCTTTTTGTTCAAATATGGAATTCAGGGAGAATTAGTAAGCTGAATCTAAGTATACTGTGGTTACCCTTAAAATAAGTATCTATTAATATTTAGTATGAATATTTTAATCTTTTGCCAAGGTTAAACAAATAATTTGCTATAAAACAGTGTCTTTAGAAAATCTTGCTCTAAAGGCACTGTACTAAAAAATAAAAACTCAAAACGCCCCTTTCCCCAACAGTTTTATTTCTAGATCACAAGCTACCAAAGTTATGTAAACCAAGAAATTATTTATGGATGAAATAATTGCATATTTTTAGTTCACATTCTTGGCTCTGGACATATTTCTAATTCTTGTTTTACTATATGCCTGTGGATATTAACTTAGATCAGGACAGATCATTAATGTAATCTTTGAGGCAGCTTATTCCAAAGATTTTTCCTACAAAGTGACGTTTTTCATAGCAAGCTTAGGGCAGACATTGTGACAGACTTATTGTTTCAAATAAACTGCCAAATCAGCCTTCTCTTTTATTGAGCTCAATGAGGATAGCCCTCATTCTTTCAAATCCACATTGTCATTTCATTCTTACTCATATTAAGAGAATGAAAGCAAGGAGGTTGTACAGGTTAAGAGAGAGGGAGAGGGAGAGGGAGAAGGAGAGGGAGAGAGAGAGAGAGATGGGGAGGAGGGAGGGAGAAAAAGATGTGCACAGGTTCTACAAATGGCTCTTGCACAGTGATGTCAGAAGTATTTATTTATTTATTTATTTGATTTGATTTATATTGCTGCCTATTTGCTCATGGCAACTCAAGGCAGCTTACACAATGTAAAATCATATTTAAAACAAAAAAATAAAAAAACAATAAGAACTAACAAAAAGAATCAAATAAATTAGTAAAGTACAATAGAACAAAATTTGGGAAAACAAAAAACAAAATAAAAACAAAAACCAACTCCCACCCCTCGACCCCGACGACAGTGGGTCCCACTAGCCATTTGATGGGTTCCATCCCTCTCTGGGTTTCCCAGGCCTGCTGGAAAAAACTAGGTCTTCAGTGCCTTTCGGAATAGTATTAATGAGGGGGCCATTCTAATCTCTGGGGGAATGATGTTCCAGTATGCATTATTAGCAAAAGATTTACAATTAGTATGTTCCATTATCCAAATCAAGTGTACTTAAAGCAAATAGAGATTTAATAATTTCCCTGCAGAATATTTCTAATGTCAACAAATTATGCACTGTATTTATTTGACATATGGGTCTTATGTGATTTGCTTCCTTGTGGACTTAATCTGACATTTGTATTTTTTCTCATGAGCCCCTTTTCTTTGATACCTAATAAAAACTAAATCATACTATTATTTGAAATTTTGAGCCTATCATTTCCTTTCAATTGCAAAAACATACAGATAAACCCATTGCATGCTCTATAGTGATAAGTCCTAGAAGGTAGCAGTGAAGTGCTGAAGGACTGAGCTCTGGATACTCTGCAGCTTGCCTTGCCTTCCTTAAGAGAGAGTGGAGAATACTGGCCCTTCGGTCAAGTAAATGTAGGATCTGATTATCCATTGAATATGTTTCTGTGTGTAGAATGCAGAGTGGAGGTTGGAATGGGCCGGGGTGGGATTTTACCATTTCAGATCATTTCTATAGAACTGGTCATTACGATTCTGCACAGTTTGGAGAAGTGGCAAATTGCACCACTGGCTGCCCCTGCCCCTCCCCACCCACCCCATCTCACCGCGCCCAGTCATTCCTTATCTTGCATGCATGCCATCCAACTTGCCTGCGTTTGTGCTTTTGCCTAATATTTGGTAAGTTGCTATTTTTCTTTTTTTCCAAATGATCAGCTGTTCTGACTATCAATTGTGCCACGTGATTTAGATTAGCTAGAAAGCAGGAAATTGATGGATTTCCTGCTTTCTAGCTAATCTAAATCACTGTTTACTGCTTTGCCTTTGTCCAGGAGATTTCCCTGAGACCCAGTCAAGGGTGTTGGAGTGGGGAGAGAAGTGGCCTGAGAGCAGAGCTGAAACTTCCTTAGGACTGAAGCTTCTATTTTTCAGTGCAGACTCAGGCAGCAGATAGCAAAAAGGTAGATCTGTGAGTGGCTCTGTGTTTATTTTCTTCTCACAATTTTGCACAAATCTGAATGCCCACCAGATGCCAATCTGAACCAAGGGCTACCAAAAAGCTAGTTCTTTGCTGCCATCCAGTGGTCAGTAAGTTGATAGGTTGTCTTTAATAGTTCAGAATATGATAAATATAACTTGGCATAGATATGTCTGAAATGTAAAAAAAGAGCCACCAATCAGCTGAAAGGAGGAAAACAAGCGTCACGATCAGCTAAGAGGATAAAAGAACAAAAAGTGCATTGGAGGGTCACTCCTAGCTTTTAGTTTCTTCATCCTCTCAGCTGATTGGCTTGTTAGGAGTGCACAAGTTAGGGGCAGGTGTGCATGCGCATACACACGATCACCCACCAAACCGGTAGCAACTAAGGTAGGATTCCACTACTGAGTAATAAGATTTGCTGCTAATTCTGAGAACCAAGGACAGTTCAGCAAAGGAGCTATGTGGATGAGCCATCACTCTTTCTTGCTAAAAACTCATTAATTTTTTTAGTGAATCTTCCTCTGGTAAAGCTATAACAGACATAATGAAATGTTGAATATGCAATTATTTTATTGTATACACTTCATGATATTTTTTATTTGGAAAACCATATCAACCTGACTTAACGATGAGGCTATGTAGTTGGTATTGGTCAGAGTCTTGTTTTTACAGAAATATAAATGAAATTTTAAAAGACTTCCATTTTAGAAATTCTCCAGGAAAAAAAAGAGGGAAAAATCACTGGTTTTTATCCATAGGCTCAATGAAGCCATTTTCTTCTTTTCATTTTCCACCTTCCACTGATAGATTTGTTTGGCAGTATTTTATATTCAAGTAAGTGAATAATGCATACCCCATATATTTAAACAGGCAGTATAACCCTTACAAAAGTTATTTATAGTGCTGCTTTCAGCAGTAACTTCACATTACATAGCTCACATGATTTGAATATAGTGACTAATATTAAAGGTTAATTTTATGAATAGTTTAGAAAGGATATAACTAGATGGTTTAATAATACAAAAAGATGAATCATTTGTTATGAACAATAAGTTATGTAGAAGTCTGGAATGACCCAGGAGAAAGAGAGAAAGGGGGTAGGGTCTTGGATTCATAATGAAGCATTTGATAGGATAGAATTCAGTTGTAGATCAAACTAAGACAGAAGAGAAAGGGCTAGAAAGTTTGACAGAAGTGTTCAACTTTGATTGGATTCTGCAATTTGCTTTATGTTATGTGGCTCGTAAAGACCATTTCAAACTTTCAGTTAACCAAAATAAGGTAGCCCATATGATTATTGGATAGTTCCATTGCTGTCGTATTAACCATTGCTGTAAGATGTTCTCAAGCCATCAATCAAATAACACAATGGCTGGATAGTATTAAAGTTGACATCAGCCAGAGGATAGAAAAACTCAGCAAGATTGGAAGATGTGAAGAAACCTGGCCCATAGAATCACAGAGTCAGACATGACTAAATGGATAAAATCATCATCACCACCATTGTCATCATCCACCATTGCCTAGGAAGCCTTTTATGACTCATTCTATATATACGCTCATGGTGTGGGAATTTAAGAAACTGCCTTTCATTGGAAGATTCCACCTATTTGACCTAGTCCTCTCTTATTATAAAAAACTAAGGAAGCCTGTTCAACAGTAGATATTTTCTTACTCTCAGAGTTGAATTATACTCTGGTGGTCTTCCAAAAATTTAAAGTCCTGGCTCTTTTGAAAGATCTTTTTGAGGGTGATTAGATTCAGCCTTTGGAAGCAAAATATACTTTTTATTACTATTATTGTGTTGCTGTTACTAATAATAATTTGTTATTATGTTTTACATTTTGCATACATATGATTTACAACCATAATGGAGCTTGGTATTTTCATTGTAATTCTTGAAAGTCATAAGTCAATGCACACACATGAATAATCCAACTTTCCTGAGGTGGTCATAAAATGAATGTGATGGTAACAAAGTGAACTTGGCAGTTGTAAAGTGAATTCAGCCTTCCTATGAACATTTTTGCTGAAAACCAGCAGATAATTGTAAATCATGGTCACCTGCTGCGGAATGTTTCAGCCATCCATAAAAGTGATCTGTTTGCCAAGTGCCAAGTGCCTGCCTCCAAGGCCCACAACTGGGTTGTAAGTAACTTTGTAGGGGTTCCATAGTAACTTTGAATGGTCATTATGTGACCAGTCATTAAGCAAGGACTATATGTATCACCTGAGTCCTTTAGAGAAGGGGTCACCAACCTTTTGGATATCAGGGACCACCAAGTGGGTCCTATGTTCCAGAGCTGCAGTAGTCACAGGACTGGCCCTTTGTCATCTTGGAGCAGCTGCTCCTCCACTCAGGTGCACTGGCCTGCCATGGATGGGAGGAGCTGCTCCAGGATGACCAAAGAGCCAGTCTTGTGACTACTGCAGCTCTGCAATATGGGATCGACTTTCCCACCAATGTCAGCAAGCCATCCTGAGGCAGATTTCTCTCCCCGTCATTGGTCTTACCTTCCAGTTCCAGCTCACGTGGCTCTACTCAAGGTAAGGTTTGTGCTTGGCCAAAGGGTAGGGGCCAGTGGGTGGGCAGGCCTGTGGGCAGTGCAGCCTTGTATTCCCACGCAGCTTGGATTAATTGCTTTGGGGGGGGAATTTCTCTGTGGACCAACAAAATTTTCTCGCGGACCACCAGTAGTCCCTGGCCCACCAGTTGGTGACCAATGCTTTAGAGATAGGAGCAAATAATCAACCAAATAAATAAACAATAAGTTTGTTGTAAAATAAGTGTATATACAATAACCAAGTTAATGTTTGTTGCAAAATAAATGGGAGTTTTTGAGAAGAAAGGAAGTTAAAGCACTTGAGTGTTATGGATTTGTTTCTAAGGTCTGTAACTGGGGGAATCAGAGGAAACAGCTTCCTTGGAAATGCTGAAATAAATAAGATAAAGGAAAGAGACGTAAAGGGGCCTACTTCAACAAAACTATTCTGTTTGTTATATACGGAGGGAGGAGGAAAGTGAACTGCTAGGTCTGATAAGGCCTTTTCACAGCACAAGTGAGATTCATCTTGTTGAATTGAATTGTTTAACATCACCTAAAATCATTCTTCTATCTTTGTATTACTGTCTCTATATCTATATTGTACTTATTTTTTTAAACAAATAATAAAATAAAGTTGTTTTCTATTTCTAACTAGAGGTTTTAGATTTTTGTTATTGGAAAAGAAAGATTAGCTCCCTTAGAACCATATCCCTGGGGCAAAGCATTTTCAAATTTTAGCTTTTCCCCCTGAACTATGTATAAGTAGTACTTAATTGCCAGTAACAAGATCCTAATCCAATGTTTGCAAGAATGATATACTCAATAGAAATCAAATTTATAAACTTCATAAAAATGCCAAATCTAGAACTTAATCCATATATAGGCCAACCCTTGTATTACACAGTATATTGTTTGCTGTGCTTTAAATGGAAATGAACATTAGTTATCTCAGTTTTATTCAGCCTCATGCCTCAAATATATTGAATTGTAATTCCAATAACCTCAATGCCTAATGGCTGGAAACTGGAAGTTATAATTCCTGTATGTCTAAAGATTATTTCTTTTGGCAAGGGGTGAACTAAACATGTCCCAATCAACCTAATTTTTAATAAATTCTTAATACTTTTAATTGAGAATTTTTCTCATCCCTTTACTCATTGGACAATGTTAGATAAGCTATTTCTCAAATCCAGAGATTTAATCTTTAATCAATAGAATATTTGCACGAAAAAGATAAATATTAAAGCAATCTAACAGAGGGTTGCAAAACAATTCCCATACCAAGATGAAGTTCAATTACTACTTGTATGATACTACAAACAATAATACTATTACTTATAATATTAAAACAAATATGTCCAAAATTAGAGTAACAGTATCACAGTTACAATAAAACTTGAATTTTCAAATTGCTATGTAATTATTTAATTATAATTAAACAATAGGTATAATATTGAAGCTATTAACACAAGATAAATTTTAGTAATAAAAATTTTAGTAGTAAATATCTATAGTTATTAAAGTAGTAATGTCATAAAATCTAATATGAATTGTTAACACCTGCCAAATTTTGCCCACAGCCATACATTACTATCAACTGTATGTATTATAAAAGGGTTACAATCTAAAAATAATAAAAACAATATTGATCTATATGTCCAGGAACCCTATTTGGTAAGGGAGGAATGAAAAACATAGAATAACCAGGGGAAAACTTTAAGTAGCAGTCTTAAAATCTATAATCTATAATCTATAACATGTCCATTATTGTTTCTACTTGTCCAACATAATAGGGAGAAATACTGTATGTTCTGATGCAAGGATCTCACCATACCTTTCATCTAATATGATCAAAGGGAAGACACACAGCTGCAAACTAGTATGACAGCTCTTGTGTGACTACACTACACTGTTACTACACTAATTAGTAAGATATGCAGCAAACAAAGTTTTCATGAATGAAAGGATCAAAGACCTGCCTAAGCTATTATACTCCACATTGCGTTTTGTTTAAGAAGGGTTCTTGCCTGCTCATAATCCAAGTGAAGTGGCTAATAAAGACACTGACAATGAGACGTTGGTTTCCTAATAGGCTGATATTTATCATTCAGCATTAGAGGAACTAAATTCACTTAAAAAGGATAATCAAAACATAGAGCAGGGATAACCATGTTTTGGCCTCCATTTTTATTAGGTCTGCCTCCCATCATAAATCAAGTGTCAAGTCTCAAAGTGTACTGAGGCTGCTTTCATTTTTTTAAAAAATAAAGTTTTATTTAGGTTTTCACACACAAAATACAAGTAAAACATCTTTTTTGAAAATAGCATGGTCCCGGGTTGAATTTCTTTATACAGACACAAAACTCAGTTTCATGCTCCTTTTTGTATTCTATTCCATATCTTATGCTATTTTACATTTTCTATATAGTTTTTCCCCTCTTTTAATTTTCTCAATTTTATTTTGAATCTCATCTCAATTCAGATCATTATATTTATACTTTTGTCTGTTCTGTTTCAATTTCATATTATCTTTTCTCATTAAACAAATTTTCTCCTGTAGTTACTAATTGGAGTATGACACCTTTATATCTTTTAATTACATCCATTCAACTCTTATTTAAACTTCAATATATACCTTAAGGTTATGACCTTCAATATAATACATAATAGAGAACTTCCAATTGAATTCTGCTTGGTACATTCTTATAATACACACTATATTCTTTTTTTTTTAAAAAAGAAAGATTGTAAATATATGTAATTATAAACCCTCATTCCATTCCAGTTCAGTTCTGTCATTAATAATCATTAAAATCTTAACATCTTTAACACTTCTTTTCAATTAAATATCATACTTCCTTAAAAACACATATAACCTCCATAATTAATTTTTCCCTTATTTCTCTTCACATGTTTTATAAATCATTAAATAAACCTTTTGTTACATTTATTTATTGACAAGCATTCCACTGAATTACAATAACTATTTTATCAGAAATTTTAATCATACATTGTTTCATATTTTCTAAAATTATTTCTGCTTCTAATATAACCATACTATATTAGGTACCTTTGCAGAATCCCTTTTTCCATTAAGTTTTCGCCCATTATCTCTAAATAGGCCCTGTTTTTCTAGATTTTGCTTCTGTCCTTTATAACTTCTTTTCCTTTCTTTCTTCCCTCTCATCTTCTCCCTCCCCCTTTTACCGCCTTGTCTCTCTACTTCTAATTCTTTCTTCTGCATTTCCCTCTTCTGTTGCTTTCTGATTTTATACTTATTTTTCACTCTATTTTTTTTTGAATTGTTTTTCCCAATCTTAAACTTTCCATTCTCTTTCCCCGCTTTCCTTTTTTTCCCCCATCTAAGATTACTTGTTCATTAAAGGTGGCTTCTTCTTTGTCGCAATCTTTTTGTTCTGCAAGCATTTCTTGTTGTTTGTCATAATTCCAAATCTCCATTTCTAAAAACTGAAATAGGAAGCCAAAAGAACCTCTCATCTTCTTTGTACTTTTTAAGTTCCATTTTCAGTTCTTCTAAAAGTGGAGCCATTTTAAACAGTTTTAAACAACCACCCAACTGATTTTAGTCATTCAAAACAATAACCAAGAATCCAGAAATCATAAAGTAATCCAGATAGTCCCGAGTTATATCTTCTTATTTCTTTTTTGACTTTCTCTTCCTGGGGTTTTTGTTGCAATATTTCAGTTAGAATGTATCTTTTGGAAGTCTTGTTTAGATTTTGCTGTAAGTTCTTTTTTTAATTCCAGGCAGTCTCCTCCCTTCCAGATCCTACCCTTTTATTCTTCCTCTCTCCTTTTCTGTTTTCAAAAGCTTTTAATTATCCAGAAATCTTTATTATCCCTTTGACTTTTTATTTTCCGTATTAAATGCCTATTGATGTCAAAGTGGATTTTTTTTTCAATTTCTTGCTTAAGTCTCTTAGCTGTCAGTATAGGAAAAGGAGAAAATCAAATCTTTTCCCTTTTCTCTCTCCTTTGCAGCTTAAAAATCTTCTTAGGGAACAATGTTATTGTTTTTTAACAGTTTCAATTCCAGGGTACCTTATTTGTTGCTTTTACTGTTTGACCCGGTCAACCAAAACCTTCTCTTCTTATCTTCCTCCTGCACATTCTTTTCTGGTCGAGTTCTTCTTTGTGGTGGCCATTTCTGACCACCGCTGCAACCTCCTTCGGGAAAGGGAGTAATGGCCAGCTGGGGAGGAGAGATGCAGCTCTCCTCAACCCTGCTGGCAGTCTCCCCCCTCTTCACCACCTCTATGGGGTGGCTTAGTCCCGAAACCAGCAGGCTTGGGGCGCTCCAGCAGTGCACATGGATCAAAGCCTCACAGAGATGAGGCTTGGTCTGTCGCTGAAGAAGCTCAAACTGGAAGTCCCAAGGCTGCTTTCATTTTTACTGCTTCTTAGCTTACCAGCAAACTAGGGGGGAGGGGAAGGAATTGGAATGTGGATTTTAAACATCAAAGAGTCAAGCCATGAGAACCAAGGTCACATCAGCATGTGTTTGGTAGAATTTCAAGACATTTTCTCACAACAATATTGTGACACTCAATTGGACAGTGTAACCTGCACTAATAGGAGGGAGGAAGAATTCTATACTTTAATTATATTGAATTGCCCAGAAATTTACCCACAGCTAATTTTGCTTTCATTCTGTGCTGAAATGATATACTCAATAAAGTTTTGCATTAAGAGATTGAATTGTCTCATCAGCTCTTGCTGGGTTGGGTTACTCAGTCAGAACCTTGACACCTGTACTGGACACATAACTGCTAGTGAAATGGTATATGAGAAAGACATACCATGAGAAATAGAATAAGAAATTGGTGCTAAGGGAGTAGTCAGATAAAGGAGGACAGTGCCTTTAGCTGCATAATGGATGGAAAAAGATATTTGCAGCATCTTACAACTTTTCAGTATATAAAGGAGATTGTAGCAAACTTCTACTTTCACAATTCTGTTAATGTAGTCTTATAATAAAGTCGAATTAGCTCATTTGGTCATGTTTCCTGTTTGGTCCGCCTTAGAAGATTGATAGATACATTGCTCTTGACAATCTACCTACTGGAAGATCTCCAAAGGAACAAAGTTGGAACAAACGTCATCAGGGATTTACAAAGGATTTGCACCATTGTCTTGGAACTAATAATTTAAGTTCTACAGATAAATAACAGATTCCTTTGGTTCAAAGGAATCTTAGGATGGTGGTAACACACTTCCATATATTTTGTGCAATGTAATTGCTCTGAGGTTTTCTAAAGCCATAAGCATGAAAGACTACCCCCAAGTACTTGAATTATGACACCTGCTTGAGTCTCTTCTCATTCATGTGCTAGGAATGCATCTTTGGTCTCTTGGGAATGAACTTAAAATATTTTACCTTCATTATTTCCATTTCTTTTGCCTTATGCACAGATATACTCTGTTTCCCCCAAAATAAGACTGGATCTTATATTAATTTTTGCTTCAAAAAACACATTAGGGCTTATTTTCTGGTTAGGTCTTATTTTTTGAAAAGTATGGTTATTAAATGCATCTGGGCAATGATATTAACTGGGCTTAATTTTGGGATAGGGTTTATATTAAAGCATCCTGAAAAATCATGCTAGGGATTATTTTACAGTTGGGTCTTATTTTCATGGAAACACAGTAGTATACACATTGAAAGAGGAAGAAACTGCATGAATGGTTTTATTTTACTTATGTACAGCATGACTTTTTATTCTTACCAGTTACTTCTTTTCTTTCTGTTCCTAAATTTAACATTCAATAGCAAATTCTGAACAGAATACATAACTGATGCAGTCACAGCATCTGATTTTATTGTTCTATAAGGGAACAGGATTTCCTTTGTAATTACTTAAAAGAAGCAGGCCTTCTTAGGTAGTTGGCATTAATGAATTGGAAATGGTAACAATATTGGCTTTTAAAATAATTTTTACTGTGTTTACCCTGTAACAGATGATAGGATCAACATTTGTGGAATATTCTACCTTGTATGATCATGTCTGGGCTATCATATTCCTGGATCTGAGAGCACAGATCACCTCTATCTGTAACGTCTTCCAAGAGCATCTGCATGTTCAGAAAAGAAAAGAGACACCTTAAAGTTTATTTTATATTCATATATTGATTTTTTTTGTTAGTGAGATTTATCTCTAGAAACTCAAGGTGTTCTACATAGCACTTTTTATGCCAAATTTTCCAATAACAGTTGCATAAGGTAGTCTGGGCTGATGAAAGAGAGGGCGCAACTGAACCAAAGCATTCATGTACTCCTGTGGCTAAGTCTAGACTTGAACTTAGCTTTATTCAGTTCTAGACCAATGCTAGCTATTAGTATCTCATTGGTATTGCTATGCAACAGAAGCCACACATTATGGCAATATTGAACATATTATGTTATCTCCTCCTACCAGCTTGGGTTATGAAATAAATTGATACCATCAATCATTGCAATAAATCTGGTTCTTTCTGTTATGTCTGAGTTTTCACACACCTCTTCTCATACATATCAGCAGATACATGCTTGGCACCAGTGGTGGGATTCGTACAGGGAGGAGGTTCAAAAATTATCCTCATGGTGCGTAGAAAACAACTTGCACCTAAACATCAGCAAGACAAAGGAAATGGTGTTAGAATTCCAGAAGAAGAGAGAGGAACATCAAGGAGGGCTGTGTGGAGAGAGTTTCCTCATTTAAATTCCTGGGAGTCTACTGCAGTGAAGATCTTCCCTGGAAAATCAACACAACCCAGGTGGCCAGAAAGGCCCAACAGAGACTCCATTTCCTTAGGGTCTTGTAAAAGAATAAAGTGGAACAACAACTGATTACCTCCTTTTACTGGTCCACAATAGAAAGCGTCCTCACATATTGCATTACAGTGTGGTATGCTGGCTTGACAGCTGCGGATAGAAAGACATTACAGAGGGTGGTGAGCACAGCACAAACATCATGGGCTGTTCCCTGATACCACTAGATGACATTGCTAGGGCTCACTGCCTTAGAAGAGTGAGGAAAATTCTCAGGGACAACTCACATCCGGTCAGCACTTCTTCCTTCTCCTACCATCAGGTAGGAGATATAGAAGTATAGCCAGCCATACCAACAGACTGAAGAACAGTTTCTACCCCTGGGCTGTCAGACTCCTTAATGGAAAATAACTTCATGTCAACATAGTATGATAGACTGGTGAGGCAAGTGTGTTGTGCAACAAGGTCACATAGTGTAATAAAATTCGGACTGGGTTAGGGACTTCTGTCCTCACTGTGAGTTGTGTTGGGGTGTGTGTGCATGAAGAGAGGCTCAGCCAATCTCACTGTACACATGTTGTACTTTGACAATAAAGGCAATAATAATCAAGATTCAAATAATTGAACAACGGGTTTTCTGTCCTAATGATTTCTTCCAACATCCAGTTCACCAAACTGCTCAAAAAGTTAACAATGAGCTCTCCCGAACTGGTGCAAACTGGCTGAATCCCACCATTGCCTGGCACTGGCAAATGAGAAAATGACTATAATCAAAAAGTTGATTTGAGTACATCTAGAGACATTGTGTTTAAAAGATATCTAAATTACTGTAGGTCTGCATTCAGATATAAACCATGATTATTTCAAAAAATTTGGCCATTCTGTTTGTGAAAATATACTCATATTATGCATACATGCACACTCATGCACCATCCTTTGATTAATTTGTGCTGTGTGATCAATTTTACATCCTCTTATTAAGCTATTTAATTTATGCATAATAGTCTGCTGGGTAGATAATATATTGGTGTCAAAATCCTTAATCTATAATGAAAATCCCACAATAGCAAGGAAACTGTGGGAAAGGTCCATCTTTGCCACATTGAAAGAGGTGAAACTAGCATTTCTGACAATAGATCGCAAGATTGTTTCTTTTCATTCTGGAATTAAACCTCCCAAAATACATTGCAGGTGGAACAATAAGATTTCATTAGGACTGCATTTTTAAAAAATCCTCATTTTGATAAATGTCACTGGGTAGAAGGCCCAAGTAACAAGTGAGAGTTGTTCCCCTGAGAACATAAAGGTTGTCAAAACAAAAACATAACAATGAAGAAGATACCCATTGTGAGTTATCATTCGAAATATCCCATTTTCAGTTGTTGCTGCTGCATAAATATATGAATTGATTACAGTGCTTTGAGATAGTCAGGTATCAATTTCAGTTTGCATCTCTATTATTTTTCTTTAAAAAAAAGAAAGAAACCATAATGCCATAGCTGAATCCTAAATCTTTCCTCTATTTTTATATAGGCCATCTGATAATATTTATACACTGTGTTATGTACCCATTATTTCTGCAACAATAATAATGATAACTATTATTATGGTTCTCCACCAATATATCCTGGAAATCCTAAAACCTACATCACTGATTTTAAAAAAGTATTTTAATTATTTCATTTTATTATAATATCTATGTGCCACTACCTTCGTTTAGTATTTAGACATTAATCAGATATATGGCTCTTGGTTGTGGATTGTCCATTCCAGTATAGGTAGAATGCTATGTGTGAGAAATATGCTATCTACAAAATAATAACACTTACTTTCCAATATAATAATGACATATCTTAATATATAAAACTGTGATATATGCTGCAATTCATTGAATCAGTTTCTATGCCACTTAATACCATTATTTACTAGACATCCTGTGGTTCAGGAGAAAATTGATAATCAAGATTATTTACATAAGGATGTTCTTCCATTTTAGCATCACAATAACAATCCTGTAAGATAAATTAGGAAATGAAAGGTAGGTCCAGGTCACCTAATTAATCTCCACAGGGGAATGTGGACCTACAACACTTAAAATACACTGATTTTCTTGCCAGATGAAAATATTTCTATGTGTGATTGTTCTATGCTATTGAAAGAATTAACAGCTTAACTGACATAGCACAAGCAAATATTATGAATTCTATGTAATGTAGATCATACCACAAACACTACACAAATGTAATTCAGAAGCTTGTTCACCATCAACAGCATGAATCTATTGCAAATTCATCCTCATGCTACATTTTCATTTATCTAATACTGGAGAATGAACAGTTTTCCATAACTCTGCTGGTTTTATAAAGAATAAGTACAAAACAGCAGGGAGAAAAGAGTTTTAAAATGATTTCTCAGTCTAGCTGGCTGAGCACAACAAAAAAAGAAATATCAGACAATGCTGTTCCACAATGTTCTTTTTTATGGTGCTCAAGGCAGCCAACTATCATAATGGTATAATATTTATTTTTGCATGAAATGTTATTTGAAAAAGGAATCATCATGCCTAACCCTAAACCTAACTCTTAAAAGAGTTGTAAATTTAATTTTACGAAGCTTCTTCTCTGGTAATACTGTTTTGCTAACTAGGGCATTAAAAACCTTTGCTAGACCAATACTTGAATTCAGCTCTGCTGTCTGGAATCCACACTGTATATTGGACATAAATACAATTGAGCGAGACCAGAAGTATTTTACCAGAAGAGTACTACATTCCTCTGTTCACAACAGAATACCCTACAGCACCAGACTTGAGATTCTTGGCTTAGATAACCTTGAACTACGCAGACGAAGATTAGACTTAAGCATAGTACATAAAATCATATGTTACAATATCTTACTAGTTAATGAATATTTCAGCTTTAACAACACAAGAGCACACAACAGATATGAACTAAATGTAAACTACTACAAACTCAATTGCAAGAACCCTTTCTGGGTTTCCCAGGCCCACCGGCAGAACCAGGTCTTCAGTACCTTCCAAAAGAGTATTAGAGAGGGGGCCATACTGGGAGAATGATGTTCCAGAGAGAGGGAGCCACTACGGAGAAGACCCTTCTTCTGAGTTCCACCAGGTGTATCTCCATCAGGGATGGGACCCACAGCATTCCCTGCCTCTAATGGGTCAGGTAGTTGTGACCGGCAAGAGACATTCCCTCAGATAACCTGGTCCCAAGCCACAAAGGGCTTTAAAGGTGACAACCAGCACCTCGAATTGCACCTGGAAGCAAATCAGCAACTAATGCAGCTTCGGCAGGAGAGATGAAACATGTGCACACTGGGATCTGCACAAAACCATGTGAGCTGCTGCATTTTGCAACAAAAGGGTACCTTTCCTTGACCATTATTGTTCCATATTAGCCGGCTTGAAGACCTGCATTCCTATTGGTCCAGAAAAGCTGGACCGTCATTGGACGTTTTAAACACTCCTGATTGGCTCGTATAGGGTTTGCCATGATTGGCTACAAACAAACTCAAAGAACTGTCATTGGCTGCCTAGCCGCAGCCGGCTCTATAAAAAGAGCTGCCGCGGCTAGGGTTTTTGACTCAGAATTCTTCCTGTTAAATAAAGAGCTGTTTGTTCACTACTCAAGCCTCGTTTTTATGGGACCCACCGACCATACTTAACACTGGCGATGAGGGTGGGATTCTGAGACAACAGGGCTGAACAGCACGTGGCAAACAGCACAGAGACGACCAGCGAAATGGCCAGCAGCGCCGCACCGCCCGCACCATTCAACCCAGCCAGCAAGGACTAGGAGTCCTACATTGATCGTTTCCAAATGTTCTTGGAATCCAACAACTTAAAAGATGCTACTGGCAGCAAAAAGCGAGCGGTCTTTTTAACACACTACGGGCCCGCCGTTTTTAAAATGGCCAAGGCACTAGCAAAGCCTGCAGATGTCAAGACAATGGATTGGGACAACCTAGCTCCCATCCTCCAGAACCACTACGCTCCGGCTGTACCAACTCTCATCCAAAGGCATGATTTTTATCAGCGAGATCAGTGCTGGGGGAGAGCATCGGTGAGTTCGTAGCCGACCTGAGGGACCTAGGGGGCTTATGCAGATTCGCCAACTTAGACGAGGCCATGCGCGGCCGAGTTGTCTTCGGCCTAAAAGACCCAGCACTCCAAAGCAGGTTGATGGCCAAGGGTGACATTTCCCTCACCGACGCCATCAACGAAGCCAACGCAGCCGAAGCTACCCACAAATCGGCAGCGCGAATGCGGCGTTCAAATGGAACCAATCGCCAATCAACCAGTGAGGTGACCACCACACCAGAAAAACTTGCAGCCTCCACCCACCATGGCGACATCGAATCCCTCCCTGACAGTGAAGAGGAAGAAATCCACAGACTTCAATCTGAACACGAGCGTCGAGACCGGCGAGTTCATAAGTTGGGGTATCAATGTGCCGGCTGCGGAGGGAATCACCCGCGTTCTGAATGCAAGTTCCTGGACGCTGTTTGCCATTTTTGTGAGAAGCGAGGGCATATCGCTAAAGTATGCCACAATAAAAGTATGCCACAATAAAAGAAATTTCAGGCCCCGGCGTTGGGGAAACAGCCTGAGAAGACTTGATGGCACCCCCACCAAAAATCGGGATTGCCAGACTGACAGCCGATGGAGCGGAGACAACCAAATTAAAAAGTTCAACAATGCACCGCGAAGAGAAGAAACGCACCAAACAGTCATCATCGGCCATGCTTCATCAATAGACACACAGAAGATTCGCATTGAGGTCAGCATCGAAAACCAGCCATGCACCATGGAAGTGGATTCCGGCTCTTACCTCTCTATGGTCTCCTGGCGGACCATAAAGCGCTTAATACCTAGCATACGCTGCCAAGAACTAAGCGACCAGAAACTAATTTTGAGAGATTATCAAGGGAACTGCATTCCAGTAGCTGGAATAGATTTCATTCTATTCTAAGATTTCATTCAAAAACCGAACCAACATCCTACCACTCACAATTGTTGATAAGGACCGCCCCAGCCTACTCGGGTTGCAATGGTTCATGCCGCTGGAAATTGAGATGGCAGGCACCAACCATACAGATGATGAAGATTGGGAAGCGGCGCTCGTATGAGACTTCCAAGAGGTCTTTGATGACACCTTAGTCAAGTACAAGGGGTCCCCAATCTCCTTTAATCTTAGCCCTAACATCGCTCCCATCCACCTCAAGCCGTGCCGAGTGCCATTTGCACTCAAACCTAAAATAGATGAGCAATTAAATAAGCTCATAGAGCAAGGCGTATTAGAACCTATCGACCATGCCCGCTGGGAAAACCAATTGTCACCCCCATCAAATCAGATGGCTCCCAAACCAGATGGCTCCCTGAGAATTTGTGGAGTCTACAAGGCCACCCTCAACCACGCTCTGCAGCAGTGTGCCTACCCGGTGCCAGTAGTCCAGCATCTCCTACACTCACTGGGGGGTGGCAAAATCTTTGCAAAGCTCGACCTGGCACAAGCCTATCAACAACTGCCGGTCGATGCTGAAACTGCCAAAGCTCAAACAATTGTGACACATCGAGGCGCACCTGGGGTTTTCCAAAGCCTAATGGAGCGACTGCTCCAGGGAATTAAAGGAGTCGGACCCTATTTCGACGACGTTTTAGTAGCAGCCCCCAATAAAAAACAATTAGAAAAATGACTGAGAGCAGTCCTACAAAAATTTCAAGACTCTGGCCTCAAAGTAAAAAAAGAGAAGTGCCAATTATGTACTGAACGGGTTGAATTTCTCGGATACCTTCTTGATAAACAAGGAATTCACCCTACCGACAAAAAGTTGAAAGCCATCAAAGAAGCCCCCAGGTTGAAAAATAAGACGGACCTCCAAGCCTTCCTTGAACTCATTAATTTCCTACCCCAGAAAGCGACTGTCGTGGAACCCTTGCATAGACTCCTGGATAAAAAGGCACCCTGGATTTGGGGACGGCGAGAGGAAGACGCTTTCCAACAAATAAAAAACCTTTTGACTTCAGACGCAGTCCTCATTCAATATAACGAAACCCTACCACTGATTGTTACTTGCGACGCCTCACCTTTCAGTGTGGGAGCAATCCTAAGCCTCACCTTGCCAAATGGAACAGAGGCCCCCATTGCATTTTTCTCCAGAACCCTGTCCAAGCCAGAGAGGAACTACAGCCAGCTGGACAAAGAAACCCTCGCCATCGTCTCCGCAGTGAAAAGATTCCACAAATACATTTATGGTAGGACATTTTCAATTATTACGGACCACAAACCCCTACTTGGCATTTTGGCTGGTAACAAACCTACTCCCCACATCCTGTCACCTAGAATGACAAGATGGTCTGAATTTCTTGCCGCTTATAATTACCAATTAATCCATTGACCTGGCAAAACTATCTCGCACACCGATGCCTTAAGCCGCTCCCCCCTACCAGACGTGCAAGACGACCCAGCACCCACATTATCAATTTTACAAATAGAAACAGTAGACACACCACCACGCAAGACATTGCCCATCATTCAAGACATTCCCCGTGAAACAAGAAGGGACAAACACTTGGCGCGAGTTCTCAGCTGGGTGGAGAGGGGTTGGCCAGAAAGTGAAAAAAACGAACTCTTCAAACCGTTTAAAAACCGACAAACTGAACTTTTTTCCCAGAGGGGCTGTATCCTTTGGGGAGACCGGGTAATAATACCGGAAAAATTACAGAAAACTGTTTTAAATATGCTGCATGTTCGCATGAAAGCCCTGGCCAGGAGCTATGCTTGGTGGCCGGGCATGGACAAACAAATTGAAACCTGGGTCGCCGCTTGCAGCAGATGCCAAGAGACTCGCTTGCCCCCCCCCCAAAGGCTCCACCGTTAGAATGGGAGACACCCAGAGGCCCTTGGTCGCGCATCCATATTGACTTTGCTGGGCCAACCAAAGGGCATACCTTTTTGATCATTGTTGAAGCTTATTCGAACTGGCTCGAAGTGAGCAAAATGAAAACAACCACCACAGAAGCTGTCACCAAGAAATTAAACAAACTCTTTGCCACGCACGGTCTGCCAGATGTGATAGTATCTGACAATGGCCCCCAGTTTACCGCATTGGCATTCGAGCAATACTTGGCAGACCATGGCATTCGACACGCATTGACATCGCCAGCTCACCCGGCGGCGAATGGGAGAGCTGAACGCATGGTTCAATTTACAAAAAAAACCTCTTCAAAATATTGAACATGGCAACATCCATGAGAAAATCACCAAAATGCTTCTACTACAACACATCGCACCCAACACCTGTACCAACAAAAGCCCAGCAGAACTGCTCATGGGCAGAAGACTCCGGTCACCTCTAGATCGCCTGCACCCTGCTTACACCCCAGAAAAAAACCTGGGATCCAGCAGCAAATACCGCACCTTTAATGTATGAGACACTGTTTTCGCAAAAAACTTTACCAGGGACCCACTATGGCTTCCTGCAAAAATCACCCAAAGCACTGACCCTCGCTCCTACCGGCTCGAGACCACCGATGGTAGGTGTTGGAAACGGCACATTGACCAGCTAAGGTCCAGACTGGCCACCCTTCCCCTCACAGACTCTAACCAAGAAATCAGAGGGGCAGGGAAACCTCAAATTTAGAAAAAGAGCCAATATCTGCGCAAGCAGAACATCCCACACACACATTAAATAAAAATCAAAATTTAAACCAGCAATAGTTACCTACGAACAGGGAACCGAGGCAAACCAGTGCTTCACCTGGAAGTTGCAGCCGGACAAGCTCAACCAGCCTAGAGAATCCTGGCAGGAGCGACAGAGCGAATGACTCAACCAACCTGGATACACCAGGCGGGAGTCGCAGCTATAGGACCAGCTCGCCCTTCCAGGCAGTTCCATTGAGAAGCTTGAGAGTGACGCGGAGCCTGTCCGAACCAGACGACGAACAGAGACATTATGAACTGCTCAAGTCAAGTAGGCAGGTCCGAAGACCTGCCTACTTATGTGGACGGGACCAAGAGGGGAGGGGTGTTCCATATTAGCTGGCTTGAAGACCTGCATTCCGATTGGTCCAGAAAAGCTGGACCGTCATTGGATGCTTTAAACACCCCCGATTGGCTCGTATAGGGTTTGCTGCGATTGGCTACAACCAAGCGCGGCAAACTCAAAGAACTGTCATTGGCTGCCTAGCCGCAGCTGGCTCTATAAAAAGAGCTGCCGCGGCTAGGGCTTTTGTCTCAGAATTCTTCCTGTTAAATAAAGAGCTGTTTGTTCACTACTCGTTTTTATGGGACCCACCGACCATACTTAACAATTATAATTATTGGATTTCAAATCCAAGAGCAGCTAGACCATTTCTTACTGTTCTGCATTATGTTTTTTATTAATTAATTTAATTAATGACAAGAACTCCTGATCTCTTCCCCATCATCTTTTAACTAGAGATGCTAAAGTGTTGAAATGTTCTGCATAACAATAATATATTCTAATGCTAACCTAAAGGGATACTTCAGGAGCATATAGCTGGAGAAATGGGCACGTGAAATTCAACCCATTTCACTGCTTGATAGCCTTCTGCAACAGATCCTTTAAAGGCCAGTTATTCAATTCTGAAAGACAAAGTCCGCTTGCCAGTCCTATTTGGGCCAGATGGGCTCCGGTCACCCAAATGCTATCTGCAAGATCCAATGAATGAGTACATTTATCCCTTCTTCTTGTTTAGCACTCTGCCTCCACTAAACCCTGATCCAAATGCTCATTTGGAAAATGTCTGGAGCAACTCTTCAGTCAGACTATCAACAACTCTGACATCTGCTTGCATTCTATTCAGTAGATTGGAGTCCTTCAGAAGGGCAGTCCTTCTAATTTCTGGCAAAGGATACTACAAGGAAACCACTGACTTGCTAATCTGTATTACCCTAACCCGTCTGCATCATTTCTGCAAAGCAGTATGTTTGCCAAGGCTAAAGACATAGCTGGAAGCCAAGAAGGCAGATGGTGTCAGGTGGTGCTCCATTCAAAATTCAAGAAAGAAACACTTAGACTCTTTAGATTAGAGCAAAGAAATCTTTTACTGAAGATGAAGTGGTAGCATCAAATAGAATTCTGAATCTAAGAAATTAGGTGTGCAGACCACATATACAAAGTGTTGGAAATGTTCCCACCCCTCATAGTTCAAAAGAGTCTTCCAAGTAAAAGTTGTGAATATGATCATGTGAGCATCTTCAGGTGGTGATGAGGCCTCTGTCCGTTGACCTTGACATATTTTGATAAAGAATTTGCAGTTGCGCAGAGAAAAGAAAGCTAAGCGAGGAATAGAAAGTTTAGAGCAGGAATTTATACTCCCCCCACTCCTCATTTACACAACACAAGAATGTAACACCTCCAGCTCTCTTCCCAGACATATCCCCTCCCCCCGTTACTTATGGCAGCCAAAAGATTCAAAGCAGTAGAAAAGATCTTGAAGGCTGACAGATGGTCTAAGAATGGCAAGGTGGACATGAAAATTTTAGTCTTAGAAAGTCTATAAATTTTGTCTCATAAGGACATGGCATTTCTCATCTGTGTGACTCCTAGAAGAGATACATTACCAATCATCCAGACCAAGTAAAAAAAGGAGATGGGCCAAGGGTCTTGGCCTCTTCTATTTTTAAAAAGCTTGCTTTTTGTAAGGGTTTTAAAGTTTTTATTTCTATATTAGTTCAGCAGAATTTAGGATCTTTGCTGAACAGTTTGGTGGCTGCTAAAAACTTTTTCTTATATCTGATAATTCTATCTTTAAAAGGACGTAGGAAAACTAATTCAACAATTCATTTTGTGCTTCCTTTTCTCATCTCATTTTATTGAAAAATGAAGAATCTATTAATGTTTTGATGGTTCCCATTATACTCCTTACGCAGATAATTTCAGAGTGAATATTAGCTATCATGAAATATCAAATTTGAACTGAAATGTGTTAATGTTTAAATTCAAAACTAAAAGTTTGATGTTTGTGGGATTTAAGATTGTGGTATTCTGGCTATGCAAGAAGGTTGCTGGTATCTCCAAGTTGATTGAATGTGGACATGAATATGCTTGGATTGCAAGATAGTCACTAGACTAATAATGCTAGCTTATAGAGAACAGTGTTACCATCTTTGGGATAAAAACCTGACTTTAGCTGCATGCATATGGCATATATACCAAATTGTGCTCAAGCTCTCCAGTACTGTCCTTAGGGAATACCTGCTCAATCTTATTTAAAAATGTTATTTAAAAACTTTAAATAGTCAAAACATTGATTTGAGATCATTATTGATAGAACCATCTAGTGAACCATATTTTTTCTTTTCTTATATTTCATGTATTTAATGCCTTGCATTAACTACAGGAACTGACTGTATAATACTGCTAACCTTGGAATTACAAAAGGCAAAATTGCCTGATATTCCCTAATTCATACTTGATTTCTCACAAACTCTAAATAGATTTTAGCAATGGAATTTTATTTATCTTTTGCCAACTATGGATGCCACCTACTCTTCTGATATTAGGCAGCTTATTGCATCTGAGATAAAATATTGGTAAAATGATATAGTTCATCCACAAAAGCAAGTATTGAATTAAAAACTATTAAAAACTATAAATAAATCTATAGCAGCTGTCAAGCTGGTACAATAGCTGTCTTCAGAAAATTAGTTTTGATATCTTTTTTCCTCATTCATTGCCCAGCTCAGCAATAAACTGCTTTATTGAACTGGTAAAGAAAAATCTGAAAATGTATCCTGATTATTTGGTACTTTTGTTAATAGAGCTAAATCAATACTCCCACATTGATATTGCCAGACACTTAAAAAAAACTACACCAAAGTAAATCCCATCATATGTCAGGCTCAAGGACTTTAGATCAGTTCTTTCATGAAATTAAGAACACAAGAACAAGAATTATGCTGAGATAAAATTGTGCAATTTATAATAATTCTACCTGAATGTAAATTTCAAGATAAATATATCAATGAATTTTAGTTATAATGACCAGCCCTTATTGCCCCCAATATGAGTGGCAGTATGCTTCTGATTACCAGTTGGTGGATAACACAAGAAGATTAATCTCTTACTTGGGGGTTCCCAAATAATTTGGGTGACTACTATAGCAACCTTTGTTCTGATCCATGCTGATTATTTTTTATCATGAATAGATCTAGTTTTGTTACAAAGCATCCCCTTCTCCTTTTTTGTGTATTCTTTATTAAAAAATGATCAAGAAAACTGTTCTATGCTGCTGTTAGAGATAATAATTAAATTGAGTTTTGATTGTGTTCATAGCAAACTAGGCTACAGATGCCTAACTCACCTGTGCTTTCCTTACCATTAGCAAGGAATGATACTATAGGAACAAGTATGTATAGGAATTGCAACCTGATCTACAACACATGTTAATCTAAGCCAGGGGTGTCAAACCCGATTTCATTCTGCATCAGGATTGTGTTTGACCTCGGGGAGCCAGTATGGGCATGGTCCACATGATGTCACTCATGTCGGGGGGCACCTGTGGTGGCCCGAGCACTCTGCCAGTGAAAATGGGCACTCAAGCTTCATTTTTGGCTGAAATGGCCTCCTGCAATCCTCTGCCACACATGGTTCTTGCAAGCTCCATTTTTTCTGGCAGAGGCACAATGGGCAGGTCCTTTGCTGTTTCCATGGGCCAGATCTAAGCACCCTGCAGGCCAGATTCAGTCCCCAGGTCTTGAGTTTGACACCCCTGATCTAAGCCATGATGGGCAGTAGATATGTCAAAATGTACAGATTGAGTGGGAAAGAAAGACTGATATTCTATGGCTGAACAAAATTGATGAGACCCTGCAAAATTATTAGAAGTGTAAAAAGAAAGGAAAATGTGTGAGCTCATTTACAGATGTGGTGGAGATAAGGGTGGGTTACAAGAATTAAAGGATATGAAGCAAGACTGAGTTACTTTAGGTATTTGGGCCCCCTGGCTCTGAAAACTTAGCTTTGGATGGGGCTAAACTTCTAAACAGAATGTATACATGTTCCTATACTTGTGTGGGAAAAGAGAAGTAAAATGATCATCATAATGAAAGCATTCAGTAGAGTTTTTTGAAGTAAATCACTATTTCATGACATATAAACCACCATTTATGACATTTATGCATATAACAAGAGTTCTGTCAAACTTCATGTATATGCTTATTGATTTTCTATTGTTTTGTGCTCCTATAATGTAGCTCAAGGCAGAAAGTCAAGAAATATGACAGAGATTCCATGTTGAAGATTTGCTTTATCTCAAATGTTCCTTCATCAGAAATATGATCAGAGCAGAGGCTACAAAACAGCTGTTTATTTCCTATGGATTAATTTCTAGAGCACAGTATAAGAGCTGACATTTTATTTCATTGTATCTGATGTAAATAAATTCTATTTGCCATGAAGACAAAGCCCTACATGTATCTTTTCTGAAAGGCTATTTAAATACTGAGCTAGTTCTAAATTTCATGTACCCAGCTGATTGAAACTTGAATGATTAAAAATGAATTACATAGACAGTATATGCAAATATTTTACATGTCAAGATTAATAAAGTACCAATACTGATTAATACTCTATTTGCTTTCTTCCATAAGCTTCTGGAAAAAAAATCTCACTCATTGCCTGTGACAGGCAGAAGATGCTATTGAAGATCCTTACTGAGAAGCTGTGAAAAGAACCTCTTTTTCTTGGGTTGTTTGTTTTTGATTTCTCTAGTTATTGGTATCAACAGCACATAGTGGTGATACCAGAAAAACAACATACATAATATGAAACTGTATTAATTTATGCTCATGTTTCATCAGTTCCCTTTTTTCCTTCTCCCCCCGGATATCCATTGCTGTAGGCATTTCCAAGAAAAAGCACAGTTGCTGGCTTTTTGCTTTCCTGGGTTTTCTGGTTAGTTACCTTCTCCCAAAGGGTCATGTGGATAAAGGTCCATCAATCAAGGCAAAAAGGGTCCTACCCCAGTAAGGCACTGGGCATGCACAAATCTTGCTATGGAAAGAAAATAGTTTTGTTGTTGTTGCATTCTAAGAGAAACAATGAGTTATTGTCATTATTTATACTTGTGGTTAAGAGGGAAACCATTTCTTTATATATTATGATTATATAATAATTTTTCTCATGGTAATTTTATTAAAAATTGCAACTACAATAATAAAAACTAATGCAAAGTAAAGAAAATAGAAGGGAAAGAAAATAAAAAATGAAAATCAGAAAGAAAAAAAAGAGTATAGTACAGAAAAAGAAAAGAAATATATTTTAAAAATGGTTTCCCCCTTCACCACAGTCTAAATAATGACAGTAACTTATTGCTTCTCTTAAAATGCAACAAAAAACCCTTTTCTTTCCATCTCTTAACTATAACAAATTCTTTAAAACATCGCTATAATCCTGTGTGCATGCTAGAATTGTTACTGCTACACTTCAAATCTGAGGAGGCACAAAAAGACACTGCACAGAGATATTAATGAAGTATATATGTATGCCATGAAATCTGTAATTTCTGTTCTCTGTAATTTAGTCTGGTGTGATGGAAGACGTAACTTCATCCTCAATGCTGAAATAAGAATCACTGAGGACTATTGTACCTGAAATAGGAAGTGTCATTTTGTTTTTTGCTGAATGTTTTTGACTAATCCTGACCGTCTTTTATATGTCAGGAGGGAAGCCACTTAGGGAAAAAATGGAAATAAATTGCCAAAACAGAGATATTACAAATAGATTGCAGCTTGTTAGGACATCAGTACAAAGTCTAAAGCAAATGCTCTGTTTTTTAAAATCTGATTTTAAATTACAATACTGAAATAGAAAATACAATTATTTACAGAAATAACCGGGGGGGGGGGGATAAATAAAATTTATTGATGCTTCATGATCTATGTGAAAAGGCATAGCTAAGAAGGATTCTGAAGGGAAAAATTGCAGCATAATGGAGAATTGCTACATTTATTTAAATAAATTGGCTAATTTAAAGAAAAGATGGGAAAGTAAATGTATTGCCTTTGTCCCTTTTACATTTCTACCTGTTCTACATACCCGGTTTACCCAAAAGTATGACCTACCCTGAAAGTAAGTCCTAGCTTGATTTTTACACATGTGCCCAATATCAGCCCTACCCCCCAAATAAGCCCTAATTTAGATCCCACCCACCAGGGTGCATAGGTAAAAATTAAGCTAGGTTGAGGATGCAGGGTGGAGCTGCCCTACTACTTACCTTTGGACAGTTGTAGCCAGTCCTCACACACCCCAACACCTGCCTTACTGGCCCATTTCTTCTGCAGCCGGCCAGGCTGTCAAGGCTTTCCTGAAGGCCTCTGTAGCTGATAACAAAGTAGTCTTGCTAATTCTTTCAGTGTCGGTAGACTTCCCATTCATCATGAAGTTATAAAGGTATTCTAGTAAACCTGGTTTTGTTATATTACTTGTTATATTATGTATTATTCCATTACTATACATTATACATGACAGAAGGTGTAGAAATATTTTAAAAGTTTATCATTTTAAATGTTTTCCTCACCAAGTTTCTTAACTTTGTGTTATCTTTCAGAAAGTGTTATCTTTCAGAAATCATCTGCTTTCAAAATGTCCCTTTTGCTTGATGTAAGTATGATAGAAAAGGGGTATGAACTATATAAGGATATGACTTTGAAGAGTATAGAGCGATAATTACTAAAACCAATGCAATAGGATAATATAATAATAGACAATAAAACCCAATACAACCAGACAGTCACAATATAATAACAAATTCAAAAATACATATTTTGGGGAACAATCTTTAACTTTTAAACTACATCATTTCCCATGTTTTTCATTTAGTAACAGGAATTATTCTGAGTAAGTTATCTTCAATAATAATTTAAAAATGCAGACAGCATACTTTTCTTTGGAATATCTAGGAATACTGACTAGCCACTTCTGGAGAAATAAAATATATTGATTTATCATTAAATATTACTTTGTATCCAGTTTTGTGTTCTTGCTTTTTGCTCTAAAGCTGTGCATTTTTTCTTTTCTGTAAAATACACTTACTCTTTATGGGATAGGGAATATTCCATTAAAACCAAAACTACACTTTTCTGAAAACTTTATTCATATGAGAAATTAGCAATGTGAATTATACAGCTGGCATTGCCTCTTTCAGTCTGGTACTCTGAGATACGTTGAATTAGAGTTTACCATAACAGCTGGGAAATAATGGTTAGGAGATAAAAATCAAACTGGCCTGACATGTTGCGGTTGTTAGTTACAAAGTTATGTCTGACCTATCGCAACTCCATAGACAATGTTTCTCCAGGCCTTCTTGTCCTCTACCATCCCCCAGAATCCATTTAATCTCACACCAACTGCTTCAGTGACTCCATCAAGCCACCTCATTTTCTGCCATCCCTTTCCTTTTTTGCCCTCAATCGTTCTGGCCAGACATAGTTTTACACTAATCCACACCACTCAGATAAATTAGTTACATTAGATAATTGGAAGATCTCATAGATTTCTCTTCAGGGAAATTAACTCAGAGGCCAAAACAGTCATGCAGTTTTCTTGCTGAACTAAGATTTTTGATGTCATAGTTCTGAAGACCTAACCATGAAAAAGCACAGAAGCATTTTGAATCCACTATTTGTGATCTATTTCTTTCCTTCACAATGCTTCCATTTCTGTCCCTTCATTTTTTTTTCCTTTCTGCCTACCTAAATATCTGGTGTTGTGTACATCCATTGACAAGCCAAAAATCTGATCATAAAGGATGAAGGAAAGTAACTGGTTATACAGCTAAGTAAAGCCTTTTCTTCAGCCTTCTCTGGGCTTCATTCCATTTTTTGCTGTTTTGAGACCAGAATCTTCTGTCCAGTTGCTTCTCATTATTCATTCCCTGAGTAGATGCACAAGGCTATTCAACTGCTGCCAAATGCAAAACAAATTTCTTGCTTCTGACCACCGTTTTAATCAGAAATAGTTTGAATTATGGATATAAGGCATCATTTTTCATTTTTAATACTAAAACATTCCTTTTTACTGAGTGCAGTTAAGTGATGAGTGATTAGGATAAGTGATGATTATGGTTTTGCTAATGTTACTTTTTATCTCTATAGTATGGACAAATGAGAATAGACAGGCACATCAGTTATATTGAAGATTTTTTTTACAGCATCATCACTGGCCAAAAGATTGTACATACATACATATTTCCCCATAAAAGTTGAATTCTGGTCAGGTTGATTTTATTTTGATGCGTGGGAGATGGATCTTTGATGAGTAATTTCACAAAAGTTGTTAAATAAAGTAAATTAAACCCAACATTATATAGCATTTCATATAGTGGTGGGATTCAAATAATTTAACAACCAGTTCTCAGTCCCATCTCTCTCCTTCCTTCCTTCCTTCCTTCCTTCCTTCCTTCCTTCCTTCCTTCCTTCCTTCCTTCCTTCCTTCCTTCCTTCCTTCATTTTTCAGCCTATTTTTCAGCCATTTGGGGCTATTTTCCAGGCCATTTTCCAGCCTGTTTTTGTCCTGTTTTTCAAGCTGTTTTTCAGCCATTTTCAGCCTATTTTTTGACCACATTGGTGATTTTGGGGCCGTTTTTGGCCATTTTTCAGACTATTTTTCAGGCTATTTTTTCAGGCAATTTGGCCTGTTTTTCAGGATGTTTTTCAGGCTGTTTTTCAGCCTTTGGGAGGCTGCTTTTTGGGCCATTTAAAGGCTGTTTTCTGGGTTGTCTTTAGCCACTTTTGGGGTGAAAAACAGCCTGAAAATGGCTAAAGATGGCCAAAAATGGCCCCAAAAAACAGGCGGGGTGATGCCAACCCATGGTGGGATTAGCCAGTTTGCCAAACTGGGCAGAATTTTAACAACCAGTTTGCTTGAACCAGTCTGAACTGGCTGAATCCCACCTCTGATTTCATGCTACTTTGGAATGTTACCAATAACACTAACAGCAAGATATACTGCTTCAGGATGCTTTACAGCCCTCTCTAAGCAGTTCACAATGTCAGCATATTTCCCGCAACAATCTGAGTCCTCATTTTACCAATCTCGGAAGGCTGAGTCAGTCTTGAGCCGGTGAGATTCGAAATGTTGGCGGTCTGCAGTCAACAAAATTAACCCGCAATACTACATTCTAACCACTATGCCACAATAGCTCTTAATATTTTATACACCTTAGTTTATCCTTATTGTAACTCTTAAAATATGCTCAGTATCATCACTAGTATATTGTAAATGTGAAACAGGCCTGGTACTAGTTATTTGCCTTTGACTACAGGTTGTCCTCAATTTACAACCAGTTGTTTAATAATTCTTTGGAGCTACGACAGAAAAGGTATTTTATAGCCCATCAAGCACTTTGTCAGAATGGGACAACTTGGCATAGCAGTCTGCTCACTGGCTAACTCACCTGCCCACCTGCCTACCTGACTCTCCCTCTGGCGAGGGAGTTGTTCCCAAGGCATATTAGTTTTGTTCAGTTGTCCTGTGATGACTTGGCAGCCATGAGTTGACAGCGGCAACTTGGTGGTAATGGGCAGGCTGCACTGAGCTGGATGTTCTTGATATTCTCCAGGTATGGTAGGTCAGCATTTCTGCTGTTGTAAAATGTGTGCTGTTCCTCACCTACATTTTGGGTGCTTTGTAACTGGCTCACATTTATGACTAGTTACAGCATCTCAGTCATATTACCATGATATGCAATGTTTTTTTTCCAGTTTGTAACATTTTAAGATGCTCATTCAGGTGAAAGTATCCACACTTATGACCATGTCATTTACTTTACCATCAAAAAAGTAATTATAAAATTGGATCAAATAATGTGAATACCTCAACTTACAACTGTCACAACTTATGATCAGAATTCCAGTCCCAAATATGGTAGTAAGTTGAGGACTAACTGTACTTGTTGAATTAATGATTGGTCAGAGATGAACTAGTCCCTCTCTTGAATCTCACATCTGAATCTGGATTGCCAAATCCATCTTGCCCCATATGACAGTGATCCTGTGTAAACTAATCTCTTAACTCTGTCCTGTTTCAGCTTAAATAGATTTTCAAATTGTGGCTATAAAGTTAGATATTAAAATGAAAGTTTAGTCCATCAGAGTCTTTTCAGATGAGAAACTGGTAGCTATGGAATTGAAGGAAGCAAAGTGATTATTTGAAAATTTAAAGTAAAAAGATATTGCTAACAGCGGTCGTTCTCTGGGCTGTATATGGAATATTAAATTACAAGAAGACAATTATATGTTCCACCTTGGAGAATAACTAAATCAATATCATTCACACTCAGCTCTAATTTACTTGTCTTACAAGCCATTAAGTTTGATATATTATTGATTATTTTTATCTTTCTGGTAGAAGGCTTAGGGGTTAAATAAGTACATTTTAATATCTGGGACCTTAGTTTAAATTTGATTTGTAAATGTTCTTCAAATGAGTTTGATGAGCTTATCCCTGTATTACATGATGTCCAGGGTGAAACGAGAACAGAACATAATCAATGATGTGCAAGAAAAAAAATCAGGCAGAAACAAGTTAGCTAAACCAATGCTGCTTCTGCCTTGAAATGAAGTCTTAAATGAAAAAAGATTTGAACTGTGAATTAATTTTAATTATGTTATTATTTAGTTATCTCTTTCAATTTACACTGGCCTCAAATAATGCCATTGATCAAATAATAAAGCAAAAATTAAGCCTTATTATATTGGATAATTTGCTGTCTGGAAAGAAACTTGGAGACAACTTCATAGCATAAAACATTAGACCATTAGACCATGCAATAGACCATTTTATTTCCCAAACATAGATAATCCATTTTCTTTGGTCATTACTCAAATTAAACAGCAAACATTATTATTTCAAATCACTACTAAATAGTACATTTACATAAGAAATCCCAAAATCCTGAATCTAGACTTTAAAAAAGCTGATCACAAATTTGACAAACCAAGAAGAAAATTTTGGTTGCAGTAGTTCAGATTCTCTGTAACTTCAGCATGGGTTGGTTCCACTAATGAATTCAATTATTCGTATTAATTCAATGACTCTTAAGATCGTTCACCCTACAATTTGCAAAGCAGAATCATAATTTCAGCGTTCTAGATTGTAGCTTTTCCAAATGTGCTTTCTGGTCTATTATCTGATCTCAGATAGTAGAAGATCAGAAAGAACATGCCTTTAAAAATATTGGAATAAATATCAGTTGTAATTGTAAGCTCATCAAGCAGAATGTGAATGTTTAAAAAGACATATGGGAAGATTGAACTAAATCTGACTTTCACTGGATATCAAAAGATACAAAGCAATAACTACTCAAATAATTGGAACAAGTGATCACAGCCATCAGTACCACTGGTAACAAGGGAGAATAGAGAAGGCTGTATATTGTGTGTTGCACCACCTGCTGACACTGTATTTGTATTTGTTCTTTGTGGATGCTGATAGCCAAGGTCTCCCTCTAGTTCTGTCTCATGCTACAAAACTAAATTATTGACCTGCCAAACTTACAAAAACATCTGATCCCAATTCACTATCAGAATAATGATGTATGTCTATTGCTTTGCATCATTCTTGAAAAGAACCATCAGAAATTACACATTTGTAAAAAATGTTTTTATTATTATAAGCATCAGTGTTAGAACTGTCCTTTTATTCTTCATGAAAGCTTTTACTGACTCTTTCATAATTTGCTTTGTAATCTACTGTCCACCTATTTCTGGAGTTTTGTTAACCTTCCTTTATTTTTTGTTAACTTACAAAAACCAAGAGGAAAGATGAGACAGTAACATGCAAAAGACTTTTAGTTTTTATTATAACAGGCTTCCCATGTCCTTAAATGTTTTCATCATGGATCTTACTATGAATTGTTATCTCCATGAGAACATGCAAACTGTGCCCTAGAGTTCCTAAGCCATCACAGATGTGGGAAAGGGATCCCTCAAATGACATAGATTGTGACATAGATTTGTTGTTATTATTTTTCCCATGTATCACTTGAGAGTTGTCCCACTTTCATTACATATACACTTTACAGCACAGTACCCTTGCTGATTCCCTAATGTTTTGAAGAGAGAAGTATTAAAGCACATTTGTTAGAGGTTCATGCAGGGACTTAAAGCTGAAAGAAATTTGAGTTTCCCATATTTGTCCTTAGTCAGTTATGGAAAGGAAGAGAGTTTTAAAATAAAATGTTTCTTGTAAGGTGGGGTAGGATCTTTTGGATTGCTTACATCAGAGTCCCCAGCCTGTGGGCCATGACCTAATAGTGGGTTGTGAGGGGATTGAAATCAGGCTCCAGCCATCCTCACTCCATTTGCATGAGTGGTAAGCATATGTGCATGCCACTTGTGCAAATGGAGCTGTGTGCGCATATGTGCATTTGCCGATCGTTCTTGCGTAACTATCTGCTCTCCCACCACCACTTACATTATCAACATTACAATTGCTTGGGAAATGATTGGGTATAAAATGGAAATTAAGACTAATGAACTGGGACATTACAAAATGCTGATAGAATAGAATAGAATAGAATAGAATAGAATAGAATAGAATAGAATTCTTTATTGGCCAAGTATGATTGGGCACACAAGGAATGCTCTCAGTGAACATAAAAAATATTCATTAAGATCATAAGATACAACACTTAGTGATAGGATACTAAATAAGCAAACAAATCATACTAGGAAACTAAATAAAACTATAAATCAAAAAGATACAAGCAACAAGGTTATAGTTATAAGTGGGAGGAGATAGGTAATAGGAAGGATGAGAATAATAATAGTAATACCGTCTTAGTAAATAGTTTGACAGTGTTGTGGGAATTAGTTGTTTAGCATTCGAGGGATATCTGCCCTTGTGTCTAGTTGTTTTGGTGTGCAGTGCCCTATGGAGTCACTTTGAGGCTAGAAGTTGAAACACGATGTGAGGGGTCTGTAGATATTTTCACAGCCCTCTTTTTTTAAAATTATAACAAGTTTATTCAATTTTTCCAAAGCAAAGAGAAAAAAGCTCTTTTCAGTGTACAACATAATTCCAGGTCACCACTTTTACATGCAAATATGACAATAATAATCTATTCATTTTCTACATTCAACTTCCTATCTTATCCATTTTTAACTTAATTCTATTATTACCTCTCCATTCCAACTTTTACATAAGAAAAGGAACAAACAAATTAATCCTGTTCACTAATATTACTTTCATTCTAAACATCTTCTCAGTTCATTTCAATTTATTTCAAATATTTCTTAAATATTAATGTTTCTTTTAAGTGTGACCTTTTCCAAATACTCTTTTCACATTTAAATCACTAATAATTCCCATATCTTCATACTTATTACCTTTTAATTCTTATATCTGTCAGATTTGCAATTCCATCGCACATTCTTTCCATTGATTCTAGATTAATACAAACTTTTACATACAAAATAAAATATAAATTTCCCCGCCCCTTTTACTAATTTGGGAGTGTCTTCAGTGGTTTAGATATACCTTAATTCCCTCATCTTAATTCCCAATAAACATTTATTTTAATTAGTTATAGTAATAATCATTCTCTAAAAAAAGAACTACATAACATTGTACTTTTCAGTCAGATTCCACAATATATTTTCCCCCTTTACTTCCACAGAGTTTTATAGGAAGGAAGGAAGGAAGAGAAACAGTCCATTTAGCTAGTCCTGGCCATTGATATTAATCTCATTTTAAAATATCTTCACAATTCATTTCAATTATTTCAATATATATAATAAACATTGACCTTTCTTGTAGCAATAAAAATAAGAACATACATTCATTCATCTATTAAAAAATATCAGTGCCCGTCAATGGTTTATATTCCCCAATTTTCTAGATAATTTGTAATTGAAAATACATTCTTATTACCCCTGATATCAGTGTGGAATCCCCTTTCTTAATTCATTAACCATTATCCCTATGTATTCTAAATAAACATTTTTCCATTTTTTTACAATTCCCATATTTCTTTCTTTCCTGTTCCTGTTCCTCATTACCTCTTCCCTTTTATTTTTCCAAATCTTTTCTCCCTCTGATTTGTGTCCCTCTCCCTCTTTGTATCTTCCTTCCCCCTTTTTACTTTTCTTCTGTTTCTTCCTGTCTTTCTTATTTTTACAGGTATTCCCCTTTTTAGTTACTTTTTGGGATCTCCTATTTTTAACCCCTCTTCTTTTTTCTCTTCTTTGTAGCATTCTTTGTGTTGATTGTCTATTTAAGATAGCTTCTTCTTGAACTAACTCCTCCTTCTCTGAGGTTTCTTCTTCATGTTCTTCAATTGCTATTTCCATAGCTTTTAACCCAGAGCAAAATGATTCACCTCTTGGAGAAGGCGGAGCTACGTCGCTGCAATACAGCTGCAATCTACTACTGGCTACTTTATTAACTGGATTAAAGGAGCTTAAAGATCCTGAGCTATCCAAATGAGTAAGAAAATTTTACCTTCTGGAATTTCAACTTCTGCTCCTGCCTCCCCATCAGCTGGAGGACGACTTTCAACAATGGTGAAGCAAGATAAAGCACAAGTGGACTTAACAATGGTTATACAAGGAATACAAGAACTTAAAATGAGTATTGAACAAAGAACGGAGAGTATTGAACAAAGAATTGAGAAGGCTGATGAAAAAATTGAAAATTTTCAACAAATGATGGTGAAACATGAGGAGAGACTCCAAAAAATTGAAGAGAAAGACAAACAAAGAGATGAGACAATTGGAAATATCAACAGCAGATTAACAATGGTTGAACAAGTTGGAAAAAATGGTTGGAAAAAATGACAAAGAAACATATAGATTTGAAACCAGAGATTTTTTTTATTGGGAATTTTACCTGATACATATAATAAAAATTTGCAGTATTTGATTGCAAATGTATTAACAGCGGCTAGGATTGTATTTGCTAAAAATTGGAAGAGTGAGAAGATTCCATCAGAGGAAGAAACTATTAAGAAAATATTGGAACGTGCTGAAATGAGTAGATTGACATTTGAAATTAGAGAACAAGAAGATAAACAATTTTATGAAGTTTGGGACCTTTTTTTATCAATGGTTAGATAATGAAATATAATAATAGAATATTTAGAAACTTAGGATATAATGAATATATACTTCCTTTTTTTTCCTTTTTCTTTGATACTATTTTTATAAAATTTTATTAAGATAGACTTGATATGATTTTATGATTCATTGTAAAATAAATTAAGTAAATTATAGTTATCTCATTAAAGTACGAATTAACAAAATTATAGTCAAATGATTGTTCAGTAATGATATTAGGTTATATAATTGTTGATTGATAATATGAGTTATTATGTAATATAACTATAATGGCGACTAGGAAATGGATGCACAAAAAAAAGTGGTAAACCAACCGATACACTGTTTGTAAATCTATAAAGGAGGATGATGCTTTTATGTTTTAAGTGTTTTTGTTTGTTGTTAAAATCAATAAAACTTTTTTTTTTAAAAATGATTCACTTCTTGCACTTATAGTTCTTTCATATTTTTAAGTACCATTTTTAATTCCCACATAGATATCATCATTGCACACTCTTATATCTTATAATCTTTAAAATCCACAAATCAGCTACTCTTTTTCTTTTTTCTTTTTCAGGCTTTCTGGATTCCCAATTATTCCAATGCTGGGTTTATACCATTACTTTTTCTTTTATTCTAGTTCAACTTTCACTTTCTGGGGTACTTGTTTTGTTGTTTCAATATTTCCTTTTCATTGTCAAATTCATGGAGAAACAGGAATTCTTTTCTTTTTTCTTTTTCAGTTTAAATTTTTGTCCACAAGATGGCACTCTCATTATACAAAGTCCTCACCTTCCCACCCCACTCCAGGGCTTCCGGAGCCTCAATATTCCAAAACAATCAAGTCTCCAATTTGTATACCCCCCCCCTTTAATGTTCTTAACTCCAGCTTTAATTTATGCCTGTTTGTTGCCAATATATTTTAATTCAATTTATTTAAGTTTCTTGTTCCAGCTTTTTCCTTTCCTGGTTCGAAGTCCCATTCAGCTGTCAAAATTATTTTCTCTCTTTTTCCCTTCCCTTTATAATTCTGCTGCTTTCTTTTTCTTTCTTAAAGATTCTTAAAACATCAATCCCAGGGTACCTTTTATTTAGTTGTGCCAAATTGTCCCGGTTCTTATGTTGTCCATCTCTTTCTTCACTCTTGCACAAATCTTAATCCAGCTAAGTCCTCCACTTCAGACTGGCCATTTTAGACTGCCACTTGGTTGTCTTTGGAGGGAAAAATTTCCAAGCTTGGTGGGGGGGGATATGTGGCTCTGCTTGACCTGGCTGGCGGCTTCCTCTTACTCCACCGTCCCTCAGAGGCTGCTTCAGCCCCTAATCATGATGATTGGGGCTCTCCAACAAAAGAGTCATGGTCCCCGGTCCGGCGGCAAGGAGGGTTTAACCTGGAACCCACAACCCTCTTTTTGATTTGTGCTGTATACAGGTCCTCAAAGGAAGACAGGTTGGTAGCAATTTTTTTTTTCTGCAGTTTTAATTATCTGTTGAAGTCTGTGTCTATCTTGTTTGGTTGCAGAACCAAACCAGACAGTTATAGAAGTGCAGATGACAGACTCACTAGTTCCTCTGTAGAATTGAATCAACATTTATTTATTTTATTTGTCAATTGCTTATAAGATAATAGTTATAAGTATAAACATAGTTATGAATACATGGATACATATAAGAAAAACGAAAAAAAATAAGACAGAGACGGTAGGCACGTTTGTGCACTTATACACGCCCCCTACAGACCTCTTAGGAAAGGGCTGAGGTCAATAGTAGACAGTTTAAGGTTAAAATTTTTGGGGTTTGGGGAAGAAACCACAGAGTCAGGTAGAGTATTCCAGACATTGACCACTCTGTTGCTGAAGTCGTATTTCCTGCAATCAAGTTTGGTCTGGTTAACCATGAGTTTGTATCTATTGTGTGCTCTTGTATTGTTATGGTTGAAGATGAAGTATTCATTGACAGGTAGGACATTGCAATATATGATTTTATATACTATATTTAGATAGGACCTGAGGAGGTGTAGTTCTAGGTTTTCTAGGTCTAGAGTTTCAAGTCTGGTGGCATAAGGTATTCTGCAACAAGTAGAGGAGTGGAGAATTTTTTTAATGAAATGTTTCTGTACTGTATTAATATTAGATATGTAATGTGGCTTCCAGACTGATGAGCTGTATTCAAGTATTGGTCTAGCAAATGTTTTGTATGCTCTAGTTAGTAGTGTGATATTACCAGAGAAAAAGATACATAAGATTCGGTTAACAACTCTTAATGCCTTTTTGGCTATGTAGTTACAGTGGGCTCTAGCACTTAGATCATTTGAGATGAGTACTCCAAGAACCTTGACAGAGTTTGGATCATCAACAAGATCTTGACTATTCAGCTTGTATTTTATTTCTGGTTTGTTTGTTTTTTTGCCAATATGTAAGACAGAGCATTTATTTGTTGAGATTTGAAGCTGCCATTTGTTTGACCATTCTGATACATAGTCAAGGTCTTTTTGAAGGGTAGCAGAATTATCTGTGGTGTTGAACAGCTTTACATCATCAGCAAAGAGAACGCAGTTGTTCTTAATATGATCACAGAGGTCATTTATGTAGAGTATAAGAAGAGTTGGTCCTAGAACACTGCCTTGGGGGACACCACTGTTGACAGGTACAGAATGATAGGATGCTCCCAATTTTGACCACTGGTTGTCTGTCTGACAGGAATGCTTCTATCCAGTTATGCAGGTGTCCAGAGATACCGTAAGATTTTAGTTTTAGGAGTAGTTTGTTGTGTACCACTGAATCAAAGGCTTTACAGAAGTCTACGTAGATTGCATCTATTGCTTTGCCCTGATCGAGTTGTGTAGTCCAAATGTTTTTGCAGTGTAAGTGTTAGTCCTAGAACACTACCTTGGGAGACACCACTGTTGACAGGTACAGAATTTGATAGGACATTTCCAATTTTGACCATTTGTTGTCTGTTTGACAGGAATGCTTCTATCCAGTTATGCAGGTGTCCATAAGATTTTAGTTTTAATAGTAGTTTGTCATGTACCACTGAATCAAAGGCTTTACAGAAGTCTATGTAGATTGCATCTATTGTTTTGCCCTGATCAAGTTGTGTAGTCCATATGTTTTTGCAGTGTAAAGAATTGCAAATTACAGGATAGTTTTTTTCTGAAACCAAATTGTTTATTAGAGAGTAGGTTGTTTGTCTCTGAGTGGAGGATAATGGATTGGTTAATAATTGATTCCATGACTTTACAGGTGATGCAGCACAAGGAGATTGGTCTGTAATTTTCAACTAGGCTGGGGTCTCTCTTTTTGAAAATGGGGATGGCTGTGGCTTGTGACCATAGGTTTGGCAAAGAGCTGGTCTTGACAAATTTTTCAAAGATTATGCTTAGAGGTTCAGCTATGGCAGTGGACAGCTTTTTAAAGAAGTAGGCACATATTCCGTCCAGTCAAATAGATAGAGATGGTTTTAGATTGTGTAGTGCTTTTTCAATATTGTCCTCTGTAAAATCGATATTTATTAGATCATTGCAGTTGTCTGTGGTTTGGCTAGGAAATATTGGGCATGATCCATTGCTGTTTACAAATACTGAGCCAAAGAATGTGTTAAAGAGGTTGGCTTTAAAGGTGTCATCATTACAGTCTTTACCATTAGGTCCTTTCAGGGGTGGGATGGACCTTGAGTCTTTTAGTTTGTTATTTACAAAATTGTAGAAAGCACGGGTGGAATTTGTGTGTAGAAGTTTCTCCTCTTGTTTCATGTGATAATTGGTGCATTCAGTCTTTATCTGGTGGCATAAATTTTTGTATCGGCTTTTGAAGTTGGCAACATGACCAGATTTGTTTTTCTGCCAAAGTGATCTCTTTTTGGATTGAAGCTTCCTTATTGTTATGGGTAATTTGTTTTTCTGGTTTTGGGAGTTGTTATTGGTACATATAGTTTGATTACTCTTTTGACTTCAAGTAAAATATATATTGTAATAGTCTTCAACAGTATTGTATCCAGTGAATAGAAATTGCCAATTAAGGGATGAGAGATCATTGTTTATAAGATCGTAGTTGCCGTTTTTGAAGTTATGTGATATTTTCATATAGTGCTTGTTCTTGATTTTCCTCCATGTCTGTAATAGTGAATCCCTTATTAAGTGTCGGTTGAAATAGGCATGTGTTTTGCCTTTTTTCTCCAACAGGTATGCATGCCAACCTTCCTGGAGATCATGACCTTCTATTGTTAGTGTTCTTTTGTCTCTTAATTTAATTCAGTCCTTTAGCCGATTTAATATTGCTGCTTGATAATATAATTCCCATTCTGGTACCCCAAAACCACTTCTGCTTTTACTGTCCTGCATCAGTTTTAATTTAATGTGTGGTTTCTTGCCCAGCCAGACGAATTTGGTTGTTGTTTATTTAATTCAGTAAAAAATGGTTTTCCTAATTTTATCAGGATCATCTGAAAGAGATACATCAATTTTGGTAGGCAATTCATTTTCAACACTGCAATTCTGCCTAATATTGATAGTTGTAGTTTCCCCCATGGTTCCAAGTCCTAATTTGTGCAATTAATTTAGTATAATTGTCTTCTTTAATTGACGAACACCTAGTGGATAACCATATTCCCCAAATTTATTTCTGTAGTTCCATTTTATCTTGTAATTCTGTTTTCTGTTTTGCAGTGCAGTTTTTAATTATCATTTTAGGTTTTTTTTAAATTTATTTTCAATCCTGCAACTTCTCTGAATTTTTCTATTTCTTGAAGTAGTACTTGTCCATTTTTTATTGGCTCTTCCAATAAATATTCCTCGTTTCTAATTTTAATCCCTTTTATTTTCTTACTGTTTGGGTAGAATATATTTACTATGTTAGTACCGAAGTTCATTCTTGTTATTCGGTGTAGCATAAACTTCCAATTAAGATTATTGAAGGCCTTTTGTGCATCCAAAAAAAGTAATGCTGCTTGCCTTTCAGGATGTGCTTCATAATACTCGATTGTATTTAACACTACTCTGATATTGTTCCTAATTTGTCTATTTGGCAGAAAGCCATTCTGGTCTGAATGTAAGATCTCACTTAGAATAGGTTTCATTTTCTCTGCCAAAATTGTCATAAATATTTTATAATCTGTGTTTAAAAGGGATATCAGTCTATAATTTGAAATCATTTGTTGATTGGTACCTTCCTTTGGAATTAGAGTGACATATGCCTCAGACCAGGACTTTGGTAATCTAGCTTCTAATAGTGCCTCATTATATACCTCTAATAGTATTGGTTCAAATAGTTCGTACATATTTTACATAGTTCACTGGGAAAACCATCTGGTCCTGGTGTTTTATTATTTTTCTGCTTTTGTATTGCTTTTTTTTTTTTTTTAGCTCTGCTGAGGTTATTTCTCTATTTAATATTTCCTTTTGTTCCTCTGAAATTGAACCCAAACCATTCTCTTCTAGGTATTTTTTTATCTTTTCCTCAATAACTTCCTCTTGTTTAGCTTTGCACAATTTGTTTTTTCTTTCTTTAATCTGACAGCATATGTTCCCTTCTCTATCTTTTAATTGCTGAATCAATCTTTTTCTACCTTTAACTTTTTGGCTAGCCATCTACCTGGTTTATTTGTGGCCTCAAAAAAGTTTTGCCTTATAAATTTTAAATTTTGTGTTCTTTCCTCTAAAAATGTCAAATTTAGTTTGTGTCTAGCCATCATTACTTCTTTTTTTGTTGTCATATTTTTAGGGTCTGTTTGAAGCCGATTTTCTAGTTCTTTTATCTTCTTTTGGAGTTCATTTTGTTGTTTCCTTTCTATCTTATTTTTCCTGATTGTACAGGCTATTGATATTTCTTTCATGAAGGCTTTTGTAGTATCCCACAAATTCTGCAAATTTGTATGCTCTTTTAAATTAATCATAAAAATAGTTTCAAATTCATTTTTTATTCTTTGGTTATATTCTTTTTTTTCAAAACCTGCAAATTTATTATCCATCTCACCTTTTTCTTCTTCTGCCCTTTCCACATGATTTTTAATGGGTTATGGCCTGCCCATATATTGGACATTATTTCTACTAAATGTATATCTTTTCCAATTGTCCCACTCACCCATACCATGTCAATTCTTGACCAGGATTGTGCGGTTCAAGTAAAATGTATAGTCTTTGTCGTTTGGATTTCTTTTTTACCATATGTCTTCCAAATTTGTTTCTTTTATTAGGTCAAAAAATGGTTTTGGTAAAGCATTCCCCCCCCCCCCCCATTTTGCTTCTTACTAGTATAATCCTTTTCAATATCTATGATGGCATTTAAATCCCCAATTAAGCATATATTTTCCTGTCTTGTCTCAATTATTTTCTCATACAATTTTTTATAAAACTCCCTTTGATTATCATTTGGAGCATATATCCCCACCAATAGTATTTAATTTTGGAATATATTCAGTTGTACCATCAGAATTCTTTCCTGTTCTTCTGCGTAAATTTGTTTTGCACTTATTCCTTTCCTAATGTACATAATTACCCCTCTTTTTTTTTGAACTGCCAATGCTACATATAGTTCACCTAATTTGGGATATTCCAGACATTTACTATAGTTTTTTTTGGATATGAACTTGTTGTAAACATATAATATCAACATTTTGTTCCACTAATTTCACCAATGTTTGCTTTCTCTTAGCTGGGGAGTTCAGTCCATTAATATTTATTGAAATTAATTTGATTTCTTCATCTATCATTTTAATTGTAAGTCTGCCTTAGTCTTCTATTAACTCTTGCTTCTCTCTGTGGTCTTGTTCTTAATCCTTCTCTTCTTGGTTGTTCTCTCTCTTCCTTATCTCTTTCTTCCTGTTCCTCTTCTTGTGTCTCCTGTCACTGATCTTCTTGCCGGTCCTCTTGATTTTTACTCTCCAATTCTTCTTTACTACTAGTTTCTTCCTCTATTCCTGATAGTTGTTCATATAATTCTTGCACCTTATCAATTATATCAATTCTTATCCTTCTCTCCTGCCAGGACACCAGCATTCTTTCTGGCACCAACCATCTGAACCAGATGTTTTGGTTATTTAATAATGATGTTAGGAATTTGTATTCTTTGCTTAGTTCTCTCACTTGCTTCGGGATCTGCTTTAAGGTCACAAACTCTTTTTCCTTATATATCTTTGGCTCATCTTTCATCATCTTATATATGATGTCCCTCAGATCTTTTTCTCACAAACCTTATGTGAACCTCCTGTGGCAATTTATTTCGCCTTGGGTAATTTGTATGAATCCTGTAAATGTCATCAAATTCCTATATAATCTCTTGTTGGTCCAATGCTTCTGCTATCAATTGCGACATTATGGCTCCCAGGTCTTCGTCTTTCGTTTTTTGCACATTTTGAAATCACAGATAGAATGCTGCATGCTCCATCTCTAAATGGATTATAGAATCTTCCAAATCTCTATTCATTGCTATCACTTTTCTGTCCATTGCTTCCACTTTCTTGTCTGTTTGCGCTGCCTTTGCTTCTATGTTTTTTATTTTTTGTTCATTCATCTCCATCATTTGCTGGATTGTTTCGATCTTTCCACCTATTTTGAATGTTACCTTTCATCTCTCCCATTTCTGTCTTCAAATTGATGTGGTTTTTCACCATTGTCTCCTGCATTTTAAGCATCGTTTCCTGGATGGATAGGAGTGCTGCTTGCATTACTTGTATATTGACAGGATTGCTTGTCTTGTCTGTGGACAACATCCCCACAATTGTTTTGTGTCCCATTGGGGATGCAATGGATACTGATGAGCCTGAAATTGCTTTCTTCTCTTTTAGAGTTGTTGTTGTAGTACTTGTCATATTCTTTATCTTATTATATATTTCTTCCCAGTTTACCATCCATAGTTCACTTCTATCCACTTTATCTCTTCTATTCAATACCTCTATACAGTAATACATTAAATCTTTACATAAGGTAATTAATGGTAAGTACCAGTTTAACATATATTGTGCCTTATATTACTAATACTAGTAATAATAAACTATTACTAGTTTACCATATATTATATCTTATACTAAAAGAGAGAGAATTAACTTACTAATACAAAAAGTACAGAAGGGAGAAACAGGAGGAAGCAAATATTACATCACAAAAAGAAAGGAAGAGAGGGAAACAATAGAAAGTGTAAAGAAAAAGAAAAGAAAAAAATGATCTTCATGTTTTTAGTTCTTATTCTTATTTTACTACTATCTTATAATACTGTTTTTATATAAATAGCTTATTTATTATAACTACAGCAGTCTTTACTTATTATAACTAGACAGTTTATAAACTTATGATTGTAACAGAGAGTTTATAAATTTCTTAAATATATCTAATTCATTAGTCACACCAATTCATCAAACTAATCAAGCTAATTGAATTGACAATTAATTAATTATCTAAAAATCCCCACAATATAATTCATTCACATTTGGGGCTAAATCCCAAAACTAATTAAACCTTTAATTTGCATTTTATATTATTTACTTTCAATTTTCTACTCAATTTAAACAATATATTCCACACTTAAACAATAAGCAAATAATTATACTAAATCATCAATTCATTTAACCTCTAACAGTAGCAGTTATTAATCATTAATCAGGTTCTTTATCTTTTTCCTCCAATTTTTACACAGATTTTATCAGTTTCAGTTCATTCGTCTTTTGCTTGGTCACGATCTATTGCATCAGCTGTCTTTACTATCCTTTGGAATTAAGATCACCTCCTTTCTTAGTCCAAGTCTCTTACTATGTCTTTTTTCTCAAATATCTTCCATGCTTGTAATATCCACCACTGGTCCAGTCTTCACAAAGTTCAATCCTCCAATTTCATACTCAGATTTCTTTCCACCAATGTTAGGTAACAAAATCACACTGGCTCTAATTTTTTATCCTCAAGGCCTGTGCTCTCACCACCAGATCACCTCTCTGCTATCAGACTTCTGCCCCCTCTTCAAGACTCACAGTTCTGCCAACCAGTTTCTAAAATCTCTCCTCTCTGACAATCACTCTCTGCCTTCACCCGATCTCATTTAATAGCTGTCACTATTATATCTTCCTCATTCAGTGTGATTGCTGCAGCTTTGGTTCACCATAGTATGGCTGATCACTCACACGCAGCAGTTCATGAGATTTCCTTATGATGTAGCCAGCAGTTGCCCTCCACCAGAATACTCCTCGAGCTTCCTCACACTTTTGCCGATCCCTTCAAGATTTGCACACTCCTCAAGGGACCTCCAGATGCGCAGATTGGGGCTGAGAGAGTGGAGCTCACTCTTCTCACCCCACACTGCAGTGGCACCGCAACTGGAAGCTGGATTCACTTAGCGACTGTGTGACTCACTTAAGAGATGCAACTATTAGACAAGACCACCACGTGTGGAAAAATGTTCCTTCAGTGCTTTTGCATTTCTAACACCTTGAGCTCATGTTAGGGTTCATCTTCGCCAACCTCGAAGGGGGTAAGTGCCATCTATATAACATTTTATACATATTTTCTTTGTACACCGCCGATTTTGTAATCTTGATGTTTCTATTCCAGATCTTTTCCCATTCTGTTAATCTAATGCTTCTTCCAATATTCCTACTCCACGTTATCATGTTCCCTTTCACTATCTCTTGCTCTAATTCTACCTCCAATAAGTATTTATAAAATTTGGAAATATTCTTTTTATTTGATCCTAATAAGATTTTATCTAAATATTGTAATTTGCTATAGATTCCAAACTCTTTGATATCTTGTTTGTATCTGCTATGGATTTGTATATATAACCACTGGTCAATTTTAAATCACTGTTCCTGTAAATCCTGTCGCGCTCTTAATTTTCCTAGTGGGTCTAATAAATCTTTATATTTAATCATTTTTGTTATATCCAAATTGTTGGGATGAACCATTGCCTCCATTGTTGAAAGCCAAATCGGAATTTTTAAATAATGTTTTTTGCATATTTTTTTCCAATTAGTTAATAATGAATCTCTAATAAGGTGTCTATGAAAATACGACTGTTTAGTTTTCCCCACTTCCCATAGAAATGCGTGCCACCCTCTCTGAAGGTCGTGCCCTTCTAAGGCTAAGGTTCTTTTATTGAGTAAATTAACCCAGTCTTTTAACCATAAGAAGTTGGCTGCCCAATAATATAATTCCCAATTTGGGAGCGCTAGCCCCCCTCTACTTTTTGCATCTTGTAAAGCCTTAATATTGATTCTAGCTTTTTTCCCTTGCCAAATAAATTTAAGTGTTACCTTATTTATATCTTCAAAAATTTTTTTGGGTAATTTAATTGGAATTGTCTGGAATAAGTAAAGGAATTTTGGTAGGATGTTCATTTTGATCGTGGCAATCCTGCCCAGTAGAGAAAGCTGCAGCTTATTCCAGGATTCTAGGTCTTTCTTAATTTGCTGTAATAGTTTATCGTATTCTCTTTAAGCGATTTACTATGTGGTGTTAACCATATGCCTAAATATTTGACCTTTTTTGTTGCCTGTATCCTTATGGTTTTTTCTAATTCTTTCCTCTGATTCTCTGTTAGATTTTTAGTCATTAATTTTGTCTTATTTCTATTGATCTTTAATCCTGCTACTGAACCAAATTGTTCTAGTTCTTTTATTAGATTATGTCCTTTTTCCATGGGTTCCTCTAGGAAGAAAACCATATGATCTGCGAACACCTGTAGTTTATATTCCTCTGCTTTGACCCTTACTCCTTGGATTTTGGAGTTTTGTCTTATCCGCGTTAACAGTGATTCTAAAGCAAGTATAAATAGGAGGGGTGAGAGGGGGCAACCCTGTCTGACGCCCTTTTCAATGTTTAGTGGGCCTGTTTGTTCACCATTAATTAGTATGTTGGCCTGTTGGGTGTTGTAAATTGTTGTGATAATGTTCTCGAATTTAGTGCCCAGACTCATGTTATAGATTTTTTGTATTAAAAAGTGCCAATGTAGATTATCAAATGCTTTTTCAGCATCTAAAAACATGAGTGCAAATTGTTTCTCTGGATGAACTTCATAATATTCTAAGACGTCAGTAACGGTTCTTAGATTATTTTTGATTTGGCGGGACGGAAGGAAACCATTTTGATCTTCATGAATGTATAAATTTAAAACTTGTTTTACTCTATTCGCTATAATTGAGGTAAATAATTTATAATCAGCGTTTAAAAGTGAAATTGGTCTATATTTGTTGATATATCTGGCATCTACGTCCTCCTTTGGAATTAACGAAATCAACACCCCCCCTCCATGAGTCTGGCATTTTGCCTGCCAAAAGTACTTCGTTAAACACTTCCAGCAATAATAATTCTTTCTCTCCTTCCCCTATTGTTTTATCATTCGTATTCTCCAGATAAGTTCTTATTTTGTCTTCATTGATTTCTTCCTTTTTATATAATCTTTGAAAATAGTTTAATATAATATCTTTCTTCTCAATCTCATGTTGTGGCATGCCTTTCTCATCTATTAGTTGGTGTATCAGTCTCTTTTCTTTTTCTTTTTTAAGTTTATAAGATAGCCATCTTCCTGGTTTATTAGCGCGTTCAAAATAATTTTGTTTGGACCTTCTCAAGCTAACTTCTATTTTATCTTGTTCAATTAAATTCAGCTTATGTTTGGCTAATATTAACTGGTTTTGTATTTCTTGGATCTTAGGGGTTTTTTGTAATTGTATTTCTAAGTCTTTGATTTGTTGTTGTAATACGTTTTGTCGGGCATAAGTTCTCTTGTTTCTCATAGCATTATAGGAAATTGTTGTACCTCTTATAATTGCTTTCATAGTATCCCAAATATTCTGTTTTGAAGTTGTTTCATTATTATTATCTTTTAGGAAATAGTTTAGCTCCTCTTTCAGCTTATTGATATACTCTTCTTCGTTTACTATTTGGGTATTTAGTGTGATTCTGACCTCCAGCCCTAGATAGCTGTGCTGTTTAAAAGTATCCTCTGAAGATTCCAGGTGTTTGTGGTCCTTCATTCCTCCCCTTTTTCCCTCCCTCCCTCCATATCTTGTTCACTTTCCCTTCCCTTCCTCTTTCTTTATCTTTCTTTCTTTCTTTTTCTTTCTTTCTTTTCTTTTCTTTCTCTCCCTCTTTGCCCTTTGGATGAAGCTGGCATACTTACCTCCCACCCATTCCCTTACTTACCCCCTCCCTTACTTACCCCCTCCTCTTCCTTCTCCTAAAAAGCATTTGGCTTTCCTAAAAACATTTGGCTGCAGCTCCTTCCCCAAACCCACCACCAAGAGCCACCACACTACCCCAACTTTTCTGGGTGGTCTTTTTAAAATAATTAAAATATTTCTAAATTTTAGTCTTGCAGGAAGATGTAAATTCAGAAATAATTGGTATAATTTTAACATAACAACATATTTTCTCTAAACATATGTATTTGATGCAACTTACAGAGTATGTTCTTTTTGATCATACATAAGATACCAATGAATAATGTATCTGAATATAGAAACAATTGATTCTTCATTTTTGACATCAGAGTACTGGGGCTTCCATCTTGTTCTCTAACTTTTAATTCTATTTGAGAGAATGGTAAATAATTTCACTCAGGAAAAACAGATTTCAGTATTCTTTTCACCAGATTTTGCATCATCATCAGTAAACCAAGTGAATTAATGTTCATCTTTCCCTAATCAAAATCTATCAGAACATGCACTCATCCAAAAATAAGACTCTTCTGAGAGTTTTGCAGGTTTTTTTATAATAAGGAGATTAACATTAGAAAACACAGACATGTCAGGGGATGTTATGTAACAAGGAATAAAAACAGATTTCTTTGCAGTTTTCAAAAACTTGCTTGACATTTTAACTGCTCCATACATAGGAGGAAAAAAAACTCATATGTATGTCAGGAGATCCTGACAATATAAGCTGTTCTACTTTCTTTTTTATATTTTTTAAAAACAACACTGGACTGGAAGCTAATTTGTGCAATGTTGACTGTGAATTTAATGTTTACTGACCTATATTTTTCAGTCTTGGTTGAGAATCTGCAGTAAAGTGAAGCATCTCTGCACATGTACCAAACCCCCTACTGTAGTTCATTATTTCATTTATTCAGATTTTGGCCTTCCTTTTAATTATCAAGTTAACAGAATAAGCATTGGAAGGGATCATGGAGACCTTCTAGTCCAACCTCCTGCTCAGGCAGGAAACCCTACCATTTCAGACAATGGTTGTCCAATCTTTTATTAAAAACTTCCAGTGCTGAAGCATTCACAACTTTTAGAGGAAAGTCGTTTCACTGATTAATTGTTCTAACTGTCAAGAAATGTCTCCTTAATTCTAGGTTGCTTCTCTTCTTGATTAGTTTCCATCCATTGCTTCTTGTTCTGCCTTTGGAGGTGCTTTGGAGCAGGGCTCGCCAACCTTTTGGATCTCAGGGATCACAAACTCATACTTTTAAATCCGGAGGACCACTAATACAAATTATTTTAAAAATATTATATATTTAATATATATTTTTATTTTTTTATATTAAACATATACACTGCTCAAAAAAATAAAGGGAACACACAAAAAAGACATCCTAGATCTGAATGAATGAAATTTTCTTATTAAATACGTTGTTCATTACATAGTTGAATGTGCTGACAACAAAATCACAAAATTCTATTATCAATGGAAATCAAATTTAGCAACCCATGGAGGTCTGGATTTGGAGTTACACTCAAAATTAAAGTGGAAAAAAACACTATAGGCTGATCCAACTTTGATGTAATGTCCTTAAAACAAGTCAAAATGAGGCTCAGTAGTGTGTGTGGCCTCCAGGTGCATGTACGACCTCCCTGCAATGCCTGGGCATGCTCCTGATGAGGTGGCAGATGGTCTCCTGAAGGATCTCCTCCCACACCTGGACTAAAGCATCCCCCAACTCCTGGACAGTCTGTGGTGCAACGTGGCGTTGGTGGATGGAGTGAGACATGATGTCCCAGATGTGCTCAATTGGATTCAGGTCTGGGGAACGGGTGGCCCAGTCCATAGCATCAATGCCTTTGTCTTGCAGGAAAGCTGACACACTCCAGCCACATAAGGTCTACCATTGTCTTGCATTAGGAGGAACCCAGGGCCAACCGCACCAGCATATGGTCTCACAAGGGGCCTGAGAATCTCATCTCGGTACTTAATGGCAGTCAGGCTACCTCTGGTGAGCACATGGAGGGCTGTGTAGCCCCCTAAAGAAATGCCACCCCACACCATTACTGACCCACTGCCAAACTGGTCATGCCGGAAGATGTTGCAGGCAGCAGAACATTCTCCACGGTGTCTCCAGACCTGTCACATTTGTCATATATGCTCAGTGTGAACCTGCTTTCATTTGTGAAGAGCACAGGGCGCCAATGGCAAATTTGCCAATCTTGGTGTTCTCTGGCAAATGCCAAACATCCTGCACAGTGTGGGGCTGTAAGCACAACCCCCCACCTATGGATGTCGGGCCCTCATACCACCCTCATGGAGTCTGTTTCTGACCATTTGAGCAGCCACATGCACATTTGTGGCCCACTGGAGGTCATTTTGCAGGGCTCTGGCAGTGCTCCTCCTGTCCCTCCTTGCACAAAGGCAGAGGTAGCGCTCCTGAGGCTGGGTTGTTGCCCTCCTACGGCCTCCTTCACAGCTCCTGATGTACTGGCCTGTCTCCTGGTAGTGCTTCCATGCTCTGGACACTACATTGACAGACACAGCAAACCTTCTTGCCAAAGCTCGCATTGATGTGCCATCCTGGATGAGCTGCACTACCTGTGTGGGTTGTAGACTCTGTCTCATGCTACCACTAGAGTGAAAGCACCGCCAGCATTCAAAAGTGACCAAACCATCAGCCAGAAAGCATAGGAACTGAGAAGTTGTCTGTGGTCACCACCTGCAGAACCACTCCTTTATTGGGGATGTCTTGCTACCTGCCTATGCTTTACACTTATTGTCTATTCCATTTGCACAACAGCATGTGAAATTGATTGTCAATCAGTGTTGCTACCTAAGTGGACAGTTTGATTTCACAGAAGTGTGATTGACTTGGAGTTACATTGTGTTGTTTAAGTGTTCCCTTTATTTTTTTGAGCAGTGTACATATACATATATGCTTATTTAATTATAACAAAATTGTAAATGCTTAATCATAACAAAATAAAATGTTTATTGTAACAAAATTATTAAAGTTAATGCAATTATTATAAAATATTGAAGCATTTAAATATTACATATTTTTGTGTGATATTTGTTCCTGTTGTTTGAAATAAGTTTATGGAGTTTTGGCTCCAATGACGTTACTGCAAGACGGAGTTGTTTTTATTTCAAGACGAGACTGGTACCGAGTTTTAATTGCTGTGACAGATGAAAATGTCTTTTCACACAAATATGCTTTGAAAATTGAATCAAAATTTTCATTGCTTTTTCACTCAGCAATGTATGAGACAGAAATGAGGTCTTGAGATAGATGACTAGATTTTAGTTTTGAGACGGTTGTCAGATGATAGATCGATGAAGCTTTCTTTTTCATGCATACTTAAATTGCTATCTTCAATGTTTCCTGCAAATGGATCTATTATCCACATATTGCCATGTCTGGGATTTTCTTTCTTTGGGTAATAACGACCAAAAGTTTCTGTGAGTGACTGTAAGTGCTGTTGAACAATGATTACCACCTGCCAGTTGACATCTTTCTCTCGCATATACTCATCAAAATTTGAAAACATTTGCAGATCTTCTTCAGCCAACTGCTTTTGCCACAGTAATATTTTCTTTTGAAAAGCATCCATTTTACCTCATAGTTTGAACATGTCCTGAAATTGTCCTTGCAAAGATAATTTAAATTCATTTAACAATGAAAAAATATCTTCTAGGTACGCAAGCTTGGCTACCCACTAATCGTTGGTCAAGAGTTCTTGAAATTTTGGATTATTTTACAGACAGAAAAATACTTTCACTTCTTCACATAGGGCAAACAGTTGGTTAGTATTAGTATTTGCTCCTTGACAGCCACCTCAGCATGAAGAAGATGAGGATACTTAGAACCCATTTCTTCACAAAGTGCCTCAAACATTCAAGAATTTAGTGCTTTTGTGTTGAATTTCATTTACAATTTTAATAACATCTGATAACACTTTGCATAGTTCTGGGGACATTTTTTTCACCACAAGTTGCTCACGATGTATAATACAGTCTGTTGACAAAATGTCTGGGTGACCAATTTTTTTCACCTTTGCAACAATTCCTGAAAGATGTCCAGCCATGTTTGCAGCACTGTCTGTACATATCCCAATACATTTTTTCCATTCAATTCCATGTTCAAGAAAATAACTGCTCAGTACTTCAAAAATCTCAGCTAGTTGTTCTACCTGGCAAGTTGAATGAGCAAAGTATTTCTTCCTGTAACTCTCCTTCATACTCAATCCTCACAAAACAAAGGAGAAATGCCTTGTTACTTATGTATGTTGATTCATCAAGTTGAATTGCATAAAATGATGCATTTTTATAACTTGATTTTCAATATCTTCAGCCATGTCTTCAATTCTGCGCTTGACAGTGTTAGTGGACATAGGAATTGCTTTCAGTTTCTGGACAGCCTGCTTTCCCAAAACTTCTTCACTGGCTTGTAACATGCAAGGCTTAATTAAATCTTCTCCAATTGTATATGGCTTTTTATTTTTTTGCAATCTAAAGTGCTATCAGAAAAGAAGCCTTTAATAAGGACTTATCTTCAACCGTAATTTTGTTAAAGCAATTACTTGCTTTTGCATATTTTCACACTTTTGTTGAAAATATTCAAGTGGTTTGTTGGCTAAATCTGGGTGTTTTGTTTGCAAGTGTCTTCTGAGTTTCGAAGGTTTCATTCTGTCAGATCTGTGTATCTGTCATTTCTTCAGTGGAAGAAGAAAAGGGGGGGGGGGGCGAGACTGATAAAAAAATCCTTTCTTGATGTAACCTGAATATCTTATATCGAATTTGTATAACCCACACATGATACATTGGAGGGAAAAAAGCCAGATGCCAGAACCTATCACCTCTGAGAGGCACAGCCAGGAGATGAGAAGATCATAAAAATTCCACAGTGAGATGTGTCCTGGGAACCTCTGGAAAAGTTTGTTCTAAAAAGGGGGTGGGGGAAAATTAGGTATGCCCCGGGAAACTGTGAAAAAGATTGTTTCTACAGAAGGGGTGGAGCGGGGATTAACATACTGGCTTTTGTTTCACCAAATACAGATCGAGATAAGGGGAGGGGTTTCTAAACTCCCTTATCTTTTGATATAATTGGTGTTCAGAAGTTCATTCTTGTTAATTGAATGGGAAAAAGTTCTGTAGCCTGACACATGCCTTCATTGGATAAACTCTCAGAACACACAACACAAAGCGGCCCTGGATCCAGCTCACTACCAGATTCTTGAATAAATCCACATTACAAGTAGTCCGAATCACATTTTCTTGATACTTTGAGTTTTTTCTTCTTTCTGTTTCCAGTTTGAATGTTCTTCCTTATGATGCCTGATGAGGACTGTGGAGGCTCTGATTCATTGATCAGCTTATAGTTAAGTGAAGTACACATATTGTTGCTATTACTATTATAATTTGTAACATTATCTTTTGTATTGCTAAAGAAATGCAAAATATTCCTTTGTTTTTTCCCCCACTCATTATGGAAACCATTTGAATCTAAAACCAAACTGTCAGGCTCTACATCTTACTAGCATCCTGAAGCCTGACATTACAGGCTGTGCCTTGGAGCTGTGAATCCCTGATAACTGTAAATCCCTGATCTGCACTTCGAGTCCAGCATTGCAACTTGGCAGGCAGCTGATCCAGACCAGCAGAGAAGGGAGAGAGGGCTGCAGGTGACATTTCACAGCCTCAGAAGTCAACTTCAGAAGGTGGGAGGGCTGCGTAGCCTTGGAACTCAGATAAGACAGATGAATGTCTTTTTGCAATGTTTGGCTTTAACACTGTTTGGCTTTAACACAGTGCTGGGCTTGAGGCAAAGTGATCATTGTTATTTAGGATACTAATGGGAGGTAGGGTGAAGGGAAGAACATAATATTAGCTTAGGTGGTGCATGGGGTGGTGCATAATATTAGGCATGGGGTGGTGGTGTGGATAATTAGGTAATGTGCGGATTAGGGTGGGGTGGAGGTAATTGGGCAGGGATGGATAAAACAATGTTAGGAGTTAACTGTTTTCAACGCTGACTTTACATGGACATCCGTTGTTACAGCTCTTAGCCACGATTGGGAACCCAGCAATAAACACTTCAATTTCAACTCTACAAGTATGAGTAATATGATTTATTGATTGAAGTCTCCAGTTCTTGGCAGAGATCAACACAAACAAGAAATGATAGTTGTCAAAATCAAATTATTTGATGCCGTTAAATATTACAGTCATAGAAAATAAAGTTAAGGTCAAACTTACCTAAAAAGAACATCAACCTAGCTTGACCCTAGGGCACTGTGTGTTCAGACCAGGCACTTTCTCTTGGCCTCTGGGCAGGAGGCCCAAGAGAAAGCTCCTGCTCCAGGCACACAGCCTTCCAGGAACCTCTTTTGTGTTCCTTCTCTCAAGAAGCTTGGTCAGTCTGAGTGAAGGAAAATGAAGATGGGCAGACTGATGGTGGTGGGAAAGTCAGTCCCATATTGGAATGAGTTGTGATAGCCACAGGACTAGTTCTTTGGGGAAGCTGCTCTGGGATAACCAAAGGGTCACTCCTGTGACTGCTACAGCTCTGGAATATGGGATTGTCCCATCTGGGAGGGAAGGCACCACTCTGGCTGAATAACAGGGGGACAGGGGGCAAGTGGGGGCTGTCCTGGGGGGGCGAGGTTGGGAATGTGGGGCAGAGCAAAGGGAAAGGAAGGGCGTCTCTCATCCTTTGGAGGTAAAGAGGGAGGATTTAATACTGCTGGGATTCAAAAAAAGCCACTTGGTGCCTGGAGGCTGGGAAGGGAAGAGACATCAAGCCATGCGCAGCTCTTGGCTCCTCCGGTCAGCTCTCCCCATTAATTCAATTCTCCAGCTTTGGATTGCTCCCTCCTCTCTCTCTCTCTCTCTCTCTCTCTCTC
>NW_020769346.1:350143-376153 GCF_900518735.1 Pseudonaja textilis | reverse complement strand
CTCTTTCCACTACCCCCCTGGGCCCCCCTAGAGGCTGGGAAGGGAAGGGACACAGAGCCATGTGCAGCTCTCGGGCTCCTCCGGTCAGCTCTCCCCATTAACGGCTGGCTTGCTTCTCCACTACTGCCGCCTCCTCCTCCAGTACCCCCTTCTCCAGATAGGGTGATTATGAACTAACCAAGCAGCTACACTGATACCCCTGTGTGTATCAGTGTAGCTGCTCAGTTAGTTCATAATCGCCTTTCTTTCCCACGTCAGCAAGCCACCCTGGGGCGGATTTCCCTCTCCGCCATTGGTCTTACCTTTAAGTTCCAGCTCGCTTGGCTCTCTACTGCTCAGTCTCAGTCAAGGTAAGTTTTGCACTTGGCTGAAGGGTGGGGTTAAGTGGGTGTGTGGGCCATGTGGTTGAAGCAGCCTTGTTTTCCCATGTGGCCCAGATTAATTGCTTTTGGGGGCCATTTCTTCTGCAGCTCACCAAAAAATTTCCACAGCCCACTGGTTGGTGACTACTGCTTGGGAGAATAAGTTGACTCCCTCTTCTTTGTGGCAACCCCTTAGATCGGGTGTTGGCAACCCACAGCTCTGGAGCCACATGCAGCTCTTTGGCCCTCTGCTGTGGCTCCCTGTCAGGTGATCCCCACCACTGGGTGGCCCCATCTCTTGCCCTCTCTTCCTAGTCACTCCTCGCCTGGCCTGAGAAGGTAAGGGTGACAGTGGGGATGGAGAAGCAGCCAGCGCTGATTCTCTGGTGCCTCACTCTTGCTGGAACTTTTTCCAGCCCTTGTTCGTGCTAGGTGTGCCTTGGTTGCTTGGGGAGATGTGTAACCTGCTCTCCACACCAAGACACTGGCCTGACCCATCATGAGTGACACTGGCCTCACTAACACAAGGGCAGGCAAGGTGGGAATGGGATCTGGGAGGACGGGACAATGGAAAGGAGGATGGGCCATGGCTTTAAAACTTGCATGGGGGACTTTCACCATCCAGAGGATGCTTTTCAATGAAAGTTGCCAGGGGTACTGCTCCACTGGAGGAGTAAAAAAGCTCAGGGCAGTGAGAAAAGGGTGCTGGCCCTGCCAAACCTTGCATGTCCACCCTGGGGGTGAGGCTTGGAGAGGGAGCCAGAGTGCTCTTGCCAAATATGCTCACCCATCAACCAGTCTCTCTCTCTCTCTCTCTCTCTGTGTGTGTGTGTGTGTGTGTGTGTGTGTGCGTCTCTCTCCCTCTCCCCCCCCCCCGTATCTCCCTGTATCTCTTTTTCTTTCTCTCTCCTCTCTCCTGTCTCTTTTGGAAAGGCGAGGCTGGGCCAGCCCAGCAAGCTCTCCTTGGGGCTCTTCACTACTCCTTTTCTTTCTTCTTGGCAACTTTTTGAAAATCTGGGTTAACTGAGGAATGAGCACAAGCCACAGCAGAGGCTTCCCTTCAGGCGACCTTCCTTCCCCTCCTTCTCCTCTCGTGACCCCTGGCTGGCTGTGGCAGGGCTGGGAGGGTGTGCATGAACAGAGAGACCCTCCTCAAGTGAGCGGCCTCTAACTCCTTTGCTGAGCCCAGCTGCTTACTCCAGAAGCATCTCCCCACTTGTGTGCACTTTCTATGTGTTAATGCAGCCTAGGACAGTATGAGGCCATGAAGCTATGAAGCCATTTGTATTTCTACATTTGTATATTTAAGTGAATTTGACAGAGACAATATTTTGATCATTCATAGCCAGAAAGTAAAATATGACTTTCTGATTACGTGGGCATTTATACTAGATTATCATCCATCTGCCAATACTCTTCTTAAGCACTAGAAGAAATTCGTTTTGTACCTCATTTTGTGCCTACTCATCTAGACTATTATTCTCATTCAAAATGGAAATAAACAGAGCAGCCTCAGAATTTGCAGCAGCCCCCAACACTAGGAAAAGTAATCCTTTGCTGTCTGTTCTTTTTTGATCATCAGTTATGATAGTTGAGCAACCAAATCACTTCCCTTCTGCTCCTGGATTTCAAAGTTTTGAACAAGCAGGAATATCAAACATATAGAGACCCTGAACAATAAATGTGTGTTTATGGTATGAATATTTTTATAAGAAGAGGGGAAAAAAAGAAAAAAACAAGACACCAAATAGATCTGATAAAATCATATCCCTGCAGCTTTCAGAAAGCATCCCTTTTATGTTCCCATAAAAAGGATCTGGCCTTTTTTAATTTTTTTGTGCTAATTCCTTTTCCATTAATCCCATTTTATGTTTAGTTATGTCCATTTTAATTTTAATGTCTTTTTTGTGGAGGTTTCTGTAACTCTCTTTCCAGTCTCTTATATTCATCTTCCAGTGTTTTAAAAGTTTTTTCTGTTTTATATTTCTTTTTTTGTATATTCTATTATCAAACCTCTTGTGCAGGCCTTCATCGTGTCCCAGAGATTCTGTAAAGATGTATCCTCTTTTTTATTTTCTTTAAAAAAGAAAACCAATTCTCTCTCAATTTTCTGTTTAAAATCTTTTTCCTTTAATATCGTATTATTTAAAGTCCATCTAGATCTCCTCTTTTGTCCTTTCCATGTAACTGTCACTGGATTGTGATCTGCCCAAGTACTTGTTTCTATTTCGATTTCTTGTATGTTAGAAAATAATTCTGTTGACATGCATATCATATCCATTCTAGACCATGATGCATGTCTATTTGAATAAAAAGTATCTTGTTTATTTTCCACATTTCTCTCTTTCCATGCATCTTTTAAGTTTATTTCCTCTATCATTTGAAAGAAGGATTTTGGTAATGTCTTTCTAATTTTCTTTGTTGTTTTCTGTGTTTTATAGTCCAATTGATCATTAATTATTCCATTAAAATCTCCCATTATACAAATATTAGCATAGACCAGTTCAATTATTTTCATATGTAATTTCCTGTAGAATTCTTCTTGATTATTGTTTGGAGCATAAATTGCTATTAAAAGTGTTTTTACATTATTGTCCATTATCTCTACCATCAAAATCCTTCCATCATCTTCTGTATAAATTTGTTCCACAGGGATTGTATCTCTAATGTATAAGGCCACACCTCTTCTTTTACATTGTGTCAATGATGTGAATAATTTCCCTACTTTTTGTTGTTTCAGTATATATTCATGTTGTTTTTTAATATGTACTTTTTGTAGGCAGATTCTATCAAACTTTAATTTCTCTAGTTTATGGAATATTTCTTCTTTTAGTGGATAAATTAAGTCCATTTATATTGATCGTAATCAATTTTCTCTCATCCATTTTAGATTTTATAAGAAGGATTTGTTGTTCTAGTAGATCTTGGTTCTCATTGCTCTCTGGGTACACCACCTACTGTTCCTTCTTCTTTTTCAACTGCTGTTATACACTCCTCTTGGAATTCGATTAGCGACTCTTCTTTTCTTGTATCTTCCTCCTTTCCTCTAAAATATTCTAGATAGAATAGCTCAGCTTTTTCTTTTTTAAAAAACAATTTTTATTAATTTTTAAAAACAATACACAAACAAACAAAACATACAAACACAACTTGATATGCATATTTATCTTATATATTCAACTTCATATCTTTTTCCAACTTCTCTCTATTTCTCCCCTTTCAATTATATTTCTTTTACCTTAATTTCTATATATTTTTATTCATTGTATACTTCCATCTGTCTTGTTTGCAATTTCATTGTTCTCTTCCAACATTCTTCTAAAGTTTTATTAATTCAAACATAGACAAACACAATACAAAACATAAATACATAAAACTTATTTTTGGAAAGCGGCTTAACCCTGGGTTACATCTTTTTGTACAGACATAAATCAAATTCATGATCACCTTATATACTATTTCATATCTTATTTAACATTTTATATTTTCTATATGTTTTCTGTCCTCTATTCACTCTCTTAATTCTATTTTATTTATTTCATCTCAGTTTAAATCATTATACTTACATCTTTTGTCCATTCTTTTTCAATTATCTATTTATCTTTTCTTTCTAATACAATATTTCTCCTGTAATCACTGGTTGAAGTATGACGCTTTTATCTTTCCCCTAAATTTAACACTTAAAATAATACATACTTTCCATACTGATTCTGCTTAGTACATTCTAAATACCACATTTTAGAATAATAAGAAAAAGAAAAAAATATGCTTATCATATAGTAAAAACAATGTTCCATAGGAAATTAAACTCTATTGTTAAATCTTAGACATTTCATACAAACCCTTTAGTGTATTGTTAACTCATATAATATTCCAATTTTCTAACTCTATTTCAAATACTAATATCTACAATACAGTCTTATGTACTTTTGCAGAATCTTTTTTTTAAATTGTATTTTACCCTTTGTCTCTAAAAAAACCTGTTTTTTAACATCTTGTTTTAAGCCTTTGTGACTTCTCTTCCCTTTTTCCCTTCCTTTCTTGTCCATTCTATCCTTTTTACCCCCCCATCTCTCAATCACTCTCTTAGTCTCCCCTCTCTGTTGTATTCCTCTTTTCTGTTGCTTTCGGACATTGTATCGGTTTTTCACCTTATTTTTCCCTTTCTTGGTTGCTTTTTTAAGTTCTGAATTCTCCATTTTCTTTCCCCTCTTTCTCTTTTCTTCCTCAACTAAGATTATTTGTCCATTAAAGATGGCTTCTTCTTCATCATCCCAGCTTTCTTGTTGTTGTAATTCTTGATAGGTAGGAATCGCCATTTCTAAAAAAGTGAAAGATAGATCCAGAAGAGCCCTTGCCTTCTTGTTCCTCTTCTTTTAACTTTTGAATTCCATTTGCAATTCCTCAACAAATAATGCCATTTTTTTTCTTAAGAACAACCCAAATGTTTTTAATCTTTCAAGAAATAGTTCGCCAAAATCCCAAAGTCACAAAGCAATCCAAATCAGAGCAAACTGTTTCATTTAGCACTTACTTCTTTTTATATTTTCTCTTCCTGGGGTAAATTCAATTACACAGTTCCAAAATAGTTTTTTAGAAGTCTTATTGCCATTTATTTCTAGTCTTATAAGCTCCAAGCAGTCTCCTTCAGTAAAATCTTAGTATAAGTTCTTTACCTCTCTCTTCCCACTTATAGCAAAAAAATTTTTTAGTTTTTAGTTCCAATGTTCAAAGATCTTTAATATCCCCTTGGCTTTAATTTTCAAGTTTAATTACCTTCTATGCCAAAGCAGGTTTTTTGAATTTCTATCTGCTATTTCCATAGGGAAGGAGAGTGATAAAATATAACTTTTCCTTTCCACTTTCTTCCGCCGCTTTTACGATCTTCTTAGGAAACAATGTATTGTTGAAGAAATTAAAATTCCAGGGTATTTAGAAGTTCCTTATTGTCCCGGTTCAGCCAAAAACTTTCACTTTCTCAGACTTCCTCCTGCATGATCTTGTCCGGCTGCAAGCTTCTTTGTTGTGGCCATTGCTGACTGCCACTCCACCACCTTTGGAAAAGGGAGTTGTGCCAGCTGGGGAGGGGGGTTGCGATACCCCCGGACCCCTACCCAGATCTCCCATGTCTTCAGTTACCTCTATGGGGTAACCATAGCCTCCAAATCCAGCTGGATCAGGGGCACTCCAGCAGCAAGTGCAGCTGGAACTGCACACGATCGCAGATTCCTGCCGCCACCGAAGCCTTACAAACCAGAAGTTTCAGAATAGCTCAGCTTTTTCAACTGGGTCAATTCTGTGTCTTTGTTCCTGCCAGGTGAACATGAGACCTTCTGGTATTAGCCATCTGTAATTTACTCCTCTCTTAAGTAACTCTTTAGTTAGAAATAGATATTCTCTTCTCATCTCTCTCACTCTTCTCGGCACTTGCTTCAGTACCGACAATTTCTTTGTCTTTGTACTTTAGCGTTTTCTCTCTTGCCACTTGTAGTATCTGTGTTTTAATAGTTTTCTTTGTAAATCTAATGTGAACTTCTCTTGGTAATTTATTTCTCATTGTGTATCTTGTATAGACACTTCATCCATTCCATCCATCATCTTCTCTTTAGTTATCTCTAATGCTTCTGCCAGGATTTCTGTCATTATTTCAGCAAGGTTTTCACCCTTTTCTTCTTCTATATTTTGGAATCTCAGATATGTTCTGACCTGTCAATTTCCCATCCCAATAATCCACTCCTGTCTCTTTCAACTTCACTCAATCGAGTATCAATATCTCCAATTTTCTTATCTCTTTATACATCTTGTCCTTCAATTTTCTTGAATCTGTCCTCATATTTCATCATCATCTGTTGGATATTCTCAACTTTCTCATCTGTTTTTTCAGTTCTTTGCTCAATATTCGCCATTCTCTTTTCAATATTGTCTGTTTTTACTTGTATATTTTGAATTCCTTGCATAATCATCTGCAGTGTCACTTCCTTCTCCTTCTCCTGTTGCAACATCATCTGTATCAATCGTTGTCCTCCAGATGGTGAAGAGGAAGAAGTTGTTATTGAAGAAGCTGAGGCTGCTATCTTTCTACTCATCTTGTAATATTTGATAAAACAAAAGAAAGTATAAGAGACTAGGGCAGACAACTGCCACCCCCCCCCCAAAAATAAAAAAATAAAAAGAGGAAAAATAAAAAAGGAAAAATCTTCAGGCACCTTAATCCAATTGGTTCCAATTATATATATAAAAAGAAAAAATATAAAAAGAAGAGAGGGGGGAAACATAGGGGAAAAAAAGAAATTTAAAAAATAGAAGTCTGTGCATTTCCCTTAATAAAAAAAGTAAAGCAAAAGAAAAGGAGAGAAAGAAAAATATATTCTAGTTCCAGGCTCAAAAGGCTAAAGTCCAAACGTAAAATCCAACTGGAGTTGAAGTTAAAAAAAAGGATAACAAACAATTCTGACAGAAAGCAAACCACTGCCACTTAAATGTCACTTCAATCTTCTTTCTTTCAATTTCAACTCCAGTCTCTGGCTACCAGTAGTTTCACAGAAGAGCACCTGTATAAACAGTCTACCATGCTTATCCCACTATCTTTTCAGTAAAAGGCTCAGAGCCCTTGAATGCAACATCAATGCATAAACAAGTAAAAAAGAAAAAAAACAATGTATCCAAGCCTTTAGATGGCAATGGTACTTATATCCCTTCACTTTCCCTTCCCCTCATATATCCAAAGCCAGAAATAGATTTAAAAAAGTAAAGTCTTTAGAAAAAAAGGTAAACCTCCAATGAAAAGTGTTGAGGTAATTCCCCATTAGGAGAATGAGCGCACACAGGGAGACATAGTGAGAGTGGTGAAGAATAACACACAGCCAGCACACAGATACACTGTATAGTAAAAATGTAGGTTTTTACTTCCAGTAAAACCGTTAAGAAAGTTCAACAAACAGTCCAAGTCATTCATGGTTAAAGCAGTCAGTTTTCAGTCCAGGAATAATCCAATAACAAACCCCAGTATCAAAAACAGTTCAGTAATAGACTCACATCAAATCCAAGAATAATAATGATCAGTAACAGTCAATAGGTAAAAATGTAGGAATGGCAACACTCTCAGCAACAACAGAACAGAACAACCCAGGTTTCTGGGTCCATCTTATGGCCATTTGAGGAACTACACCCAATTACAATTTTAGCATTCCCTTAAAGAGACAGTTACACTCCTAGCCAGGAATAGATTAAAAAAAGTAAAGTCTTTAGAAAAAAAGGTAAACCTCAAATGAAAAGGCTAAAAAGAAGAAGAGTCCTAGTCAAAAGAGACTTTCAAAGAGATTATTTAAAAGTAAAAAATTAGAGAAAAAGACTAGTCCAGTTTAAAATTGAGAAGCTTTAACCAAATTCCAAGTTCCAATAAAAAGGGGAAAAAAAAACCTTCAGTTTAAATTTAGCTTAATCTTGTCACTTAACCTCTTTTGTCTTCACTTTTAATTTCACTTTAAGTCTTTTAAAAAAGACAAAAAAAATAATAAGTAGAAATTCATCTCACCAAACTTACACACTTTCTTTCCAAATCTCTTCCATTCCAGAGCTGTCCCAGCTTCAGCAGCTTAAATGGCTGCCTCTCTGCTGCTAGAAAAAAGGGCTTCTCCTGGATCTACCAGGGACTTTGCGGTGTCCCTGGGATTGACAGGATGTGCCCTTCTCTGTCACCATCTCTATGGGATGGTTTAGGTCTGGTGGTACTGTCCAACAGCGGAGATATAAGTGGCGATCTTGGAGCCTCAAGTTTGCACGTTGTACTGCCACAATGCCAGCTCTGCCCTATTTCGAAGATGCAAACAAACCAGGCAGATGGTTACCTTATAAATTGAGAAAGGAATGGGGGCAGAGCTGGTGTCTCAAAGATACGACATGCGATCTTGGAGGTTTGAGATTGCTGCCAATATCTTTGCTCCTGGATGGTCCAAATGGATCTAAACTGTCCCAAAGAGACGGTGAATGTAAAGAATGCATCCTGTCGATCTCAGGGATATCACAAAGTCCCTGCTAAATCCTTGAGAAGCTCTTTTTGCCAGTGGCAAAGAGGCAGCCATCAAAGCTGCTGAAGTGGGGACAGCTCTGAAACGGAAGAGAATAGAAAGAGAAAGTATGCCGGTTTGGTGAGAAATTTTTCTTTACTTTAAGATTTAAGATTTAAAAGGACACCCTAAGGAAAAGAAAGAATCTGTAAAATCTCAGACAGAAGTAATTAAGTGGTGATTTCAAATGGGAAGTCAAATTAATTTTTACCTTTATTTTGCTGGACTCTTTCGATACAATCTTTTACTTTGAACTGGACTGGTCTTTTTTTCTATCTCATTTTTCATTTTTGTTTTTACAATATTTTAGGCTAGAGATCCCCTTTTAGCCTTTTTTCTTTTTGGAAACCCTTTTTACTTTTTAATTAATTTTTTTATAATAATTGGTTTGGAAAAGGAGGGGGAAAGTGAAAACAGAGGAAACTTTGTAACACTGCCAACTAGAGGCTTAGAAATATTGTTTCTCTTTTTTTCTCTTTCGACCAGACAAAGCTGAGAAAGAGTTCAGATTTCTTTTCAAGGACTTTGAGCCTGTCTGATAAGATAGAGGGAAGAGCATGGGAGAGTGTTATTGCAGGTGCCCTTCTGGCTTTCTATCAGTAGCTGGAGTCTGGTGTTGAAGTATACAGAAAAAAGATGATAAGATTCTAGAGAAGAGAGCTATAAAACTTAACAAAAGCCTTGGATAACCAAATAGGTGCAGTGTGTTCTTTTTCTCTTTTTTAAGTTGGGCTATTCCTCACACTCCCTCCTTATCAGCTTATTATTTGTAATAGTTATTTGGATCTCTGGACTCTTGGAACCTGCTTTTGTCTTTCTTTTTGCTTTTGGATCCTAATTTTTACTTTTGTATTCTATTTTAAAGGGAAAGCCTTAGTATTAATGTTTTCCTTCTTTTCTTCTTCTTTTTTTTAAGGGAGTAGGCTTTTCTTTTTCTCTTTCTCCCTCTCCTGCATTTTTTATCTACCCTCTATATTGGTTTTTTTTGTGGCTTCCTTTTTTTTGTATACTTTTTCATACCTGGACTTTCTAATTGGATTAAGGTGTTGAAAAACCTGAAGAAATTCCTTTTTCTTTTTAGTCTTTTACTTTTTATTTTTCTGCCTTTTACAAGATTTAACCATTTTTTCCTTTCTCTTTATGGTTTTTTTTTCCCTTCCTTTTTTGAGCTTTTACTGCTATTCAACTAAGTGATTGGATTAAGATATACAAGAACCTGAAGAAATCTTTTTTTTTCTATCTTGTTTCTTTTTCTCCACTATTTTTACTTGGATTTACAATTGGCTATTTCACAAGTGGATTAAGGTTTAGAAGAACCTGAAGATCTTGAATTGTCTGAAATGAGCAAGAAATTAACAGTGGATGGTTCTTCAATTCCTACTTTTTCTTCTTCACCATGTTGAGGACAACACTCAATACAGATGATGTTACAGCAAGAAAAAAGGACAGGAAAAAGTGACATTGCAGATGATAATGTGAGGAATTCAAAGCATACAAGCAAGAACAGAGAATATTGAAAGGAGAATAGAAAAAGTTGATGAAAAGGTGGAGAATATTCAACAAATGATGATGAAGTATGATGAGAAATTCAAAAAAAATGAAGAAGAAGATAAACAAAGAGATAAGAAGATTGGAGATATTGATGACAGATTAACAGTGGTTGAACAAGATAAAAGTGGGGTGCTGACATGAGAGATGGATAGATCAGAATTTTATCTCAGATTTCAAAACATAGAGGAAGAAAAGGGACAAAATTTAGCTGAGATGATGATAGAAATCTTGGCTGAAGCTCTGGAAATAACCAAAGAGAAGTTGATGGATGGAATAGATGAGTTTTTTTGAGTCTTCACAAGATATGCAATGAGAAATAGCTTACCAAGAGAAGTTCACATCAGATTTACAAAGAAAGCCATTAAAACACAAATATTACAGGTGGCAAGAGAGAAAACATTGAAATATAAAGATAACGAGATTGTGGTCCTGAAACAAGTGCCTAGAAGAGAGAGAGAGATGAGAAGAGAATACCGATTCTTGACTAAAATGTTACTTTAAAAAGAGGTGAATTATAGATGGCTGATTCCAGAAGGTTTAATGTTCACATGGCAAGAACAGAGACACAGAATTGACTCAGTTGAGAAAGCTGAATCGTTTTATGCTGAATACTTTGGAGGGAGAGAGGAGGAGACAGAAAAAGAAATGTCACTAATTGAATTTCAAGAGGATTGCCAAATAACAACTGAAAAAGAAGAAGGTGCAGTAGGCGGAAATGTGGAAGTTAAGGAACAATGTGAACCAAGATCTACAAGAGCTGCTAAACCTAATTATAAAGTATAAACATGGAAGAGAAAAAGCTGATTACAATTAACATAAATGGACTTAATTCAGCTGCTAAAAGAAGGAAAACTTTTCATAAATTAGAGAAATTAAAATTTGATATAATCTGCCTGCAAGAAGTATGTATTAAAAAGCAACACAAACAACTGTTGATACAGCCAATGTTAGGGAAAATATTTACTTCTTTGACACAATGCAAGAAAAGAGAAGTGGTTTTATACATTAAAGATATTATCCCATCGAAATTGATTGATACAGATGATGATGGAAGAGTATTAATGGTGGAAATAATGGACAATAACATGAAAACATTCCTGATTGAAATCTATGCTCCGAATAACAATCAAGAAGAATTTTATAGAAAATTACATATGAAAATAATTGAACTGGACTATACTAATATCATTATGATGGGAGATTTCAATGGAATTGTAAACAATAAATTGGACTATACAACACAGAAAACAACAAAGCAAAACAGAAAGACTCTCCCTAAATCCTTTTTTAAAATGACAGATGAAATAAACCTAAAAGATGCATGGAGAGAAAGAAATGCTAAGACTAAAGAATACACTTTCTATTCAAACAGACATTTATCATGGTCCAGAATAGATATGATATGGATGTCAACAGAATTGTTAGCCAATATGCAAGAAATAAATATTGAAACAAGTATTTGGGCAGATCATAATCCAATGACAATTAAATGGAAAGGACAAAGAAGAAGATCTAGATGGACGTTAAACAATACTATATTAAAAGAAAGTGACTTCATACAGAGGATGGAGAAAGAACTGCCTTTTTTATTTAAAGAAAATAAAAAAGAAGACACATCAATGCAGAATGTATGGGATACAATGAAGGCATGTGCCAGAGGCTTGATAATAGACTATACAAGGAAAATAAATATCATAAAAAGATAAGACATTAGAGGATGAGCATAAAGAACTTGAAAAAGAGTTACAGAAAATGCCACAGAAAAAGGATATTAAGTTATTAAGATATTAAGTTAAAAATGGATATAATTAAACATAAAATGGGATTAATGGAAAAAGAAGAATTAGCACAGAAAATCAGAGGCACGAAACAGAACTACTTTGAAGATGCAAATAAACCAGGTAGATGGTTATCATATAAACTGAGAAAGGAGAAAGAATCAAGGAAAATATTGCAATTAATAGATGATCAAGGCCAAGTTTGCTATGGAAGTAAAGAGAAGAAGGAACTTATACGAGACTATTACGGGAAACTATATAAACAAGAGAATATTGATGATGAAAGAGTTAAACAGTACTTACAGAATGCTACCCCAGATACCTAAAGAGATTGAAATAATGTTAGAAAGTAATATAACGATGATGGAGTTAACTGAAGCACTTAAGAAGCAAAACAATGGAAAGACATCAGGCCCAGATGGAATTCTGGCGGAATTTTATAAAACACTACAAAAATCGTTGAATCTTCCATTGCTAGAAGTTATGAATGAAGTTATGTCAAAGAAGAAGATACCTAAATCATGGTCAGAAGCTTATATTACACTTATCCCAAAAGAGGCAGCCGACCCATTACAAATCAAGAATTACAGACCGATTTCCCTACTAAATGCAGATTATAAAATTTTTGCTTCAATATTGGCAGAAAGACTTAAAAAATACCTAAATAATTTTATTCACTCTGACCCAAATGGATTTCTGCCAAAGAGACAAATTAAAGACAATATGAGAGTAATTTTTGACACTTTGGAATACTACGAGGCTCACCCTGAAAAACAAATGGCTTTAGCATTCTTAGATGCACAGAAGGCATTTGACAATGTGAATTGGTGATTCATGTTATTACAGCTGGAACAGATGGGTTTTGGTAAAAAATTCATCTAAGCAATAGAAGCTATATATCATAAACAAACAGCAAAGATAATGATAGAGAGAATTAACGGACTCTATTGATATAAGAAAAGGAACAAGACAAGGGTGCCCACTCTCACCTTTGTTGTTTGTGTTAATCTTGGAAGTGCTAAACAGAAATATTAGAGAAGAAAAGGACGTAAAAGGGATGAAAATTTAAAAAGAAGAATTTAAATTTCAAGCATTTGCAGATGATCTGGTTTTCATCTTAGAAGACCCACTAGAAACAGCATTAAAATTGATAGAAAAGGTAGAGGTATATGGGAAGGTGGCTGGTTTGAAAATAAACAAAGAAAAAACAAATATTTTGACAAAGAATGTGTTATCAAGACAAAAGGAAGAACTGGTGGATGTATTAAAAATCCAGGTCATGAATAAGATCAAGTACTTGGGGATACATTTGACAGCAAGATGTAGTATACTAAAAGAGAATAACTATATTAAACTTAAGCAGCAGATAGGTCTAGATTTGGTGAAATGGTAAAATTTACAACTGTGATTAATAGGGAGAATTTCAACAATCAAGATGAATATATTACCCAGAATTTTATATTTGTTTCAAACAATTCCAATTAGGCTTGGAAAAGATTATTTTGAAGATTTAAATAAAATTCTGTTGAAATACATATGGCAAGGTAAGAAAGTGAGAATAAAATTAAAACTTTTGCAATATGCTAGAATAAGAGGAGGATTTGGTTTGCCTAATTGGGAGTTGTACAAATTTGATGTGGGTTAAGGAATGGATAACATTAAGAAATGCTAGATTGTTGACACTAGAAGGACATGATCTATTGTTGGGGTGGCATGCTTTTTTATGGTATAAAGGAACTAAAACACAGGGGTACTTTAGAAGACATTATATATATACGGGAGTCTCTGTGGTTAAACTGGGAGAAGACTAAAAGGCAATGTTATTTGAAAATTCCAGTCTGGCCATCGACTATTGAAGCTTTTTCTTTTCCTATAATATACAAAAAAGGAACAAACAGTTAGATATGGTGAAATATTAAATGAAAAGGGTCAACTTAAATCTATGCAAAAATTAGAAGAGCAAGGTATAAAGATGAATTGGTTTTTATATGCGCAAATACATTCAAGGTATGATAAAGATGCTAAAACAGAAGGTTTCTATGATAAACTGACTGACTTAGATAAGATTTTGACAGATACTGATGAAAAGGTGATTAAAAAATTGTATGGATATTTATTAGAAGTTAAACTAGAAGAAGAACAAGTTAAAGAAACAATGATTGCTTGGGGGAAGTATGTTGGATATGGGATTGATCTAGAAAAATGGCAGAAATTGTGGTCTCAAAATTATAAAATGACATTGTCAACAGCATATAAAGAAAAATTGTATAAGATTGTTTTACAGGTAGCATTTCCCCCCAACAAGAATAGCAAGAATGTTCAAGAATAAATCCGAAAAATGTTGGAAATGTCATCAAGTACTTGGCTCATATTACCATATGTGGTGGACTTGTGCAGATGCCAAAAAATATGGGACTAAAATCCACACATGGTTGGAAAAAATGACAAAAAAGCATATAGACTTGAAACCAGAGATATTTTTACTGGGAATTTTACCTGAAATATATAGTAAAAAATTGAAATATCTGATTGTAAATGTGTTAACAGCGGCTAGGATTGTATTTGCCAAAAACTGGAAAAATGAGAAAGTACCATCACAGGAGGAAATTATTAAGAAAATAATGGAATATGCTGAAATGAGTAGATTGACATTTGAAATCAGAGAACAAGAGATAAACCATTTTATAAAATTTGGGTTCTATGCTATCAATGGTTAGACAATAAAACATGGTAATGAAATATGTAGACTTTTAGAACATAATGAATATATAAAAACATATTTTTTAAATTATATCTACAAAATGAGTGTAGGATAGATCTGAGATGATCTGAACTGTCACAAAACAAATTAAATAAAATATGGATTATCTTGTAAAACATGAATGAATAATAGTATAGTCAAATGATGTATTAATAATGATATTAATGTATTTAGGAATATTTGATTGACAATACAATACAAATATATACAATGTAATTGAAACTGAAGATTACGAAGTGGAAACACAAAACAATTTGTAAACCAACCGACATACTATATGTATATATATATGGAAGATGGCTTGATATTTTAATGTTTTGTTTGTCTATGTTTGTCTTAAAAAACAATAACATTTTATTAAAAAAAATAAATTGAGAAAGGAAAGAGAATCAAGAAGGATAAATCAATTAATAGATGAACAAGGACATGTCTGCTATGGAAATGCGGAGAAAAAAAAAATACAAAATTATTATGGAAAATTGTATTATCAAGAGAACACTCAAGAAGAAAGAATTAAGCAATATTTACAGAAAGCGAATTTACCCCAGATACCCAAAGTCATTGAAATAATGTTAGAAGGGAACATAATGATGATGGAACTAACAGAAGCTTAAAAAAAACAAAACATTGGAAAAGCACCAGGGCAGATGGTTTGCCAGCAGAATTTTATAAGACATTTCAGGAAACGCTGAATCTTCAATTACTAGAAGTTATTAATGAAGTTATGTCAAAGAAGAGAATACCCAAAACATGGTCAGAAGCATACATTACACTTAGACCGATGGAAGACACAGACCCACAGCAAGTTAAAAACTATAGATTATAGTTTTAATAGATCCTATTAAATTCAGACTATAAAATCTTTGCTTCAATTTTGGCAGAAAGACTGAAAAACATTTAAATAACTTTATTCATCCTGATCAAAATGGATTTCTGCCAAAAAGACAAATTAAAGATAATATGAGAATAATTCTGGATACTTTGGAATATTATGAGGCACATCTTGAAAAGCAAAGGGCTCTGATGTTTTTAGATGCACAGAAAGCCTTTGATAATGTGAGTTGGCGATTTATGTTACTACAACTGGAACAAATGGGCTTTGGTAAAAAATTTATTCAAGCCATAGAAACGATATATTATAAGCAAACTGCAAAGGTTATGATAAATGGAGAGTTAACAGATTCTATAGATATAAGAAAAGGGACTAGACAAGGCTGTCCACTGTCACCTCTGTTGTTTGTGTTGACATTGGAAGTGCTGAATAGGAATGTTAGAGAAGAAAAAGAAATAAAAGGAATGAAAATGAAAAAGGAAGAGTACAAATTGCAAGCCTTTGAAGATGAGCTGGTATTTATATTAGAGGACCCACTGGAAACAGCACCTAAATTAATAGAAAGGATAGAAGAATATGGAAAAGTAAGAGAGGGTGGAGCTGACGTCACGATGATACGGCTTGCAATCTCGGGGCTCTGAGACTGCAGCCGATATCTTCTCCGCCGGTCGGTCCAAACAGACCTAAACCATCCCGTAGAGATGGTGATAGTGAAGGGCACATCTTGTGGATCCCAGGGACACCGCAAAGTCCCTGGTTGATTCAGGAGAAGCCCTTTTGCCAGTGGCGGAGAGGCAGCCATCAAAGCTGTGAAGTTGGGACAGCTCCAGAACGGAAGAGGCTGAAAAAGAAAGTGTGTCGGCTCGGTGAGAACTTTTTTTTTACCAGTATTCTGAGATTTGAAAGGACACCCTAAGAATAAGAAGAAATCTGTAAAAGTTTTGACAGAACTGAATAAGTGGCGGTTTTTAAAGGGAAACATCAAAGTGAGGCTTGGCTTTTTACTTTTTTACTTTCTTTATTACTGGATTTCTATTGCAATTAGCATTTGTTAACTGGACTGGTTTTTCTTTTATATATATCTATTGTTTTTTCTCCCCTTTTTGATTTTTTAACTTTTTAGATTAGAGGCTACCTTTAGTTATTTTTCATATATATATGAAAAATATATGTGTGTGTGTATATATATATATACACACACACACACATATATATATATACATATATATATATATATTCTCCTTTTTTTTTACGTTTTGTCTGAGAAAGGAGTGGGAAAGTGAAACTTTTTAACACTGCCAACTAGAGGCTTGAAAATATTTTAGTTAAAGTTGAGAGAACTGTGAAAGACTTTCTTTCAAGGACACTGCAATTTGATAAGATAGAGGGAAGAGCACGGGAGAGTGTTATGACAGGTGTTCTTCTGGATTTCTATCAACAATTGAAGCTTGGCTTTGAAGTTTGTGGAGAAGAGAACTATAACAAGAGCCTTGGATAATTAAATAAAGTGCAGTGTGTTCTTTTTAATTTTTAGTTGTGTCACCCCTCCTAACCAGCTCTACTGTACTCTCTTCCTTTTTTTAAAAAAAAATCTTTTTTCTTTGTAATATTTCTATTTTTGCTTTTTATTTTAAAGGGAAAGCCTCTAAATCCTTTCCTTTTCTTTTTTCATTGGGATTTTTGCTTTTTCCATCTATACTTTTGGTTTATTTTTGTGTTTTTTTTTTCTTTATTTTTATTCTTGAGACCTCTTAATTGGATTAAGGTGTGAAGAACCTGAAAATTTTTTTCTCTCATTCTTTTTATATTATTATTGGGCTTTTTTTTCTTTTTATTATTTTTATCTCCTTTTTTTGGATCACAATTGACTATTTATAATTGGATTAAGGTTCAGAAGAACCTGAAGAATTTTCTTTTTCCTTTTTTCTCTTTTTTACTACCATTGGGCTTTTTACTTTTTACCACTTTTATTTCCCACCTTGGATTATAATTGGTTACTCCACTAATTGGATTAAGGTTTAAAAGAACTAGAAGATTTTGAATAGTTCAAAATGAGTAGGAAACTCATACCTTCTGGTGCCTCAACTTCCACTTCCGCCTCCCCACCACCTGGAGGACAATATTTAATTCAGACGACGTTAAAGCAAGATAAAGAACAAGAAAAAGTCACTCTACAGATGATTATGCAAGGAATCCAAGATCTTAAGACAAAATCAGACACGATTGAACAAAGAATAGAGAACATTGAACAAAGAACAGGGAAGACCGATGAAAAAATTGAAAATATCCAACAAATGATGGCGAAGTATGATGAGAGATTCCAAAAAATTGAAGAAGAAGATAAACAAAGAGATAAAAAGATTGGAGACATTGATACCAGATTAACAGTGGTTGAACAAGATAAAAGTGGGATGTTGAAATGGGAGATGGACAGATCAGAATTTTATCTCAGATTTCAAAATATAGAGGAAGAAAAATGACAAAATCTAGCTGCGATAATAATAAAAATACTGGCTGAAGCTTTGGAAATAACAGAGGAGAAGATGATGGATGGAGTAGATGAGGTATACCGAGTCTTTACAAGATATGCGATGAGAAACAATCTACCAAGAGAAGTTCACATCAGATTTACAAAAAAACCCATTAAAACTCAAATATTACAAGTGGAGAAGAGAGAAAATGTTGAAATACAAAGGCAAGGAAATTGTGGTTTTAAAACAAATGCCTAGATGACTGAGAGAGATGAGAAGAGAATACCGATTCCTGACTAAAATGTTATTGAAAAAAGAGGTGAATTATAGATGGCTAATTCCAGAAGGACTAATGTTTACATGGCAAGAACAGAGACATAGAATTGATTCAATTGAGAAAGCAGAACTATTCTATGCAGAATTTTTTGGAAGGAGAAAGGAAGTGGTGGAAAAAGAGATTTCATTAATTGAATTCAAAGACCAAATGGAGACTGAAAAAGAAGAAGGCGCAGTAGGTGGACAGGTGGAGATCAAAGAACAACGTGAACCAAAATCTACGAGAGCTGCCAAACCTAATTACAAAATATAATCATGGAAGAGAAAAAACTGATTACAATGAATATAAATGGACTTAATTCAGATGTTAAAAGAAGGAAATTTTTTCACAAATTAGAGAAATTAAAATTTGATATAATTTGTTTACAAGAAGTACATATTAAAAAACAATACGAACAATTGTTGGTACAGCCAAAATTAGTGAAAATATTTACTTCATTGACTCAATGTAAGAAAAGAGGAGTGGTTTTATACATTAAAGAGACTATCCCAGCAAAATTGATTCATACTGATGAAGATGGAAGAGTATTAATGGTGGAAATAATGGACAATAATATGAAAACACTCCTGATTGCAATCTATGCTCCGAATGATAAACAAGAAGAATTTTACAAAAAACTACATATGAAAATAATTGAACTGGACTGTGTTAATATAGCTATGATGGGAGATTTCAATGGGATTGTAGACAATAAACTGGACCATACAACAACAACAACAAAGCAAAACAGAAAGACTCTCCCTAAATCTTTTTTTTTAAATGATAGATGAAATAAATTTAAAAGATATATGGAGAGAAAGAAATCCTAAAATTAAATAATTTACTTTTTATTCAAATAGACACTTAGCATGGTCCAGAATAGATATGATTTGGATCTCAACAGAACTAATATCTAACATTCAGGAAACAAACATTGAAACAAGTACTTGGGCACATCACAATCCAATGACAATCAAACGGAAAGGACAAAAAAGAAGACCGAGATGGATGTTAAACAATACTATTTTAAAGGAAAAAGACTTTACACAATGGATGGAGAAAGAATTGGCCTTCTTTTTTAGAGAAAATAAAAAAGAAGATACTTCAATTCAGAATGTTTGGGACACAATGAAGGCATATGCTAGAGGCTTGATAATAGACTATATAAGGAAAAAGAACATAAGGAAAAGGCAAGCCACTAAAGTTTTAGAAGATGAGCATAAAAGACTTGAAAAAGAAAACGCCACAGAAAAAAGACATTAAACTAAAGTTGGACATAATTAAACATAAAATGGGTCAAATAGAGAAAGAAGAATTGGCACAGAAAATTAGAAGTGCTAAACAGAATTATTTTGAAGATGCAAATAAACCAGGTAGGTGGTTAGCATATAAATTGAGAAAGGAGAAAGAATCAAGGAAAATACCACAGTTAATAGATGATCAAGGCCAAGTTTGCTATGGCAATAAAGAGAAAAAGGAAATTATTCGAGACTTCTATGGGCAACTATATAAGCAAGAGAATATTGATGAGGAAAGAGTAAAACAGTATTTACAGAATGCTAAACTACCTAAGATACCTAAAGAGACTGAAAAAATGTTAGAAAGTAATATAACAATGATGGAACTAACTGAAGCACTCAAGAAGCAAAATAATGGAAAAGCACCGGGTCCAGATGGGCTTCTGGCAGAATTTTATAAAACACTACAAGAATCGCTGAGCCTTCCATTGTTAGAAGTCATAAATGAAATTATGGCAAAGAAGAAGATACCTAAAACATGGTCAGAAGCCTATATCACACTTATTCCAAAAGAAGAGGCTGATCCATTGCAAATTAAGAATTATAGACCTATTTCTTTACTAAACGCAGACTATAAAATATTTGCTTCAATTTTGGCAGAAAGACTTAAAAAATACTTAAATAATTTTATTCATCCAGATCAAAATGGATTTCTGCCAAAGAGACAAATTAAAGACAACATGAGAGTAATCTTGGACACTTCGGAATATTATGAGGCACATCCTGAAAAGCAAATGGCTTTGATATTCTTAGATGCGCAAAAGGCATTTGATAATGTGAATTGGAGATTTATGTTACTATTATTGGAACAGATGGGTTTCGCCAGAAAATATATTCAAGCAATAGAAGCTATATACTATAAGCAAACTGCAAAGGTAATGATAGAGGGAGAATTTACAGATTCTATCAATATAAGATAAGGTACAAGACAAGGATGCCCACTATCACCTTTGCTATTTGTATTAACTTTGGAAGTGCTGAATAGAAATATTAGAGATGATAAAGGCATAAAAGGAATGAAAATTAAAAAGGAAGAATTTAAATTGCAAGCCTTTGCGGATGATTTGGCCTTTATTTTGGAAGACCCTTTAGAAACAGCTCCAAAATTATTGGAAAAGATAGAGACTTATGGTGAGGTGGCTGGCTTGAAAATAAACAAAGATAAAACAAAGATTTTGACAAAGAATATGCTACTAAGACAAAGAGAAGAACTGGCAGATCTATTGAAAATTCAAGTTATGAATAAGGTTAAGTATTTGGGAATACACTTGACACCAAGATGTAGTACATTAAAAGAGAACAATTATATTAAACTCAAACAACAGATAGCGTTAGATTTGATGAAATGGGAAAATCTACAATTGTCATTAATAGGGAGAATTTCAACAATCAAGATGAATATCCTACCCAGAATTTTATACTTGTTTCAAACAATACCAATTAGGCTTGGAAAAGACTATTTTGAAGATTTAAATAAAATTGTGTTGAAGTATATATGCCAAGACAAGAAAACGAGAATAAAGCTAAAACTTTTACAAGATGCTAGAACTAGAGGAGGATATGGTCTGCCTAATTGGGAGTTGTACTATCAAGCTGCAAATTTGATGTGGGTTAAGGAATGGATAATATTAAGAAAGACTAGATTGTTGACATTAGAAGGACATGACTTGTTGTTGAGTTGGCATGCTTTTTTATGGTATAAGGTATCTAAAACACAGGGCTATTTTAGAAGACATCATATACGGGAGTCTTTGTGGTTAAACTGGGAGAAGATTAAAAGACAATGTTATTTGAAAATTCCAGTTTGGTTATCGACTATTGAAGCTTTTTCTTATCCTATAATATATAAGAAGGAACAAACAGTTAGATATGGGGAAATATTGGATGAAAAGAGTGAACTTAAATCATTGCAAAAATTAGAGGAACAAGGTATAAAGATGAATTGGTTTTCATATGCACAAATACATTCAAGGTATGATGAAGATTTTAAAACAGAAGGATTTTATGATAAATTGACAGATTTAGATAAGATTTTGACAGGTACTGATGAAAAGGTGATTAAAAAATTATATGGTTACTTATTGGAAATTAAACTAGAGGAAGAGCAAGTTAAAGAAAAAATGATTGCTTGGAGGAAGAATTTTGGATATGGGATTGATTTAGAGAAATGGCAAAAATTGTGGTCTCAAAATTATAAAATGACAATGTCAACAGCATATAAAGAAAATTTGTATAAGATGTTTTACAGGTGGCACCTCCCCCCGACAAGAATAGCAAGAATATTCAAGAATAAATCTGAAAAATGCTGGAAATGTCATCAGATACCTGGCTCATATTACCATATGTGGTGGACTTGTGAAGATGCTAGAAAACACTGGACTAAAATTCGCATGTGGTTGGAAAAAATGACAAAGAAACATATAGACTTGAAACCAGAGATTTTTTTTATTGGGAATTTTACCTGATACATACAGTAAAGAATTGAAATACTTGATTGCAAATGTGTTAACAGCGGTTAGGATTGTATTTGCTAAAAATTGGAAAAATGAGAAAATACCATCGCAGGAAGAAATTATTAAGAAAATATTGGAATGTGCTGAAATGAGTAGATTGACATTTGAAATTAGAAAACAAGAGGATAAACAATTTTATAAAATTTGGGACCTTTTCTATCAAGGGTTAGATAATTTTACACAATAATAGAATATCTAGAATTTCAGAAAATAACGAATATATAAAGACATATTTTATTTTTTTTCAATATCATATCTATAAAATGTTTTTAGGATAGATCGGGTAGGACTATATGAATTGTTATAAAATAAACTAAGTAAATTATAGTTATCTCACAAAGTATGAATGAATAAAATTATAGTCAAATGATTGTTTAATAATGATACTAGAGTATTTAATCTTTGATTGATAATATGAGTTATTATGTGATGTAATTGTAATTGAGACTACGAAATGGATGCACAAAAAATTGGTAAACTAACCGACACACTGCTTGTATATTTATGGAAGAAAGCTGGATGTTTTTATGTTTCGTTTGTTTTGTTTGTCTTTAAAAACCAATAAAATTGTTTACAAAAAAAAGAATATGGAAAAGTAGGAGGTTTGAAAATAAATAAAGATAAAACAAAGATATTAACAAAGAACATATTAGCAAGACGAAATAAAGAGTTAGAGGAAGTCTTGGAAATCCAGGTCACAAATAAGGTTAAGTATTTACATTACACCAAGATGTAGCACACTGAAGGAGGATAACTATCTTAAATTCAAACAGCAGATTGTGACAGATTTGATAAAATGGGGAAATTTGCAATTATCATTGATTGGGAGAATATCTACAATATCTACAATTGCCAAAAATTTTATATTTATTCCAGACAATTCCAATTAGATTAAGGAAAGAGTTTTTTGAAGATCTAAATAAAATAAGTGTTAAAATACATTTGGCAGGGAAAGAAAGCAAGAATAAAACTTAAACTGTTACAAGATGCAAGAACAAGAGGAGGATTTGCTTTGCCCAATTGGGAATTATATTATCAGGTGACAAACTTGATGTGGGTAAAGGAATGGATAACATTAAGATTACTGACCTTAAAAGAACATGACTTGCTGTTGTGATGGCATGCTTTCCTCTGGTACAAGGGAACTAAACCACAGGGGTATTTTAGAAGACATTATATTCAAGAGACGTTGTTTTTAAACTGGGAGAAGATAAGAAAGCAATATTATTTAAAAATTTCATGATGGATATCTGCTATCGAAGCTTTTTCTTATCCAATAACATATAAAAAGGAACAAACCGATATGGTGAGATATTGAATGAAAAGGGTGAACTTAAATCTATGCAAGTGTTGGAAGAACAAGGTATAAAAATGAATTGGTTTTCATATGACAAATACAATCTAGATTTGATAAAGATCTTAAAACAGAAGATTTATATGACTGATTTAGATAAAATTTTGATAGGTACTGATGAAAAGGTAATTAAAAAAACTATGGACATTTATTGAATTTAAATTAGAGGAAGAACAAGTTAAAGAAACGATGATTGCTTGGAGGAAAATTTTTGGATATGGGATTGATTTAGGGAAATGGCAAAAATTGTGGTCTCAAAATTATAAAACGACAATGTCAACTGCTTATAAAGAAAATTTGTATAAGATGTTTTACAGGTGGCACTTACCCCCGATGAGAATTGCGAGAATGTTTAAGAACAAATCGGATAAATGTTGGAAATGTCATCAGGTACCTGGTTCATATTAACATATGTGGTGGACATGTTCGGACGCAAAAAGATATTGGACTAAAATCCACACATGGTTGGAAAAATGATAAAACAATACATAGACTTTAAAACAGAGACATTTTTATTGGAAATTATACTGGAAATATACAGTAAAGAATTGAAATATTTGATTGTAAATTTTTGAACAGCAGCTAGAATTGTATTTGCTTAGAATTGGAAAAATATCTATGCAGGAGGAAATTATTAAGAAAATCATCGACTGTGCTGAAATGAGTAAATTGACATTTAAAATTAGAGAACAAGAAGATAAACAATTTTATATGATATGGGATTTTATCAATGGCTAGATAAAAAGACATGGCAATGAAATAGATTAAGTTTTGTAATAAAAGATCAATAGATTGGCCATCACTGCCATGCCGCCACCTCTGCCCTCACCACTACTGCCACAAGCACTGGTTGAGTCCTGACTCCTGGGCCAGCCTAGGTTGCCACCGCCATGCTGCCACTGCCACCCTGACCCTTGCTGCCAACACCGCCACAAGCCCCAACTGAGTCGTGACTCCCGGGCTGGCCTAGGCTGCCACTGCCATGCTACAGCCACCCTCAGTGCTTGAGTCGTAGCAAGCTTCCCCCCCCCCCCGCACTTGCCTGGATTGCTGCTGGCTAAGAGGAAGGCAAGCCAAGGCTGACCTGTTGCTGCTTGGGTCTCACCTGGATTCTCTGCAGCTGCTGGGCCTTGCCTGCTAGGAGCGAGGAGGAGTGACCAGGGAGCATGATGCTATGCCACCCGGGCCTGCATCAGCTGGGTGGCATAGCATCAGGGAAGGCAAGCCAGGGCTGAGAGGCACTGGGCTCCCCTCCAGCCTGCACCACCACTCTGGCACAGCAGGCAATGAGGTGCACCCCAGTGTGAAGAACAGGATGGTGAGTACCAGCTGCTGCTTCGTGGCATCCAGAACCAAGCCGATAGCCCACATGCCATTCCTCACAAAAGGTCCCAATCTTATTTGTGCACAAGTGAGGCTGGAACTTTCTGTGAGGAGATGGCGCATGGACGAGTCCCTGTGGCACCATGAGATGCATTGCTCTGTGTATGCCCGAGAAGGAGGAGAAGAACTGGGTGAACTTTTCTGCCTCCCTTCACTTTGCTCCACTGCTGCTCAGAAGGCAGCCACCCCAGCCTGTCCCTTTAAGGTATTTTGATGCAGAGGGAGGGACCAAAAAGGGATAGGCAGGGTGCAGGAGCAGCCTTCCAAGTCTCGATGTGTCCCTATCCCCCTGCCAAGAAGCCTCCAACCGCCATCTCTTTGCTGGCAGGAGAATCCTCCAGCTGCTGCTCCTGGCTCGGTTCCAGCCAGCAAAGAAATGGCAAAAAGACACGGCATCTAGAGGCTTCTTGTTGCCCTTGTCATGAATGCCTGCAGCCACCATGTGTTTTTTTCGGTGCAGCTGGACTCCAGCTGCACCAAAAAAAAAAAAAGATGCGGCACCTGGAGGCTTCTTGCAGTGAAAATTACTGACCTCCAGCTTTGCTTGCCCTGCTTCTCCAATGCGCCACTGCCCCATGTTCTAGGTGCTGGCCATGCAGGCTCACCCCATTGACTGCTGCACTGCTCCACTTGGACTTGCTTGAGCAAGTCCTTCTGGTGCAGTGGGCTCAATGGGGTGGACCTGCATGGCTGGTGGCTAGAATGCAGCCACAGCAGCATATTGGAGAAATGGAGCAAGCAAAGCCAGAGGTCCAGCTGCAGTGAAAAAAACATGTGGCAGTTGCATTCATGACAATAGTGATGTTGGCTGTCAAGGAGCCTGGCAACGAAAATGGCTCAGCCCTGGCTTGCCTTCCCTGGCAACCAGCCACAGGAGGAAGGCCATGGGACAATGAAAGAGGCATTTGTGGTGAAGGAAATGGGGAGATTAAGGGCCAGGTCCTCTGAAAGGGGAAATGGGGGGATGTGTGTGACTGGTGAAGGGAGAATGGGCAGCATTGCAGGATTAGCCCAGGCCTTTGACAGATTAGTCCAGGCCTGCCTGGGCAGAAAATAGGTAGATAGGTTAGGAAAGGGATAGAGAGAGAGGGAAAGAGAGAGAGAAGGAAAGAGAGAGAGAAAGAGAGGGAAAGAGAGAGAGAAAGAGAAAGAGAGAAGGAACAGACAAGAAAGTAAAGAAAGAAAAGGGAAAGAAAGAAATGGGGGGAGAAAGGAAGAGAAAGGCAGAAAAGGGATAGACAAAGAAAGGGGGGATGGAAGGAAGGGACAGAAAGATAGAGAAAGAAAGAAAGAAAGAAAGAAAGAAAGAAAGAAAGAAAGAAAGA
>NW_020769346.1:332312-350133 GCF_900518735.1 Pseudonaja textilis | reverse complement strand
AGAAAGAAAGAAAGAAAGAAAGAAAGAAAGAAAGAAAGAAAGAAAGAAAGAAAGAAAGAAAGAAAGAAAATGAATGAGATATATGAATAGATATGTTAAGTCTGGGCGGTGGGTCCCAAGGAGAGACGAGACTCAAAATAGTGACAACAGCTCTTTATTAGGAAACCAGATACTGAGACAAGACTCCCAGCCGAGGCAGCTCCTTTTATAGAGCTGGCTGCGGCTAGGCAGCCTATGACATGCATTTGAGCTTGCCGCGCTTGGTTTTACCCAATTGCGGCAGCCGAATAAGAACCAATCAGAATGCTTAGTTTTGTCTAATCACGGCCCGGCTTTTCCGGACCAATAGGAATGCAGGCCTACAAGCCTGCTAGTATGGAACACCCCTCCCCTCTTGGTTCCATCCAAGGGGTGGGGTAACGTAATCACACAAGTAGGCGGGTCTTCGTACCTGCCTACTAGACTTGCACAGTTCACAGTGTCTCTGTTCACCATCGGGTTCGGATGGGCTCTGCGTCGCTCTCAAGCTGCAAGATGGAACTGCTTGGAAGGGTGAGCTGGTCCTCTGGCGGCGACTCCCACCTGGTGATTCCGGGTCGGTTGAGTCGTTTGCTCTGCTGCTCCCACCTAGGCTCTCTGGGCTGGTGGAGCTTGTCCGGCCACTGCTTCCAGGCGAAGTGCCTGTCTGCCACGACTCCCTTCTGGCTGGTAAGTATTGTTGGTTTTTGTTTAATGTCTGTGGGGGGTGTTCTACTTGTACAGATGTTTGTTCATTTTCTGAACTTGAGGTTCCCCCCCTCTGATTTCTTGGTTAGAGTCTATGAGGGGGGAAGCGGCCAGCCTGGATCTTAGCTGGTCAATATGATGTTTCCACGACCTCCCATCGGTGGTCTCAAGCCAGTAGGAGCAGGGGCCTGTGACTTGGGTGATTTTTGCAGGGATCCAAAGTGGGTCCCCTGTAAAGTTTTTGGCAAATACAGTGTCTCCTACCTTGAAGGCGCGGTGCTTGCTGCTGGAACCAGGGTTTTTTTCTAGAGCGTAAGCAGGGTGCAGGCGGACTAGAGGTGACCTGAGTCTTTTGCCCATTAATAGCTCTGCTGGGCTCTTGTTGGTGGTGGTATTTGGTGTGATATGTTGTAGAAGAAGCATCCTGGTGATCTTCTCGTGGATGTTGCCATGTTCCATTTTGTGCAGAGTTTTTTTTGTAAATTGAACCATGCGTTCAGCTCTACCATTCGCCGCCGGGTGAGCTGGCGATGTCAATGCGTGTCGGATGCTGCGGTCTGCCAAGTATTGTTCAAAAGCTAAGGCGGTAAATTGTGGCCCATTGTCAGAAACGATAACATCTGGCAGACCATGCGTTGCAAAAAGTCTATTTAATTTCTTGATGACAGCTTCTGTGGTGGTTGTCTTCATTGTGCTCACCTCGAGCCAATTTGAATAGGTGTCAACAGTGATTAAGAAGGTGTGCCCCTTGGTTGGCCTTGCGAAGTCAATATGGATGCGCGACCAAGGGCCTCTGGGTGTTTCCCATTCTAATGGTGGGGCCTTAGGGGGAGCCGAGTGAGTCTCTTGGCATCTGTTACAAGTGGCGACCCAGGTTTCAATTTGCTTGTCCATGCCTGGCCACCAAGCATAGCTCCTGGCCAGGGCTTTCATGCGCACAATACCAGGGTGCCCGTCATGCAGCAAGTCTAAAACTTTTTTCTGTAGTGTCTCTGGTATTACTACCCGGTCTCCCCACAACATGCAACCTTTTTGCGAAAAGAGTTCAGTTTGCCGGTTTTTAAACAGTTTAAAAAGTTCGTTTGGCTCGGTTTCTGGCCATCCCCTCTCCACCCAGCTGAGAACTCGTGCCAAGCGTCTGTCCTTCCTAGTTTCATGGGCGATGTCTTGTGCGGTTACTGGTGGCATGGGGATCATTTCAATTTGTAAGACTGGTAATGTGGGTGATGGGTCCTCTTGCAAGTCTGGCAAGGGGGAGCGGCTTAAGGCATCAGTGTGCGAGATTGTCTTGCCAGGGCGATGTATCAATTTGTAATTATAAGCGGCAAGAAATTCAGACCATCTTGTCATTCTAGGTGACAAGATGTGTGGAGTGGGTTTGTCACCCGCCAATATGCCAAATAGGGGCTTATGGTCTGTAATAATGGAAAATGTCCTACCATAAATGTATTCGTGGAATCTCTTTACTGCTGAAACGATGGCGAGGGCTTCTTTGTCCAGATGGCTATAGTTCCTCTTGGGCTTGGACAATGTTCTGGAAAACAATGCAATGGGGGCTTCCGTTCCATTTGGTAAAACGTGGCTCAGGATGGCGCCAACCCCGAAAGGCGATGCGTCGCAAGTAACAGTCAGAGGTAGCGTTTCATTGTATTGCATGAGGACTGCGTCTGAAGTCAAAAGGTTTTTTATCTAGTGAAAAGCGTGCTCTTCTTGCCGTCCCCATATCCAGGAAGCCTTTTTATCAAGGAGTCTATGCAGAGGTTCTGCGACAGTTGCTTTCTGGGGTAGAAAAATGTTATAGAAATTAATGAGTCTGAGGAAGGCTTAGAGGTCCGTTTTGTTCTTTGGTCTGGGGGTGTTTTTGATGGCTTTCAATTTTTTATCTGTGGGGTGAATTCCTTGTTTGTCAAGGAGGTAGCCAAGAAATTCAGTGGATAATTGGCACTTTTCCTTTTTCACCTTGAGGCCAGCGTCTTTGAATTTCTGTAGGACCGCCCTCAGTCATTTTTCCAATTGTTTTTTGGTAAGGGCCGCTACCAGGATGTCGTCAAAATAGGGTACAACTCCTTTAATTCCCTGCAACAATCTCTCCATTAGACTTTGAAAAATGCCCGGTGTGATGCTGACTCCAAACTGGAGCCGGTTACATTTGAACGCCCCTCTATGTGTCACTATTGTTTGGGCTTTGGCGGTTTCAGCATCGACTGGCAGTTGTTGATAAGCTTGGGCCAGGTCGAGCTTTGCAAAGAACTTGCCACCCACCTAGTGAGTGCAGGAGATGTTGGACTACTGGCACCAGGTAGGTGCTCTGCTGCAATGCGTGGTTGAGGGTGGCCTTGTAGTCACCACTAATTCTCAGGGAGCCATCGGGTTTGATGGGGGTGACAATTGGGATCTCCCAATGGGCATGATCAATGGGTTCTAACATGCCTTGCACTATTAGTTTGTCTAATTGTTTGTCTATTTTAGGCTTGAGTGCAAAAGGCACTTGAGACGGATGGGAGCAATGTCAGGGCTGAGATTAAAGGAGATAGGGGACCCCTTGTACTTGCCTAGATGTTCACTGAAGACTTCTTGGAAGTCCTGGATGAGCGTTGTTTCCCAGTTTCCGTCTTCTGTGTGGTTGATGCCTGCCATCTCGATCCCCAACGGTGAGAACCACTGCAATCCAAGTAGGATGGGTCTGTCTTTATCGATGATTATGAGTGGTAGGATGGTGGTGTGGTTTCTGAACGAGACTTGAAAATGTCCAGTGCCAACGACCGGAATGCGATTACCTTGATAGTCTCTTAATATTAGCTTCTGGTCACTAAGCTCTTGGTGGCGGATGCTGGGAATTAGTCTTTTGATCATAGAGAGGGAGGAACCAGAGTCTACCTCCATGCTGCAAGGCTGATTTTCGATGTTGATCTCTACACGTATCTTTCGTGCGTCTATTAATGAAGCGTGGCCAATGGTGACTGTTTAGTGCGTTTCTTCTCTTCTGGGTGCCTCGATGAACTTCCTGGGTTGGCTGTCCCGGTTCCATCGGCTGTCATTATGGCGGTCCCGGTTTATGGTGGGGGTGCCATCTCTTCTTCTTGGGTTGTTTCCCCGTCGTCAGGGGCTGGAATTTCATTTGTTACGGCATACTTTGGCAATATGCCCTCGTTTTTCGCAAAAACGGCAAACAGCGTCCAGGAACTTGCATTTGGAACGTGGATGATTTCCTCCACAGCCGGCACAATGGTAACTCGACTTATGACCGCGCCGGTCTCATCGCTCGCGTTCCGACTGAAGTCTGTGAATTTCTTCCTCTTCGCTGTCAGAGGGAGATTCGATGTCGCCATGGTGGGTGGATGCTGTGTGTTTGTCTGGTGCGGTTCCATCTCGCTGGTGGGTTGGCGGTCATTTCCATTTGAACGCTGCATTTGCGCCGCTGACTTACGGGTGGCCTCGGCTGCGGTGGCTTCGGCTACGGCATTGGCGAGGGAGATGTCTCCTTTAGCCATCAGTCTGCTCTGGAGAGTTGGGCCTTTCAGGCCGAGGACAACTCGGTCACGCATGGCCTCATCTAGATTGGTGAATCCGCACAAGCCTCCTAGGTCCCTCAGGTCGGCTACGAACTCTCCAACGCTCTCACCCTCGCGCTGATCCCTCTGGTAAAAGTCATGCTGATGGATGAGAATTGGCACTGCCAGGGTGTAGTGGTTCCGGAGGATGGGAGCTAGGGTATCCCAATCCATGGTTTTGATGTCTGTTGGCTTCGCGAGCGCCTTGGCCATTTTAAAAATGGCGGATCTGCAGTGTGTTAGAAAAACCGCTTGCTTCTTGCTGCCAGTGGCGTCCTTCAGGTTGTTTGATTCCAAGAACATTTGGAAATGATCAATGTAGGACTCCCAGTCCTCACTGGCTGGATTGAATGGTGCAGGTGGCACAGCGCTGCTGGCCATCTTGCAGGTTGTCTATGCACTCTCTGCCTCGTGCTAGTCAGCTCTGTTGTCTCAGTATCCCACCCTCATCGCCAGTGTTAAGTCTGAGCGGTGGGTCCCAAGGAGAGACGAGACTCGAAATAGTTTATTAGGAAACCAGATACTGAGACAAGACTCCCAGCCAAGGCAGCTCCTTTTATAGAGCTGGCTGCGGCTAGGCAGCCTATGACATGCATTTGAGCTTGCCGCGCTTGGTTTTACCCAATTGCGGCAGCCGAATAAGAACCAAACAGAACCCTTAGTTTTGTCCAATCACGACCCGGCTTTTCCAGACCAATAGGAATGCAGGCCTACAAGCCTGCTAGTATGGAACAGGATATATGGAGGGAGGGAGGGAGGGAGAGAGGAAAACAAGGAAGGAAGGACATAAACCCTGGCTTCAGAAGACTCTTTGAAATAGCACAACAATCTAGGGCTGGCCTGCAAGGGATCTTGGAGGTCATCTTCTAGTCCAGTAGTCGCCAACTGGTAGGCTGCGGCCCACTGGTGGTCTGCGAGAAAATTTTGGTGGTCTGCAGAGAAATGTTACCCTCCCAGAGCACCCCCCCAAAGCAATTAATTCAGGCTGCACGGGAACACAAGGCTGTGCCGCCCACATGGCCCGCAGTAACTCTCCCCGCCCACTCACTCCTTACCTGGCAAACTTGTCTAAGTTGCTATTTTTCCTTCCCCCCCACAACCATCAGCTTTTCTGCTCTGCCATTAGATTTTGATTAGCTAGGAAGCAGGAAATGGTTGGATTTCTTGCTTTCTAGCTAATCTTTAGATCTTCTGTTCTGCTTTTAAGCAAAGCCGAACCTTCCTTAGTACTGAAGCTTCTATTATTCAATGCAGGTATCCAAGGAGAGAAAGATAGATCTCTGAATGAATCTGTGATTCTGTGAGCAATTCAATCTGCCTGCCTGCTTTGCCTGATTTTGGGTAAAAGTGGCTCTTTTTTATAAAAAAATCAATATTTACAAATTATATTTATAATATTTGCATACAAGCCATGCCCAGCCAGTCACATGACCACCAAGCCACATCCACAAATAAGGCCATGCCCAAGAACTAGTTGTTAAGAAATTTGAATCCTACCCCTGCCTGTGTGTGTGTGAGAGAGAGAGAGAGAGAGGGAGGGAGGGAGGGAGGGAGAGAGAGAGGTTAGATCAGATCTCTTTCTCTCTCTCCCACCAATGTCAGCAAGTCACTGTCAGTCAAAATTCATATTAGTGGTCCCTAGGATTTAAAATTATGAGTTTGTCCCTGAGGTCCAAATGGTTGGCAACCCCTGTTCTAGTCCAACCCCCTGCTCCAGCACGGTTAGAATTGTGTGTGTGTGTGTGTGTGTGTGCATAGCTGTCAAAACTCCAGAAACAGGTCAAGTAGTTCTGGGAGGTCAGTCATAAATTAGAACACTTGCTAAGCAACCAGTCATTAAGTGAGGACCACTTGTATTTGATTTGCCAGTCACATGGCCACCTGGCCACATCCACCCAGTCACATAACCACTAAGCCACACCCAGCCGGTCACATGACCACCAAGCCATGCCCACCCAGTCACATGACCACCAAGTCACACTCACATGTTAAGCCACACCCACAGAACTGGTTGTTAAAAACACTGAATCTCACCCCTGAGTACAAAACTGCATAAAGGAAAGATGGAAGGATTACTTCTATTATAATTGCTGCTGTTGTTAGGCTATGTTTCAAGGAAATGCATATTAAGCCTTTTATGAATAAGTGACCCATGGACCCAATCCATGCTGTGACGATTAAACCAACCAAGATGCCATTCAAAATTAATTTGATTTAAAAAAGAGAACTGAGCCAAAGCTATAATTCTAATAGACAACTCATTTTGAATTCTGTATTTATCTTTCAGTTGTACTTGACATTCCATTCTTTCTGGAGACATATGACCAAGAAGAGTTGACAAAACATATATTATGAGATCACAATGCAAACTCTTTGATACATGTATTCTACTGAAAGCGAGGATACAAGTGTGCAAAGGCAAGCTGTGTGTTATAATGTCACAATGTACATTTTGACCTTTTATTTTTCATCATTGCATTTGATACCAGATGCCTATGTCTGCATGGAAACCATATGCTTTGTTTCCCTGCTATGGTCTCATTCCCTTTCCCTTTCAAATGCCACTAAAGATGCTTGTAGCATAAGGAATATTCTCTGCAATTGTCATTCTTTGTTCAATCATTTTTACATGGTATTTCTATATTATATTATTTTCTAATTGTTTTTTTCCTATGTTTAAATATCAGTGACATTTAAAAACATGTAATTATGAACTGGCCGTATTAGGGATGTACAAAAATTCATCTTAGCATCATGTGCCTGGAGTTGCTTTTGGTTTAAGTCACACAGAACCTTAGCTTAAGTGTCACATTTAGTTGTACTCTAGTTCTCTGAATGCTCTGAATTTGCTATCTTCCATTGCAAATGGTCCTTGATCCTATTACAAAAAATTTGCATTCAGGAAAAAGTTATTTGCTTCCAAAAATGCATTGATGAGTTATAAGAAAGGATTGTTTTGCTACTTTCATTTAAGCAAGACATACATAATCCTTCCAAATATGTAAGAAACCAGAAACACTCCCAGGGAATGCTTCTAATTAAGAAATGAAATATAATCTATCATGCAGAATCCAATATGGGTCAGGCACCAAGAGCAGAGGTTTTGTATTCCAAGCTTTTGGATTTGTTCTGGAGCCCATTTTCAGAGAACTTTTTTCAAACAGAATGTGAACTGTTCTATGTGTATGGTATTTATAGTGCCTATTGTATGTGGCTTTTTAGATTTTGATTGGTGTGCATTGATAGCTGGCTTTAAGTCAAAAGCTGTCATTTGATTGTGTTGCCCAGCCCTTGCTTTCTAACTCCTTGATGGTGGTAAAACAGCACTCCTGTTGACTGATGAGGAGCCTGTTTCCAAGGCTTTCATCACTTCCCTGGCTGTTTTGTCGAGCTATTGCTTGTCCAACAATCTTAGTAGCAATAGCACTTAGACTTATATACCATTTCACAGTGCTTTACAGTCTTCTGTAAGGGGTTTACAGAAGTCAGCATATTGCCCCCAACAATCTGGATCCTCATTTTATAGACCTCAGAAGGATGGAAGGCTGAGTCAACCCTTAGCTGGTAAAAATCAAAGTGCTGAACTGCAGGCAGCTGACAGTCAGCAAAAGTAGCTTGTAGTACTGCATTCTTAACCACTGCACCACCATGATTCTTGTAGCTAGTAGCTGCAGAATTGAATGTGTGAGCTTGTTCATTAAAGTGTGAAGCTACCAATGAGTTCTGATCTGCTTGTATGACCACTCGTTTGAGTTCTTAAAATCTGGTGGGTTAGCTTCTTCCCCATCTATCCTACCTAGTGACAGGGGAAATCCATGCAGGGGATTTAGTAGATTATATTAGAAGGATTTCCCATCTCCAAGTGATCTTTGCAATGCATAATGTCCTCATATAGTAGCCTGGGAGTAGTTTGTGATGCCTACTTGCGGAAACTCATGGAAACTGCATTCTACATCTTCCAAAATGTTTTTGATGTATGGCTGGATGTTCCATGTAGTTGTTCTTTGTTTCTTCCTTTCTCTCTTCACCATGTTGCACAGACATCTTCACAAATGATTGTAGGGACCCATTCTGCTTGAATTGTTTTTTTTTTTAATATAAAAATTTTATTTGGGTTTTCACAAAACATAATACAAGTAAAATTTCTTTTTTTGAGAATAGCATGGTCCCGGGTTATCACTTCTCCATACAGACACAAATTCAATTTCATATTCATCTTTGTGCTCTATTCCATATCTTATTACCATTTTAACATTTTCTCAATAATTTTCCCCACTTTTAGTTTTTTCAATCTTACTTTTAATTATCTCATTCCTTTCTAAATTCAATTATATATATATCTTTTTCTAAGTTTCAATACCTTTCTAGTCAACATATTTATACTTTTTTCTGTCCTGTTTCAATTTCATATTTTCTTTTCTCATTAAACAAAATTTTCCTCTGTAGTTACTAATTGGAGTATGACACCTTTGTATCTTTTAATTTTTATCCATTCAACTCTTATTTAAACTTCAATTTATGCCGTTACAATTATAACATTCAATATAACATATAACTTCCAGTCGAATTCTGCTTGGTACATTCTTAAAATATGCACTAACTTCTTAAAGAGAAAATATATATATAACAATAATAAATAAAATACTTATTCTATTCCAATTCAGCTCTATCATTAATGTTAGTTATAATCCTTGACATCTTTAACATTCCTTTTCAATGGGATATCATACTTCTAGGAACACTTATAATATTTCCATAATTTTTTTAATGTTTCTTTCATATTCCTCTTCACTTAAATTTTTATAACACATTTATAATAATTAAAATGTTCCCCTCCTTTCCTACTTTCATTCTCTCATTCTTTTTATTTCATTTATTTATTAAACATTCCATTCCATTACAATGAGTATTTTATCTATCATTTTAATCACACTTGTTTCATATTTTCAAAGTTCATTTCTATTTCTAATATAACAATACTATCTTATGTACCCTTGCAGAATTCCCCTTTCAATTAGATTTTCACCCATTATCTCTGTGTCTTGTATGTTTTCCCTGTTTCTCTATGTCCTGATTCTGTCCTTTATAACTTCTTTTCCTTTCCCTCTTCGCCCTCTTCTTCTCCCTTCCCTTTTTGATCCCCCCTCTCTAATTCTGATTCTCTCTTCTGTAATCCTCTCATCTGTTTCTTCCTAATGTTATAATTACTTTTCAAACTATTCTTTTTGGGGGTTGCTTTTTCAGATCTTAAATTTTTCACTCTCTTTCCTCCCTTTCCTTTCTTTTCCCCACATAGAAATACTTGGTCTTCTTTGTCCTGCCCTTCTTGTTCTACAAGCATTTCTTGTTGTTTCTCATAGTTCAGGATCTCCATTTCTAAAAATTGAAATATGAAGCCAAAAGAACCTCTTCCTCCTTGTGCATCTTCTTTCTGTTTTTTAAGTTCCATTCTCAATTCTTCCAAGAGTGATACCATTTTAAAAAATTTTAAACAACTACCCGATTAATTTTAGTCCTTTAGATCCAATAGCCAAAAAACCAAAAATTACCAAGTAATCCAAATAATCCAAAACTCTTTCTTCTTGCTTCTTTTTTCCACTTTCTCTTCCTGGGGTTCTCTTATCTTGTTACAAAATTTCAGTTAAAATGTATCTTTTAGGAATCTTGTTAAAGTTTCACTGTTAATTCCTTTCACTTCCAGGTGGTCTCCTCCCTTTTTCCAGATCCCACCCTTTTGTTTTTTTTCCTTCTTTTAAAAGTCTTTGAGAATCCAGAAATCTTTATTATCCTTTAGACATTTTATTTTCAGCTTAAATACCTGTTAATGTCAAAGTCAATTTTTGCCAATTTCTTGCTTAAATCTCTTAGTTGTCAATATAGGGAAGAAAAGAAAAAAACCAAATCCTTTCCCTTCCGTCTCTCATTCGCTGCTTCAAAGTCTTCTTTGGGAACAATGTTGTTCTTTATAATTCAAATACCAGGGTACCTTGTATTGTTGTTTTTCCAGTTTGACCTGGTCAGCCAAAAACTTTCTGTTCTTATGTTCCTCCTGCACATTCTTTTCCAGTTGAGTTCTTCTTTGAGGTGGCCATTTCTGACCACCGCTGCAACCGCCTTTGGGAAAAGGAGTAATGGCCAGCTGGGGAGGAGAGATGCAGCTCTCCTCGACCCTGCTGGCAGTCTCCTCCCTCTTCACCACCTCTACGGGGTGGCTTCGCCCCAAAACCAGCCAGCTCGGGGCACTCCAGTGGTGAGCACAGATCAAAACTGTGCACAATCACAGGTTTCGGTCTGTCACCAAAGAAGCTCAAACCGGATCTTCCCCATTCTGCTGGAATTGTTCATGTAGATAATTGCTCTCCAACTGTTTGATTTTATGGGTGCTACAATGGGTCCTCATCCTGCCATATAATATTCTGATGTAGCTGTTTTTGTGTGACAATAGATGGTTGCTGTTGAAATTCAGAATGCATGCAGTGCTGGTGGCCTTGTGTGGTAATATATTTTATTCTGCAAGTCCTTGTATAGCATTGCATAGATCTAGGGATTTAAAAATGCCCCTGGTGGGGGCAGTATCGCCTTTGCTATGGGTGTTTTTGTCCTGTTATGATCTGCAGGCTTAGAGGACCAGATATATCGGTGAAAGGTCATAGTACATAGCCGAGCCATTCCCATGGGAATTTCCGCAGATGTATATTCTCATCCTGTGGAGATAACATCCTGTTGAGGTCATTTGTTTTCTGTATATGCATTCTGTTTCTCAATAAAAGCTGCTGCCTGGGTTTACTCAGGGCTGGCATTTGCTCAGACGGTTCCCTGCGTCTCATTTCAAGTGCCATTCCACCACAAGTGGTGACCCCGACGTGATAGTTTGGAAGAGCTATACGTTCCGACGTGATAGCTTTGAAAGGCTATACGTTTCCTGCATCCTATACTCATCGTCGCGGACGTCGACTGGGCCCTCATCTTCTTCGCTGGACGGAGATAGATTCTTTTCGTGAGTATGGGAGGAGATTTCTCGAAGGCTCAGACAGGGCACATTAGGGAATTGAGAGAAATCACTGGGAATAGTTTTAAGTTTGGAGTTCATAGTAGAGGACATGCAGTAGGAAAGAAAGAAATTGAGGACTTATTACAGTATGTTTGGAAACATATTCAGTCATATCCAGAGGGAGGTAGTATTAAAGTAGAGTCCTGGAAAAAGATAGGGAAATTTTTGCACGAGGAGCCTCGTGCCCCTTCTTCAATTTTGTTAACCTGGAGGGTGGTTATGGATGCATTAGCTACTCATGAACAACCGCTCCTAGCACCCCCCGAAGAAGGTTTGCCGCCTTACCATGCGGTACGTTTATTGCCACCGACAGCACCTCCAGATAAATCCAGAGGACTGTCAGGCACTGAAAATACTTTGTCAGAAGATAAGAGTTTGCCTTTAAGAGTTCAAGTAGATGCAGTTACTGCAGCTATTCAAGAAGCAACAAATAGAGGGGAATTATCAGGAGATGACTTGGTAGAATTTGGAGTGGAGATTCAACTTAATCCAGTAGAAATTGGTGTGGATGTTGCTTTAAATCCGCAGCGAGTGTGGAAGCCTCTAGCTCTCAGAATTTTAAAGGAAATTAAGCAAGCAGCAAAAGAATATGGTGTTAGATCGCCATATACTCAGGCGTTGTTGGAAGCAGTTGGTTATGGAAATAAAATGATTCCAGCTGACTGGAAAGCTTTGCTGAATATGATTCTAACTCCAGCTCAATATTTGGTGTTAGATCAGAAATGGAGACAGCTGGCAGTTCAAAGGGGAACAGCAAATGTTACCCCAGATCAGCTTTATGGAGCTGGTAATTTTACAACAGTAGAACAACAGAGAGATGGAATGCCTGAGGAGGGGTTCGTTCTTCTCCCACAGTTAATTTTCCAAGCCGTAGGGGCTCTCCCTGACGGCGAAGGTGGTGAGAAGACCTTTACTAACATCAAACAAGGGAACAATGAACCCTATGAAAATTTCATTAGCAGATTGAAATTGGCTATTGAAAGGCAAATTGACAATCAATTTGCCCGGAATGAATTGCTTTTGAAGTTAGCAGTAGAACAGGCTAATGCAGATTGCAGAAAGATTCTGAATCCACTTATTGCGAGTGGAGAGCGAGAGATCGCCGATTTAATTAACGCATGTAGAAAGGTAGGGAGTCAGACTTTTAACATGGAGACTTTAGCTCTGGCTTTGCAGGCAGGAAATACAAAAAAAGGAACTTGTTTCAATTGTGGGAAGCCTGGACATTTTAAAGCGCAATGTCGGGTTCCTGAAGGGGGCCAAAGTCAGCAAAATGAGAGATCAATGGGACAGGGTGTGACCTAAATCAGTATATCAGATGCTCCTACAGTCTTTACTGATGGAGGAAAAAAAATTTTTGGTGCTTGTGTTTGGAAAGATAAATCTGGAATTTGGCATACAAAAGTGACATCAGAGCAGAAGTCTGCCCAGCAGGCAGAACTTGCTGCTGTAGTTTTGGCTTTTCAGAATTTTCAAAATCAGGATTTTAATCTAATAGTGGATTCTTTGTATGTATATAATTTGTTACCCTTTGTAGCAGGTTCTTATTTGTCTCCTGGAATATCACCCAATATTCTACGTTTGCTTTTGTTGTTGCAAGGATGTTTGGAGCAGCGTGTGAATGTGTGTTTTGTTGCCCATATTCGCAGTCATAGTAATTTGCCTGGAATTTTATCACAAGGCAATGCCAAAGCTGACAGTGCTGTAACTTCAGTTCTCACTGTCCAGCCATGGGACAGCCATAGTTATTTTCATCAAAATGCTAAAGCGTTAGCACATCAATTTAAGCTTACTGCTGCAGAAGCTGCTGCCATAATTCAGCAATGTCCAACTTGTTCAAAGCAAGGCACGGCTATCCCTATGGGAGTCAACCCCAGGGGGTTGAAACCTTCAATGATTTGGCAAATGGATGTTACTCAATATCCATCATTTGCACCCTGGAAGTATATACATGTGACTGTGGATACTTACTCAGGATTTCTAATGGCTACTCCTCAAAGAGGTGAAGCGGTTAAACATGTCATCAATCATTGCATTAAGACATTTTCAGTTGCTGGTACGCCTCAAACTTTAAAAACAGACAATGGTGCAGCTTATCGGAGCACAGTCTTTGATCAGTTTTGCAAACAGTGGTCCGTGGAACATAAATTTGGGATTCCATACAACTCCACAGGACAGGCTATTGTAGAGCGTTATAATGGCACGCTCAAGAACATGTTAGCTAAATTAAATAAAAAAGGAGGGAAGCTCCTGGGGCTTCCGGCAATTCAAGATCAATTAAATCTAGCCTTGTATACTTTAAATTTTTTAAATTTGTCTGGTAACCCCCCTGTGAGTGCGGCCAGCAGGCATTTTTCTTCTCCTTCTACAGATGCAGCGAGGCCTCGAGTGTTGGTGCGGTTCCTTCCGGATCCGGCATGGGTTCCTGCTGAGCTGATTACGTGGGGACGTGGTTATGCAGCAGTAGAACATCTTGGTCAAATTCGTTGGGTTCCTGGTCGGTGCGTTCGGCCTGATCATTCGCAGGCGCCTTCGCAGGTGCCAGTAAAGGAGGTTTCGGAGGAGCAGGATGGCGTTCCTGTGGTTCCTGATTCTCTTGATGCTGGCAGTTCAGGCGCAGCGCTGTGAAGGCTGGGAAAAGATAACTGCTTATCTGAGATTGCCAACTTGTATGCAGCAGGTTCCTTTGGGGAATTGGACTAAATTAATCTGCAAGCAGCAGCATCCTTTGACTTTTCCAGCATATTGGTCCTGGCATAAGGATCAAGACATTCTTTACTCGGGACCTGATAAGGATATTATATCTTCAGCCTGTGCTACAACCTGATCCTGTTTAATGTTTCTGTTTCAGACTATGGACAATATTGGTGTCAATTGGAGTTGCCTAAGTTACCTTACACAGACTCTCTTTCCATTCGTCTTATGCCTCCACGGACTCCAATACGGAGGCGGAGAGCTGCTATTATCTCAAAAACTAGAGACCTTGGTGATAATTTATGGAAAGAAAATTCCTACATCAAGGACATTCGGATGGTGGCTAAGGGTTTAAATGTAACTAATTGTTGGCTTTGTATGCATGTACCTGGGTCTGGGAAAGGTGGAGTTTTGTTACATGGTGTTCCTTTGAATGAGCGAACCAGTGCTAATTTAGATTATAATGATTTTAAACATTGGCTTCACTGGGGTCCAGACCCTGAAGAGTGGAATCAAACATTGTTCACAACAAAGGTAACTTTCACTACCAAAGCATCGGTTTGTTATTACCACCCCCTTGTAGGGACTCAATCTATTTTGCTGGGAAATACTACGCTCTGTAAGAAGGTGATTCCTTTGGAAGGAGGATGTATGAGATGTGTAAAAAGCATTACTGGTAAGAACAACTGCATAAATCGGATATCTTCTACGTTATCCCGGACTTTGAAAGGTCCCTATGATTGTTGCATAAATCAGACAGTCACTAAGAGGCCTGACATTGGTCACGGGGCATATGTTCTCTGTACTTGGATGTGGCTAATGTGGAAGTGGGAAAGTCAAGCTTCCGGCAATACCTATCATAAGCATTTAAAATACTTTCCTCTTCCGGATGGGTTATGGTTGCTATGTGGGGATACTGCCTATCAACAATGGCCAAAGGATTGGTCTGGGGTGTGTACGATTGGGCATGTCATCCCAGTAATTTATAAGTTAGACCAACTGCCCAAGGCCCGGATTCGTAACAGGAGGGAGGTGGATTCGGGTCTCACCACGGGAGGGTGGTGGTTAACTCAACTTTCCAGGGCGGCATTACCACCTTTGGGGGTGGCTATGAATTATCGGGATCTGCATATTTTAAATAATTTCACTGTTGCTATGTTTAATAATACTGTTAAGAGCATTAAGATGTTAAATGAAGAAGTGTCTGAAATTTGCCAAGTTACTTTACAAAATCGTTATGCTTTAGACATAATGTTAGCTGCTAAAGGAGGAGTTTGTGCTTTAATTCATTCACATTGTTGTATTTTTATACATAATTATGAGCCTAACATTACAAGAACTGTTCATGATATGGAAGACCGCATAGCTAAACACGAAGCAGGGAAAGATGGCTTTGATAAGTCACTTTGGGCTTTGCTATGGGATTGGCTTCCTGACAGCTCATGGTTACGTTTATTGCTTCAATTAGTTGTGACAATTGTTATTATACTTATTATGTTGTGTTGCTGTATTCAATGTATTCCTAATCTATTTCAGGTGTGTACCTCAGCTTTTCAACGTATGGGACCAAGTCGCGAAAGTCGCGAGGGAACTGTGTATTATGCCACTAAAACACCCCCTATCTTTGAATAAATAAAAAAGGAGGGAATGTGGTAATATATTTTATTCTGCAAGTCCTTGTATAGCATTGCATAGATCTAGGGATTTAAAAATGCCCCTGGTGGGGGCAGTATCGCCTTTGCTATGGGTGTTTTTGTCCTGTTATGATCTGCAGGCTTAGAGGACCAGATATATCGGTGAAAGGTCATAGTACATAGCCGAGCCATTCCCATGGGAATTTCCGCAGATGTATATTCTCATCCTGTGGAGATAACATCCTGTTGAGGTCATTTGTTTTCTGTATATGCATTCTGTTTCTCAATAAAAGCTGCTGCCTGGGTTTACTCAGGGCTGGCATTTGCTCAGACGGTTCCCTGCGTCTCATTTCAAGTGCCAGACCACCACAGCCTTGTGATAAACTATGGTTTCTTGGCTTCCATCCTCTTGTCTATTGAGAAGTACATCTAAAAATGGTAATTGCCTATTGTTTCTTTCACCATTGTGAACTGTATGTCGGGAAAAATGGATGTTAGTATGAAAGTCTTTAAGTACATGCCTCTTGATGATGACAAACATCATTCATGTAGCAGCACCAAAATTTGCGTGTGTAATTCTGAAATGCACAGTGTTCTGAAATGCAGTACTGTTTCTGCAATGACTCTTGATATTGGGGATCCAATGGGCGTGCCTTGTACATTTTGCTTTTGAATATGAAGAAGGTGTATTGAAAGTATTGGGATAGCTTCATGATTTGTTTCATAGCTAAGTTGTTCTGATCTGTGTTATACTCTACTTCTAGTTTTCTATTACTTCATATGCCAAGTGGGGAGGAATGAATGTAAATAGGGACACTACATCATAGGAGACCATACATCAAAATCATTTCAGAAGCTGTAGAATGCAGCTTCCATGATCTGCAAGTGGTCATCACACACCATCCAGAGGCTACCATATGAGTATAAATTATGCATTGCAAAGATTGCTTGGAGGTAGAAGATACTTCCAATGTAATTTACCAAATCCCCTGCATGGATTGCCTCTGTGACTATGTAAGACAGACAGGGAGGAAGCTAACATCAGATTGCAAGAACTCAAGCAAACAGTTGAACAAAGAGGCAGCCTCACACTGTAATGAACAAGAAAACACATTCAATTTTGCAGCTATTAAGATTGTTGGATAAGCAGGCACAAAAACAGACAGATCAGTGATTCAAGCCTGGGAAACAGACCCCACATCAGTCAACAGGAGTGCTGATTTACTACCAGCCTAACAATACTTAGAAAGCAAGGGCTGGGCAGCATAAGCAAAAGACAACTAATGATTTAAAAGTCAGCCATTAAGATACCCAAATCAACATCTAAAAAGCCACATACAACAGGTACTATAAATATCATACACAGAACAGCTCACACTCTGCTAGAGAGAAGTTCCCTGAAGATGGGCTCCAGTACAAGTCCGAAGGCTCAGAATAGAAAAGCTCTGATCCCAGTTACTGACCTAGATTGGATCTTGCAACATTATCCTGGGACACATCTATTTGCCTTCATTCATGATAATCTCTCATATATAATGTCATGTTCTTTATAGTAGCTACAATCTAAGGTACCTTCCACATGATTGCTCACTTTATTTCCAAAAAACACCTCACAATCATAAGTGACATGCCCCAGTCTCCTCTTGTTCAACTGGCTGATGCTTCATATAACTGACTAGTGAAAGGGCTCTAAAAATGCCAAATAACCAATATCCCTCCCAACATTGGATTGACTGGAACCAAATCATGTCTAGTGTTACCAATGGGAAAGAAGCAGTGAATCATAAAACTTTGCCAGTATTGTCTTAGCTCAGAGTTCATAGGACCTTGGGCATTGCTAGGAATACACTGTTAGAAGTTGCAAAGAGGAATGCCAAACTAAAAGTGGGCATCAGAAGGGCAGAGTTACTGTTACATTTCCATAATTTATAAACAGAAATATCTTTCCTAGTATAAAACTCAAATATTCAGACTAATGAAGGGAATGTTCCAAACTCTATTGCTATTGCTGGCTAAAAAGAAATTGGAAACTCTTCCTCTTTTTATGATATGGTACATAATAAAACAGGAATCCTGCCAGAAGTCTTTGCTTTGAAACATGGCAAAAACATTGCATTGTGTTGGGTATATGAATACACCAACTGGTTTGGGTGAATGAATATATA
>NW_020769346.1:298760-332302 GCF_900518735.1 Pseudonaja textilis | reverse complement strand
CCTAGAGCTTCTGGATGCACCTGGTTTCTGATCCTGGTTTCGAGTTCCTGGTTCCTGGTGTTACCGGTCTCTGGTCTATCTGCTGTCTGTCTGCCTACTGTTTTCCTCCTGTATGAGATGTCTACTGTGCAAGATACTTCTCTCTACTGAACACAAGGACTGTTTGCTTGGTGAGCTGTGGATTCAGCATTGTCTTTGAGAGAAAGGTATCTTAAGAAGAAGATTTACAAGCAGATAAAGACATTGTATGTACTGTTTAAAAGACTAGGTAACTGGATAGATATACTGGATACTGACATATGGACTGAATGACTCTTCTTACTCTCTGTATGAATTAAATACCTATTTAAAACCACAAACAGTGTTTTTGTCTCAAGTGTGTGTATACTCTTGGGCCCAGCCTCTCTCTCATTTGGCTGCCTGGCTTGACTGCTGCTGTGCACTCTGCTCGGGGGTTTGTCCCCAAACACTAACACATTGTTTAAGTGCTGGACATTAAAATGTGAATCACAGGAATTGCCTTGAAAAACTGAGTTCCAAAGAGCAGTCTGAAGTGAACTTAAAACAAAATTACTCTTTGATAAGAGTAAGTAGATTAATAAGGCAGAACTAAAACCCAATTTCCTCCACTTCTGTTGTTATTATGGCAAAGGGGATAATGTTGTTCCTGGGATGGATTTGCAAAGAACACTACAACTGTTTATCAAGAATCTATACTCACAGGATTGAGAAGCCCAAGTATTTGTATTTTTCAACTTCCTGCTAGCTTCCCCAGTGACTTTGCTTGTGGTAAGTCATCAGGGACTATCAGATATTATGATCATGTAATTGTATCTTGCTGCAACATTGTAATTGTGACCAAAATGCAAAAAACCTAGATTGCAATCACGTAATTATGGGAATACTGCAATGACTGGAATTATGAGGACCTATCATAAATGTCATTCTTATGTAACTTTGGTCTGAACAAATGGCCATAACCCAAGGATTATTTGTACAATAACCAACTGTAGAATTGACATTTATTAGGATTTACTAAAAAGGTGAGGGAAATAGCAGTTAAGAAATAAACTACAAACTATCATTTCATACAGTAGCAAATTGTTTAGAAATATTGATGTATATCACAAAGGTGCTTTTTCAAGAGGCAACTGAATTGAGTTGAAGCACTTCTTGGATGAGAAGTGAAACAACTTCAAAGAAAAAAACAGAAAATCCAGTTGCCTCTTGAAAATGCACCATTGGGACAACCATAACTTGGATGACTGAGAATCTCTATAGACATATTAATGTATAGTGAAGTTTTTATATCTACAAAGATCAGAAGTATGCATACAATGGTTTCCTTGTAACGCTCTATAGAAGTGGCAGCTGGACTTTGAAAAAGGAGAATCAAAGAAATATTGGTGTTTTTGAATTTTGGTGTGAGAAAAGACCCCTGAGTATACATAAAATGGATCATGAAACAAATTAATTCAGAGTTTTCACCTGATAATAAGGCTCAAATCATCATATTTTAAGAAGGTCCACATATGTGTATATGCTCACTAGGAATTGATGCTAACTAGAATGGCACATAATCAGTCAATTAAAAAAGACAAGTCAGATGTCCAAGCCAACAGGGATGTATTAAGAATTCTGGAAGCATTTTGTTATGGAGGCTTCTATCAATAAATTTTAACTGTTACATGTCATAACAGTGTTATTATGTAGTACTGTGATGTCAAATAGCTTTCTATGTTTCACTACAGAAATTAACATTTGAAAAGTAAAGGGTCTCTTATTTAGTTTATGGAATATAAATATTGACCATGGTATACATTTAAAAGGAAAAACAATCTAATAAGATTAGTATGATGCTATGCTATAGCTGATTGCCAGCCTGTTTTATATTTGCAGATTTAGTTTCATTTTATCAGCTAAACATGATCTGTAGAAAAAGAGCTAATATTTAACCCGCTTTTTTAACAGATTTGAACAGAGAGCTTGAGGGAAGTAAACAATAAATTCTAGACATTGCTCACTGTAAAAATATGTTGGTTCCAGAGGTCATTAGGACAAGGCTCTTTAAGCAAAACTGAGTTTGTCTTAAGACCATCAGCTTAAGATGGTGAGCAACAAGAAACATGTTTATTGCTGCAGATGGTTTCAGGTGAAGCTGAAATCTGACCAGCATGGTCAAGTTCGCAAGCCAGTGTAATTCATGTCCTTACTTAATTCTAAATAGGGCTATGGGTTAACCTAGCAATTCTTTACTAGACATACAAAGCTATATAAACAGTAGACTATTGCTTATCACTAGGATTGCAGAAGGCAGAACAATGGGGAAGTGTCCATCAGAAACATTTATTTTAGGCAAGTGCTGCTTGGCATTAAAGGATTTGTGATATTGAAAGAAATGCTTCTCATCTTGTTCTTACTCAAATAAAAGGAAAATCAATAAGAATGAACTTTGGTGTGCTGTGTTGGATCATTTATTGTGAAGTCCAGACATCCTTTTAATAGTTAGCTACAAAGCTTCAATTATTATAGGAATGGAATCCTCAGGTCTCAGAGAAAAAAAGAAATAAAAACAGAAACCAAACTCTGAAGATAATTTTGTCTCTAACATATTTGTGAACCTTGAAATACACAATACTGAAATTTCCCCTAAGTGTGATGACCAAAAATAGGAACTACCAAAAATCAGTCTAGAACTAAGAAGAAATTTCTTGATCATTAGAACTATTTATCAATGGAAGAGCTTGCCTCCAGAAGTTATGGGCGCTCTAACACTGGAGATTTTAAAGAAGAGACCAGACAACCATTTGTCTGAAAAGCTATATGGTTTCTGAGCAGCATGTTGGAAGAGATGATCTCCATGTTCCCTACTCACTCTGTTGTTATTCTGTTAAAATGCCTGTACCAACTGCCTTTTTGGGAAGAGTTACCAAAACCAGAACAATTCCATTTCTCCTGGATTCACAATAAGTTTCAGATGTAGCAAGAGCTTTTGGGGTCTGCATAAAGAAAACAGAAAGCAAATGCATATTTCTGAAGATTTTTTTTCTCCAGTTCAGTGTGCCATCATAATAATTTTATAGCTCTCTGATTTTTCCTCAGCTTTTATTATAGGAAGTTATAAATGCAATTTTTGTTTCCATTTTTTCCTTCATTTCCTGCAAAATTTAATTAAGAGGAGTTTAAATAGATGCCATTTCTTTTTTTAGCAGGACTGGCTTGCTCCCTGGAAAACTCCTTTTCAGCTGGCCTTAAGAAAAGCAATCTGATATTTTCTAATATGAATTTAAGTTCTCTACAGCTTTGCTTTCCAGCAAGCACACTCAAAATCTAGACAACCTTAAAGAGTTGGCTACTGTGATTGGCCACTGTGCAGTAAATGCAGTGAATTCTTTCCCTGAGGAATCTTATGCAACCCTCCCTTAGCATTAAAAAAGAAACATAAAGTTATCATTAAGATATCAAAAAGAAAAAGGGAAATAAGTCAAAGCATTTAAGCTCTCTAACCTTTATATATATAATTACATCCATTATTTCCCTGCATTTGTAAAATATTCCAAGGTTACAAATGAGACCCTTTACTATGTCATAGGATATGTGTTCCCAATCCTATTACATGGTAACTTTATGGTGGTAGATGGTAAGAATTTAATTTCACACCAAACACAATCAAAGATTTGAAAAACACAAGATCACGAAGACACTACTTGCTGACAGATTTCATTGGAACAGAACCCTTCTTAACTTTTTACTGTTCAAGAAAACAAAATAGCCTCTCTAGTTGGGCATAGATCAGAGATTGATTATATTGCTTATTTGCATCAAAGAGTTACAGGCATACCTCAACTTACAACCATAGTTAGGTCTAGAACTAAATGACGTGGTTATTAAGAGAGTTGCCTTCAATTTTATGACCTTATCACCATCAAGCATTGGGGATTTCAAATGTTAATGTGTGTACATGCTTTTTATCATTAGAGTTCTCATTTAGCTATTCCAATTGGGACTGGCAACTTGGTCGTTAAACAAAGCTAAGTGAAACAGTGACTGAGTTTATGATCTTAACTTCAGTTTTCTTTTGCTTTGCAGGTCTAAAAGGGTTATAAATGCAAGGATTAATTGCAACATTACTTTTTCATCACTAACTTAACTGCAAATGGTCACTGTATAAAGCAGTTGCTAATAGAGGACTACCTGTATTGGTTAATTTGCTATATATTAGGGGAAAAAGATAAAAAAATTCACACAACACAATGTGGACATAAAATACTACAGCATTACAAAAGTGGCCCCGTTTTTTTGCAACATATTAAACTTTTTGCTAAGCAAATGAACAACAACAAATTTGATATTTATGTGTGAACAAAAGAGATTTCAGGATATCAGAAAGTGATAGGAAACATTAATTCAAACAGACTGCTTATGGTAGAATTATAAGAAAATAACTGATTTCTCTCAGGGTAAAATTTCTCTAAGATTTTCAGGGTATACTTTTAGCACTGGAAGCAATGCACTTCCTTTCTTTTTCTTCTTCATCCCTGCCATGCAAATGAAAGCCACAGCTGTATCAGCATTGGGATAACTATTTTGATACCAAATTTCTTAGCTTAGGATACCATAAAAATAAAATGGACCTTGCAACAATAACAAAGAACATTTTTAAAGGATGGTAAAAAATATAAAATGTAATTATATCTACAGATCATCTCTAGTTATCAGCAAATGATACTATTATTCATTGCACAGTCAGCCTCAGACTCAGTTTGGCATTTTTGTCTACCTATTGACTCCTTACCAAGGACTGGGGGTAGGGAAATCTGGATGTTTGATGGTGTTTCAGATATCACCACAGGATGAAAGCTGTTCCAAGTAAAGCTGCCTTCTGCAATTGACTGATGGCAAATTTGTCAATGCCTATAGTGTTCAAGTGGTGCTCCTCTTCCTCTTTGGCCATAGGGACAGTTAGAGATTATGTATTGCAAAATGGCCTTCCATGTGATGAATTTCCCTTGTCTCTTTCTCCTATTGCATATGCTAGGAAAGCAAGCACTGAGTGCTTTCCAATTTGTGTGCAAGGCAGTTTCACCACTTTTCTTCCTAGCTGTGCTGAAAAGGGAGAGTTAGAAGAATACTTGTCAATTTTATTCAATTAAAAAGAAAAGTACTTAGCCTTTCAAGCTGCCTGTCATAGATAAAAGAGAAAATAAAATCTTCAAATAGTAGAAGGAATGCTAGAATAGCAATTCTGGAAGGAGTTAGCTTAACTAATGGACTTTATAGAGTTTAAAGTGATATAGAGATAAAAAGAAGGATAAAAATGTAAAACGACAGGCAAATTTTAGACATTTGATAAAAGCATGGAAAATAGGAGGAGGAAGTTGTGTTGAATATGCTCATCACCTTAAGTTATTTGTAAAAATAAGTGTGTGTGTGTTTGTATTTAATACATTAACTTTATTAATAATAAATTAAATAAATTAATAAGCATAACTATTTCAGTTCTAGACTCATCCTCAAATGAGTCCTCAAATCCTTTTCGTGCTGGAGACATGCTAGGTTAAAAAATACAGCAAGAGCTACTCAGTGAGACCAGATATATCATTATTGATGTGCTTATAAATTTCTGGAAGAATAAAATCAGAACTCAAGAAGGAAGAAGGGATATTTTAAAAAACAGAATTTAAAATGCTTATATTAAATAAACACCATCTTTTATTAATATGATATAGAAACAGAATGGATGAAAAATTGTATGGAAACAATGGATGTATAATTTTAACCACAACACAACATTAGGAAGAATTGTGGAATAAATAAATAAAATTTTTGCTCTTATAACCTAAAGGCAAATTTATACAAAATGTTTTACAAAATGGTATAGAGCTGCATCAATAATATCTAAAATAGAGAAATTATGCCATAATAGTTGTTGGAAAATACCATGAAGAAGAAAGAATATTTTATACATATAGTGGTCATGTAAAAAATTCGAACTATTGAAAAGGTATGCATAGTACAATGCAGATTATTTTGGAATTTAAGTTTGAAATAAAACTACAAATTTTATTAAGTATAATCTCAGAAAAAGTCAACAAAAGACATCATAATATACCTACTTAGAGCAACATGATTACATCTTGCTCACCACTGGAAGAAAGATGCAATTCTAGCAATATTAGAATAAAAACTTAAACCTGGAAAAAATGGAGCAATGGAAAATTAACAATATACACAACAGAAATTTAACCAGATTTAAGCAAGAATGGTTCCCATAAATGCAATATTTCACACATCATAGCTAATATTTTCCCTTACAATCTGACTTCTAAAGGGGCTTAAATGTTCACAGTATAGTGTTGTAAACTATCAGATGTACAAAAAGAGAGAAGTCAGAAGCCCAATGGTTCCCTTTTCCCTTTTTTTAAATTATGTTTTGATATTTTAATTTAGTTTAGACCTATACTGTTTAAATATTATATAAATATCATAGCATCAAAACAATATATTGTATAAAGATTTACACTAATATAAGGAAAAATTCTCAGATGTGAACAACCTGACCCCCATGTGTAGAGTTCAACTAGCTATTATGTTCTTCCTGTCATACAAGACTCTCCCCAATCTGACAACCTATTCTGGGGGACAATTAAATAAGGCTCTAAAGAATTTAGGGGATGGGATTAGTCTTTGCTCTTTTGCAATTGTGCATTCATTTCAGGCTAATCCCATGCTTCATTCTTCCTCTCTGTCAGCCTGGCTGCTTCCTAACAAAAAACAAACTGAAACAAAAAAATATATATAAGTTCATTTTTATTCTGTTGGAATGAGGGAAACAGATTTACAGCATTTCCAGTCACTTGGCTAGAAGAAGAAATTTGGCAGAATTTTGATAATTTCACTCAGTTAAAATAAAATTTTCAAGGAATAACCTGAATTTTCTCCTTCTTGTTGAATCTGTTTTTAAAAAGAAGGAAACGGTGCTTTTCATGAGCAGCAAGAAAACTCAGGTGAAAACCCCAAAAGATAGGAGCCAGTTAAAGACAACATCATCCATTCCTTTCTTATATCAATTCAAAATACTTTTAAAGGAAGGAATGATTTTTCTGAAGAGCATCCACATCACAATCTTCCTGGCATGCTTGTTTTGTTTACATATGGAGACTTCGCTAAAGGACTGTTTCCAAACCAGCAGTTTTTCATGTACACATCAAGTTGTGGATGTCCTTTTCATCTACATTTGCCCACCAATCCTTTGTGAACATTTTTCAATATAACTTACAGTGCATGAAGCTAAAATTAAAAGCCAAAAGCAAACTAAAATATGCACTTAGTCCTGGGCTGTATTCTTTCGGAAAAAAAGTTAACAGGCTACACATACATCTCTCCCAACAATCGCTGTTTAATTAATTTTCATTGATTTAAAACTGATCCATTACTTTTGCAATGGGTAAACAGCAAAGAAGCAAAACATGGAAAGTTCATATTTTACATTTCAAAGTAAAGAACTTGACACAGGGTTTTAACAAAAAGCTGTATTTTTGCCATATTATTTTTTTGAAAAAAATGTGGACATATTGATAGAATAGGCAGATAAAAATGACATTCAGGCAATTCACAGTGTGTTTATGTGTATGTCCTTTCCTCCCTGCTTCCCTGGCTTTGGATAGGAATAGAAAATAATGATTAATGATATTTTGGCCAAATAAAATGTCCTTCTAGGGTTACAATTGTTTAACTTCTCCAAAATAATGTTAACATCATCTTAAGCTCATGAAAGAAACTCAAGGTATAAAACTACCAAACCAACAAATACAAAAGAAGTTAGCAAAAGTTTGCAAGGCATGGCTTCTGGAATTCTTTCCAATCCATTCACCAGGAGCGGCTAGGAAGCTTTCTTCAGTATAACCACGTAAGATATTTTGTGTACATTTCTGTGAGTATATGTATGTTCATGTGTATGTAATTTTCCTGGTTTTCTTTTATACCTTCCTTGTGTTTATGATAAGCTACATACACTCTCTCTTGGGCCACATGATAAACAGCGAGTGGGTGAAGCTTAGACTGGAGCAGTTTGGAATATTCCAAATAATTGTTCAGCTGTTGCTTCCAAAGGGTGGATGTGTTCTAATGATTTTATCGACAGCACCAAAGCCAGCCATTTTCATATTCAATCTTTCTTTTGCAATTCCATTTGCACATTCACTTTCTAATATTCATTTGAATTGGAAAAAATAAAAAACAAAGAAATAGACTGAATTTCTCATCAATTCAGTAATGGCAGCAACTAGACTTCAATCTTTAACTTATTTCATAAGTAGAAATGAGTGGCTTTTTGAACAATGTTGGAATGGTTCAGAAAGAAAACTGCATTTGCTTGGCAATAACATGTTATTCTGATTAATGTTGCTGAATCATAACTTTGGCAGGGGCCATTTAGGCCTTCAAATCTATAGCACCTTGACTTTTGTAGGAATCAAAATTAAAGTATGGCAAAAGGCTACCTAGCATTTGCTAGTATAAGAAAGCTCATTAGCCCATTGGACAAATAATGCTGTTGTAAATGTATTCTTGTTTAGAAAGTAGAATTGGCCTTCTACATTATATCTTATGTCTATTATTCTCTGCCCTGCTTTGGAGAATGACACAAAACAGGTTTACATTTCTTCTGTGTGCAGGTTTCTGAAGGTGCTCTTGCAGTTAATAATGTGGGTTGAACCTCCAAATTTTGAAGTCCTTACACTGAATGTTTCCATTTATTTGTTGCTCAGTGTATATATTCTGTCTTTAAGGTTGAAAAACTTATCAGATTAAATATATTCTTTAAAAAGTTACTATATCCTCAATATTGTATTAATACAATCAATAATACAAATAATTTTCAGGTGAATATGAATAGCCAGCAAACAAGTGTATATCACTAACAGTCCTAGAAATCCTTTTTGACATGTCAAAGAAGAAATCTCAAGGGAGCTATTTTTTCATGTCCACCTAGCCAATGATTTGGGGGGGGGGGGAAGGGGCTTGTAAGCACAGCCAAGGCAAATATTTAATATACAGCTTTTTGGCTAGAAAGACTAAACTAACAAGGAAATTCAAAATTAACTAACAAGGGAACTAAAAAGAACAGAAAAGAAAATCTCATTAGTGAAATTTAGCTCTAGAATGAAATCACTAATATATTTAATACTATGCCATCAATTTTATTAGTCCTTACTTTTGTCCTTCCTTTCTTCCCTGTAAGATAATTGCACACAACCTGTTTTGAACTAATAGATATTTCTGGATAGTTTTTAAATGAAACCCTATATTTCGCAATGAAGTTTGGCTGAGTATAAATAGATGTTGCAGTCTATCTATTCCCAGTTGGCATCTCACATTCAGCTTTAGCCTTTCCTTTTTTTCCCCCATTTTTTTTTATTTCAATCTGCATATGCACAACCATACAGTAATAGCATGGCATCAATATATCATACATTTTAGTATAGGCAAAATTAATAATATCAATCATATCTCTCAATGCATATATTTCACATTAATTCATAATCCTTCAATGCTTATTTTCAACCTTTCAAAACTCTCTCCAAATGCCTACCATCATATCAGTTAAACATACCTAGTAATCCCATTATTCAATTTTCTCCCTGCTTTTATTTTATTTTTTAAAATAAAAAATTCTCATTTGGCAAGCAGGTTCCAGGTTTCACATCTCAATACAAATATGACCATAGTTACCTGTTCATTATATTTGTTTTGTTTCATATTGCATCATCCTTATTATTAGCTTATTATTAGCTTAAAAGCCTTTCCAAGTTACTTAGTAATAATAGCAGATCCAAAGACCGGGTACATTTCTGCTCTTTTAGGACAGGGATAAACAACCTTTGTACTGCAAACAACTAAATAACCTACAGCAGTCTATTTACATATTTGCATTACAATCATTCAATGGCAAAATTGCTAAATTTCAGTCACACAATTTTAGGTTGATGTAGCAGAAAGGAATCAAAAATAGAATTAATAGTGGTTTGTGGTTTGCTCTACCATGACTCAAAAGGAAATTGTGAATAAGGACACTTGGTGTGTTACTTTATTGAGGAGAGAGATTTTTAAAAAAAACTTTAAATTGTTCATATGCTTAAAAGAAACTGATGTCAGGGTTTCAGTGCAGGTTGGCATTATCATGTCAGAAATTAAATCAATTCTACAAAACAATAAAAAGGACAATGTAGCCATTGTCTTCACTCTAGCCACAGTCCAATTTCCTTTGAGGATATTTCATTAAATATATCATTAGAAGCAAGAAGTAGCTTTTTTCAATCAAATCACCTGCTGAGATTACTATTGCTCTGGCTTTCATACCACTTCATTCTCTCCTTGCCTTTCAGAAAATGGCATCTAGTGAAATACTATCCAATATAGCCAAGTTGCATCCCTGCATTTTCTCAGCTGCATCCCCTGGAGGTATCCCCTACTCTTGACCTTATTGACTTTGCATAATGTGAGTTGTAATCCAATGCATCTCAAAGTCAGAAAACTGGTTAATGCAAATATTAAGCATCAGTATTCTAGAAGTGGCAATACCATCGGTTGTAAATTCTTATGTTTGTGTTTGGGAGGAATTGGCAGGGGTGGGATGCTACCAGTTCGGCCCGGTTCAATAGAACCTGTAGCTGCAAAGAGCAGCTGGCACCGAACCAGTTTGGTGTTTGGCCCACCCGCCTCCCCAGGCTCTAGGCTGTCCTTTATTCCCTGCTTTTCCCTCCTCAACTGTTTTGTGCAGCACAGCTGAGGTTGAAAAAGCAGGAAACAAGAGGATTTTCAAATGCTGGACATCCGAGCGCAGTGCTTGTCAGAGGCACAGCTGATCATTTCTTGCAAATGCTGCACACACAATTGTCCACAGCTTAGAGAACTGGCAAATCACTCCACTGGCTGGTCCCACCCCTCCCCGCCCACTCATTCCTTACCGGGCATGTGAGCCATCCAACTTGCCTGGTTTGGTAAGTTGCTATTTTTCCTTTTTTTCCCCCGACCATCAGCTGTTCAGCTCTGCCAGGAGATTTAGATAAGCTAGAAAGTAAGAAATCCTTGGATTTCTTGCTGTCTAGCTAATCTAAAAGCAGAGCCGAACCTTCCTTAAGACTGAAGCTTTTCAATGCAGACTCAGGTAGTAGATAGATATCTAAGTGAATCTATGATTTTGTGAGTAACTCAATCTGCCTGCCTGCTTTGCCTGCTTTGGGGTAAAAGTTGCTCTTTTAAAAAAAATAAAAAATTCAATATTTACATACATGGTGTGTTGTGAGTTAATTTTGTGAGTTTGCTTGCAAGCAAATTTTATGTGACAGACTCAGATAGTCGATTGCAGATAGATATCTAAGTATATCTGTGATTCTGTGAGCAACTCAATCTGCCTGCCTGCTTTGCCTGCTTTGGGGTAAAAATTGCTTTTTTAATTAAAAAAATCAATATTTACATATAATATTTACAAATATTTATAATATGTACATACAAGCCATGCTGACCCAGTCGCATGACCACCAAGCCACACCCACAAATTAGGCCATACCCACAGAACCAGTTGTTAAGAAATTTGAATCCTATTCCTGGGAATTGTTGAGTAATGCCATATTTCTCTCGTTTTGAATTCTTATGGTGTACTTTACTGATGATAAATGTTCTACTTCTGATGTCTCATTTAGTGATGAGTCTTTCAGCATGCTTATATTTTCTATCAAAGACAAAACAGGGGAAGGGAAGAGAAGAAACAGCTGTTACCTGAACATAAGTGGGATTCATTTGCAACACTATGTTTGATTTATGTTATGCAATGTTCCACTGCTGCATATGCATAAAGCAAGGTCCCATTTCCAAAACAACTGGATGCCTGGGTAATTTGATATCATTTGATATCATAACTGCTGGGAGAAGGTGGGGTATATTAACAATACTCCAAGCAACTTCTCTTTCCTTCTTTTCCTTAAATAACATTGTCATTCCTGACATGACATCCCTTTCTGCCTTGTCCTCAAGGTTAAGGCAGATGAGATCAGGTATGTAGTTTTCCTGTGACCTCAGGCCAGTTGTCACACAGGAAACAGTTCTAATGAAATATTCATTTACGTCACGGCAGCATTTTAACAAAACACTGACAGGATCAACATGCCACTAATCAAACCTGTCAGCAGGAGGCTTAACTCACTGATCTGCAAAAGTAACAGTCTTCATGCATAACCTCAGCATATAGTGTCAATGAAAAAAGAAAGAAAATACCCAGGTGCACAAAAAGAGGAGTTAGTGATTCATAATTGTTCCTATAGTAACATTGCAAGGACAAGGAGAAAAATGCAACTTTTTAAAAATCTTTTGATCATTCCTACACCACATAATTTATACCTGCAGTGCTCTGTGGGGAAAATTATGGCATTCTCTACAAGCACATGAGAAAGCTGAAATTAATCTTGACTCCCCAAAAAGCCGATTTATGAAATCACTATTTTGTGGCTTCCATTCATCAGCAATCTTCTACAATCTTACCCAGGCCTACCAGAGAGTAAAACATGATTGATTCAATATAAGTTGTCTCTAACTTACAACCACTGATGTCAGTATAATAACATTGAAAAAAGTAACTTGTGCCTGGTTCTCACAATTATGACAATTGCAGTATCCCTATGATCACATAATTAACATTTGGGAATTTTTGCAACCAATAAATTTACAATCATTGCAGTGTTGAAGGATTGTCATTGTGACCTCCCCAGATGACTTCTGACAGGTATAGTCAATGGAAGAAGCTGGGTTCATTTAAGAACTGTGTGACTCACTTAACTGCAGTGATTCACTTAAAAACTATGGCAAAAGAGGTCATAAAATTGGGCACAACTCACTTAGTAACCCCCTTAAAATTCTGGTCCCAATTGTGATTGTAATTCAAAGACTATCTGTACAGTTATTTGCTTTCATATATTGTATAATGGAAGCTACTTTTCAGAATTGTTTGATCTTTCTATATGCTTGTATTATGCTAATTTTAATTACAAGGAAGTTCTCCTTTATAATATTTCTGAATTTAGGTGGAAAATGGCTAACCTAAGACATTTCATCGTCTGAGGCAGAATACACTCCAAGTCAGTGCAGAGTAATCATATTTGGCATGTTATTTTGATACAGAGGCACAGCATGCTGCCAATGCTTATCATCATCATCATCGCCACCACCATCATCTTCACTACTCCTACTATTAATGCAACTACTACATTCCTGCTTTTTCATATTTTTCTTTCTTTTTACCTTCTTCTTTCTTAGTATATGCTTATGATTGGAATGTCATTCAGCAAGTACCAATATAAGTCTGAACATGATAATTTAGATCAATATCATAGCAATTAACTTGGCCACTAGAAGTTCTCTTCAGTTCAGAAGCAACACCAAATTATTAATTAATTAGGCAGAGGGAGATAGAAACTTAAGAATAGAATAGAATTCTTTATTGGCCAAATGTAATTGACATACAAGGAATTTATCTTTGATGCATATGCTCTCAGTGTACATAAGAAAAAATAAAATACATTCATCAAGAATCACAAGATACAACACTTAGTGATAGTCATAAGTTACTATAAGCAATCAAATCATACATAGGTTACTAATATGCAATCAAAACATATTAGGAAGTCAAATAAAACAATATAAACTGTAAAGATACAAGCAACATGGTTATAGTCATAAGTGGGAAGAGGTAGGTAATAGAAAGAATGAGAAGAAGAATAGTAATACAGTCTTACTAAGTAATTTGACAGTGTTGAGGGAATTATTTGTTTAGCAGAGTGATGGCATTTGGGGGAAAAAATGTCCTTGTATCTATTTGTCCTGGTGTGCAGTGTTCTATAGCGTCGTTTTGAGGGTAGAAGTTGAAACAGTTTATGTACAGGATGTGAGAGGTCTATAAATATTTTCACAGCCCTCTTTCTTGGACGTAAACTGTTTCGTGCAGTATACAGGTCCTCAACTGAAGGCAGGTTGGTAGTAATTGTTTTTTCTGCAGTCCTAATTACTCTCTGAAGTCTGTGTCTGTCTCGTTGGGTTGCAGAACCAAACCAGACAGTTATAGAGGTACAGATGACAGACACAATAATTCCTCTGTAGAACTGTATCAGCAGCCCTTGGGCAGTTTGAGCTTTCTGAGTTGGCACAGAAAGAACATTCTTTGTTGTGCTTTTTTGATGATGTTTTTGATATTAGGTATCCATTTTAGGTCTTGTGATATAATAGAACCTAGAAATTTGAAGGTCTCTACTGTGTTGTCTAGTACTGTAAGAGATGGTGGTATGGGGGGGTTTCTCCTAAAGTCTACCACCATTTCTACAGTTTTGAGTGTGTTCAATTCCAGATTGTGCTGGTTACACACAAGGCAAGTTGTACAACCTCCTGTCTGTATGTGGATTTATTGTTCTTGCAAATGAGATCAATCACTGTTGTATCATCTGCAAACTTCAATTTTAACAGAGGGATCGTTTGAGATGCAGGCATTGGTATATAAGGAGAAGAGAAGTGAAGAAAGCACACAGCCTTGGGGGGGTCCTGTGCTAATTGTACAGATACCAGATGTGATTCTGCCTAGCTTCCACCTACTGCTTCCTGTCTGTTAGGAAGCTTATGATCCATTTACAAGTATGTTGAGGTACTGCTAGCTGGTTTAGTTTAGTTAGAAGAATGTCTGAAATGATGGTATTGAATACTGAAGTCTACAAAGAGGACCCTTACAAAGAGGACCCTTGGAGATTCAAAGTATTGTAGGACGTAGTGCAGAGCCGTTTTAACATCATCTGTCAATCTATTTGCTTGGTATGCAAACTGCATGGAATCTAACAGCGGATCCATGATATTTTCAGGTGGGACAGCACTAGCCTTTCAAAGGTTTTCATAATTACAGGTGTTGGAGCAACTAGTCTGTAGTTGTTCAGTTCCCTGATGGAGGGCTTCTTTGACACAGGGATGACAGTAGAGCATTTGAAGCAAGAAGGAACATAGCACATCTCTAGTGATTTATTGAAGATTTGGGTGAAGATGGGGGCCAACTGGTCAGCACAGACTTTTAAGCAAGAAGGAGTTAACTTGCCTGGCCCTGGTGGTTTTCCTGCCTTTTGTCTGTGAAATAGATCTTGCACTTCTTTTTCCGTGATCACCAGAGGTTGTGAACCCAATGGGTTGGGTCAGTTGTAGGAGGCTTGGCTGCTGTTAGTGTCTTTGAGATGGGGGTTGTGGAGATAGGTAGTTGTAGTTTCCTTTCAACCCTGCAGTAAAACACATTCAGGTCATCTGCTAGTTGTTGATTTCCTTCTGCCTGGGAAGGAGGTTTGCTGTAGCCAGTGATGTTTTTAAGAGTTTTCCACATGTTTGCTGGTTCATTTGTTGAGAACTGATATCTTAATTTTTCAGAGTAGCTTCTTTTTGCTGCTCTGATCTCCCTTGTTAATACATTTCTGGCCTGATTGTATAGCATTCTGTCACCTTTTCTGTAGGCTTCCTCATTGGAATGACGTAGCTGCTTAAGTTTAGCTGTAAACCAAGGTTTATTGTTACTATATATTTGTATGTTCCTTGTTGGTACACATAGGTCTTCACAGAAGCTGACATATGATGTTACAGTATCTGTGAGCTCATCTAGGTCTGCAGAGGTATCTTCAAAAACATTCCAATCAGTGCAATCCAGACAAGCCTGAAGCTTCAGCTTTGCCTCTTCAGTCCAAGCCCTCACTGATTTAATTGTTGGTTTCGTGGTTTTCAGTCTTTGTCTGTAGGCAGGTACAAGGTGAATCATGCAGTGATCAGAGTGTCCCACAGCTGCTCATGGTAAAGACTTATAAGCATATTTTAATGTTGTGTAGCAGTGATCTAAAGTATTTTTTGCCTCTGGTGGGACAATTGATATGCTGAAAATATTTTGGGATCTCTTTCCTTAAATTTGCTTGATTGAAATCTCCTAAAATGATGGGAAGGAATGGTGTTTGACTTCAGCCTCCATAATCTGAACAGCTAGAGTTTGTATTCCTTGTTTACACAAGCTTGTGGAGGAGGAACATACACAGCTATTAGGAGAAATGAAGAGAACTCATGTGGAGAATAAAATGGCTTGCAGTTGATATGTAAAGACTCTAAGTTTTCATTACAGGATTCTTTGATTCTGTAAGGATCTCCTGCTGGAGCAGGGGGTTGGACTAGATGACCTCTGAGATCCCTTGCAGGCTAGCCCTAGATTGCTTTGCTGCTTCAAAGTCTTCTGAAGCCGGGGTTTATGTCCTTCCTTCCTCTCCCTTTTCTTCTCTCTCTCCCTCCCTCCTTCCATGTATTTATCTATCCATTCATATATCTCATTTACTTTCTCCTCTCTCTCTCTCTCTCTCTCTCTCTTTTTCTTTCTTTCTTTTCTTTCTTTCTCTTTCTTTCTGCCCCTTCCTTCCATCACCCTTCCTTCCTTTTACTTCCTTTCTCTCCCCTTTTCTTTCTTTCCCTTTTGTCTTTCTTTTCTTTCTTGTATGTTCCTTCTCTCTTTCTCTCTCACTTTCTTTCTTTCCCCCTCTCTTTCCTTCTCTTTCTCTCTCTCTTTCTGTATCCCGCTCTTTCTCTCTGTCCCCTCCCTCTCCCCCTCTTTCTCTCTCTCTCTCTTTCTGTCCCTTCGTCCTCCCCTCTCTCCTTCTAAAGCTAGGAAGCCCACCTGAAACACACACATACACACACACCTAGGGGTGGGATTCTCCCAGTTTGGCCCTGTTCTATTGTACTCTGCCTCTCAGAGAATAAGCCTGCAGGCAGGGACTGTGCTTTTTAATCTTTATGCAGGGTCTTAAAAAAATACATGCAATCAACAGAAACAAACGAGGCAGCTTAGAAACAAGAGGATGCTCAGAGCAACCCCAGTTCTACAGTATCATAGAATAAGAACAGCCCAGAAGAAAGGCAAAAGGCAGTCTGCCCCCCCCCCGCTTCTTCCACCGAAGAAATGACAGATACATGGATCTGATATAAGGAAAGAAGAAACCACCCTCTTGAGGGTTGCAGAATTATTCAGCCTTTAATGTTCCAGATTGGTGACCCTTCCAAGACCCAACTGATGCTTCTTATTGTATCTACAGTACATGAGTTTCAGTCCCAAAGATGTTCCTTCTCCCCAGTAGCTCACTTTCAATTCTGGATGAATACTTCTGCACCCTTTCACTCTTTGTTCCTCAACATCCTTCTTACATTGGATCACAAGTTATTGACCCAGACCAGAACCCAGAACAATAGTTGCAGTTATGCTGCAATAGTCAGAAGTGTGAAAAATGGTCATGTCACTTTTTTCAGTGCCATTGTAACTTTGAATGATCACTAAATGAATTGTTGTAAGTCAAGGATTACCTGTACAAAAATACAAAAAGCTTCTTTGCTTGCAAAAAGCTGCCCTAAATACCAATCATTAGATTAAAAATAGCCAGAGTTACAAATCAGGCAGGGTGCCAGAGCACCTTGAGGAATGAAAATATTCAAAATGCAGTGATAACTATCAAACAGCCAACTCTTGCTCATAAAGTGAAACCCTTTAGCAGAGAGGTCATTTAAGCTCTCCAGAAAAAGCACAACCAGGAAAAATAATCCTTAGATCCATTTGCACCATTTAAAAATACTAGCTGGTCTCATTCACCTCACAAGATATCCTAAGGAAATCACCCAGATTTAAGGAAAGGTCACATGCCTCCCAGAACTGCAGTAAAAAAAATCAGTGCCAAGCTTGCATCCTGCTTCTTGGAAGTATACCCCAAAAGGACAGTGCCAGATAGTATTAAAGCAATGAAGAAAGACCCCACCTTCCCAAATAGAAAAAGAAACCATGAGACAGGAAAAAAATACAAGAAAGAGGAGGTTGTACTATATATTAAAGAGGAAATGACCTCAAAATTGATCTATAATGATACAACGGGGAGAATATTAATGGTAGAGGTGGTCATAAAAGTATAAAACCTCCTTTCTAAGAATTACTTATAAATTTTAACAGGGCAAATAAAGCATTATTTTTTTAAAACATGGTTCCACATTATCACATTTCCATTTACACATATATATCTTTTCCAAATTTCTCATTATTTCTCCCTTCACTTTTATTCAATTATATTTCTTTCTATCAAAGTTTTAGTAATTCTCAATCAGTCATAAGCACACAAAATACATAACCTAAAGCAAAACATTAGAAAAAAAAAACCCTCCTTAGTTATCATTTATACATGTCCCAATTTCTCTCCCTTTGATTTCATTTCTCCAAGATTTTATTAATTTACAATCAAACATAAATAATCAACACACAAAACATAAAACATAAAACTTCTTTTGAAGAGTGACTTGGCCCCGGGTTACATTTTTTTGACAGACCTAAATCAAATTCATGCCCACCTTATATACCCTTCATATCTTATTAACCATTTTATATTTTCTATATAACTTCTCCCATCTTTTCACTCTCTTAATTATATTTTATTTATTTCATCTTATTTCAAAGTCATTATGCTTATATCTTTTGTCCGTTCTTTACCAAACATCTATTTATCTCTTCTCTTTAACAAAATTTTTTCCCTGTAATCACTTTTGAAGTATGACGCCTTCTCCTAAAATAAAGCTTAAAATAATACATAATTTCCATCCTGATTCTGCTTAGTACATTCTACATATTAAATCTTAAAATAAAAGAATAGTAAACTTATAGTATAGTTAAATGTATAATTTCTATTCTAATTCTAATTCTGATAAGTACATTGTTTTAGAATAAAAAAATAACAGCTGCTCCACCGTCTCAGGAAAAAGGAGTCTAGCCGGCTGGGGAAGGGGGGTGCAATATCCTCAGACCCCTGCCCGGATCTCCTCTGTCTTCCGCTGCCCCTTCAGGGCAGCGACAACCCCCAAATCCAGTTGGATCGGGGGTACCTCGACGGCGAGTGCAGCAGGGACCCGCAGAGAAGCGGATTCCTGCCACCTCCGAAGCCTTGCAACTGGAAGTCAACAGTGACTTACTTAAGGAGATTCAGGACATAAAGATTTTAACTAACACCTGGGCAGACCACAGCCCATTGCAGATAACCTGGAAAGACCAAACCCACAAGAAAAGTAGATGGACACTTAATTCGCAACTACTGAAAGAAAAAGGCTACATCCAAAAAAAATCCTATGAGACAGATTAGATATAATACAAGAACGATAATAGATATATTAGAATTTTATGAGCTGCACCCAGAAAACCAAGTGGCCCTTGTTTTCCTGGATGCGCAAAAGGCCTTTGATAACCTTAATTGGGATTTCATGAAATACCAGATTAATCTGATGAAATTTGGTGGTAATTTTGCAAAAATGCTAAATTCAATTTATGCCACACAAAAGGCAAATGTACTGATAAATGGAGAAGCTACCAAACCATTTGAGATAAAGAAGGGTGTCAGGAAGGGATGCCCACTGTCACCTCTGCTTTTTATAACAATTCTAGAAACATTATTGGATAGAATTAGATCGAACAAAGAAATTAAGAGAACAAAAATTAAAAGTCAAGAGTACAAATTACAAGCATTTGCGGATGACATGGTATTTGTCATAGAAGAACCAGTAGACTCAGGACCAGTACTATTAAATGAAATAGATAAATCTGGCAATTAAAAATTAATAAGGAAAAGACTAAATTCTAGTTAAAATGTAACAAGCAGTAAACAAAAAGAACTAGAGGAAATGATGGGATTACAAATTGTAAATAAGATTAAATATTTAGGCATCAGCCTTGAACATCAACCTTGAGGGAGGACAACTATACCAAATTATTGCAACAAATTGGACAGGATCTGGAAAATTGGAGTAAAATGCAAATCTCATTATTAGGTAGAATAGCAACAATCAAGATGCATGTCCTATCCAAAATTTTGTATTTATTTCAAACAATTCTGATATTATTGGAAAACAAATTTTTTAAAGATTTGGACAAAATGAAATTCATTTGGGCAGGGGAAAAAAAAAATCTATCTACAAGACAATAAAAGCAGGAGTGGCTTTGGGCTTCCCACCTGGGAGATCTATTACAAAGCGATGGTACTAGTGTGGATAAAGGATTGGATTAAATTGGGAAACAAAAGAATCTTAACACTTGAGGGTCATGAGTTACAAATAGGGTGGTATGCATTTTTGTGGAATCCAAACAATAAAAGCCATTCATATTTTTCCAGACATCTCTACGTAAATCTCTGATTAAAATTTGGACAGATATCAGAAGGAACCACTACACTAAAATTCCGAGGTGGCTTTCAACAATGGAGGCGATGTTCCATCCCAACATGATGGATATTAGCAAAAAGCTCAAATACCACCAAATTCTAGACAGTAAGGGAAACCTTAAATCGATTCAGGAGTTAGAAACCCAAGAAATAATCATTGACAATTGGTCCTACTTTCAGATAAAAATGAGATATAATAGGGATGTAAAAGAACATGGATTTGAAATAAAAGACACTCAATTAGGTAAAATACTCCTGGGCCCCAGAGAAAAATGCATCTAAATTATATAATTACCTATTAGAATACATATATGCTTCTTAATAACCACCAGATTTTCACCTTTTATGTTTTATCTCCCTGCAATAGCAAACAGACATCTAACAAGATGAGTCATGCTTCTTTTGGAACTAACTGATTTCATGTCTAGAAGACTACAATCCCTATAGAGTTTTTTGTTTTGATTTTGGTTCATGACCTATCTACCTTTTCAATGGGGCCCAAAATCAGTGATAGAGTAAACTACCACTGTCAAGTTCAGACTGTAGTAAATTTATTGGGTGGAGAAGTTTCAAATTAATGGAGAATTAAAGATCCCATAATGGAGAAATATTGCCTGTAATTGCCAGCAATACCGGGCAAGATAAACCAAAGTCAGTATTAAGGAAGGCAGTTTCTTTTCTTTCTATGACTGAAAACTTTGCAATACAAAAAAATATCCCTTTTGGTTCTTAGTCTTGTAAATCACTTATCTCTGGTCTAAATATCTTAGATATCAGATAGATTTTTTTCTTTCCGTTTGCTATTTGTTAAATAAAAATGGTTTTGAAGATGATGAGGGATATACTTCACCAGTTCTTGTGTTATGGAAGTATGCAGACCATCTATAGGCAAGATTTTTTAAAATCAAAAGAGTGGCCTTTTTTGAAAAAAAATAGTTGAAGCCCTCTTTTTATGTGTATCTCAAATGTGTGACACACATAAAAGGGGAGGGGCTTTAATTGTACAGGTGTGGGAATCATTTTGAATGCCCCTGAAAAGGTGGGCTTGATTTTTACATTTATATTGTTGCATGTAATGTTGCAATTACATTCTTCTAACCACTAAGCATTCTTTGTAGAGAAACAGAATTTTTTAAAATTCCATTCCATGTAATTCTGTTATGACTTAAGAAAAGATATCTGCAAAACATTTAAACTAAAGGTTTAATATAAACTAAAGTTTACTTTACAAGGTTGATACTAGAATATGTATTGTAATATATGAGTGTGTGTTGAGTATATATTGTAATATATGACATCTCAATCTTAGTAAAATATTTATCACAAGTTGCAGGAATTCTATTGTCACTAAATACAAATACTACTCCAAACAGAACCATGATGATTATGTTTATGGCTGCAGATAATAGTGACTGAAGATATATGACATAGAACATATATTATACATCTTATACATATTTTATGCATAGAACATATGTATAATAACATATGAAAGAAGGAGAAAAACTAAATACAGTCAGAAAGCACACACATACACTCTCATATTTACCAGCACAATATACACATAATTTCCAGTAATGATATGAAAGAACATGGGCTGGGATGGAGTGTTTTAACAGTGACATAGCAAACAACATTATATCATTTTTTTGTTCATTACAATATGTCTATCATTTACTTTTTCTAATACAGAAGAGAAACCCATACCTGAAGAATGGGAGTCCCCTACATTGCTTTTCAATTGTCAATCTTGACTTTATTCACCTTAAGAAATGCAGACAAAGGGAAATTCCCTGAGATCACAAAACTGGGGGCGGGGAGGATGAGGGGCAATCTTTTCATAAATAGATAAACATGAGGGTCCAGAGTAAGGATGTAAGAACAAAAAGGATTTTTGTATTAACTAAGACAATCTTAGCAAGATATTATCATGCATTGCAAAAATTCTATTGTCATTAAGTACAAATACAACACCAAACAACAGAACCATAATGTTTGTGTTTATGATTGCAGATAATAAATGCCTAAATTTTTCTACTCATAATTGTCAAAACTTGTATTATTTCTGCATATTTGATTCTAAAAAGAAGTCAAACTTTTCTTAAAGTGATGGCTGTGTCTCTTTTTTGAAATGATCAGTCATCATTCAACTGTGATGTGAAAGTTTATAACAAAACCAAAACTATTTTGATTTTTTCTATTCTTGTTACTGTAATGATCACCCATTAAAGTTGATAAATCCTATCCTACCTGTTGCTACGAGTTAAACTTTCTGTATATTTAATAGATGCTTAGCAACAAAAGTCCTGGTGGCACAATAGTTAGACTGCAGTATTGCAGGCTGACCCTGCCCATTGCCAGGACTTCAAGGCTGACAGGATCAAGGTTGACTCAGCCTTCCATTCTTCTGAGGTCAATAAAATGAATACCTAGATTGTTGGGGGAAATATACGGACATTTCAAACTTCCCAGAGAGTGCTATAAGGCATTATGGCACAGTGTATGAGTCTGCTATTGCTATTGCTACAAAAAGAAAGACTGGAATAATTTTAGTCTCTACTTTTTCTTCTGCTCCTGCTGACAGGAATTGAGAAAGGAACATGGGTTCAAGAAAGAAATGGCAAACATCAGCAGTTCATTTTTCCCCAAAGGATAGATTTTGCATTCTTTTGTAATGAAATAGGATGGGATTGGGCATTTCACAACAAAATGAGCTATTAAATGTAGCATGCTAAACAAACTAATTAGGGCCAAATTAAAAGTGACATTAAATATATAGTTGTATTAGTTCCTTGTTTCTTTTTGGTTGCATCATGCAGATACATTGGATGCATCATGCACATACTTTTGACTGGAGGCAGTGGTGGTATTCTACCAGTTCAGCCTTGTTCTGGCATACCGGTAGTGCCAAAGATCAGCTGGCAGAGAACTGGTTCGCTCCAAGTCTCTCCAACGCTCTGCAATTGGGCCCACCCACCTGCCCCTGCTCCTAAGTCCTTTTTCACCTCTCAGCTGTTTGGCAGCAGAGAGGATTGCTGTGCTAAACAGCTGAGAGGTGCAGTAGCTTAGTTTTTACTGTTTTAACGCATGCACAAAGCGCGTGTTTGGCGTGCGTGCGCACAATCATGCAAGTCGCGTGATCCCATCTCTGCAGCCATGCCCACAGAACCGGTAGTGGGAACTTTTGAATCCCACCACTGATTGGAGGGCTATTGTATGGGCATATTCCATCTTTCCCTCATGAACCCAATGAAAATTAACATTAGAGGGAAGTAAAAGTTGTTGTTTAATTACATCCCATCTCATATTATAGTTTGTTTAGATTAGCATGTTCTTCAAATCCAACTGTTGTGGTTGGTAAAACTTGGGTTACAACCAGTTGTGGGATTCAAAATATTTTTACTAGTGATTCTGTGGGCGTGGCTTGGTGGGCGTGGCTTATGTGGTCATGTGACTGGGTGGGTCAAAAGAGGGAAACTCACTTTAACAGTGCTCTTGGAGCAGGGAGTTGGACTAAATGATCTCCAAGGTCCCTACCAGCCCTGGATTGTTGTGCTGTTTCAAAGCATTCTCTGAAGCTGCATCTATGCCAGGGTTTGAGGTCCTTCCTCTCCTTTTTCTTTCCCTCCCTCCCTCTATCCATCCATCCATCCATCCATCCATCCAAATCTCATTCACTTTCCCTTCCCTTCCCTCTTTCTCCCTTCCCTACCTCTTTCTTTTTCTTTCTCCCTTCCTTTTCTTTCTTTCTTTCTTTCTTTCTCCCTTCCTTCCCTTTTTCTTTCTCTTTCTTTCTTTCACCACACCCTCCCCATGCCCCATTTTGGGCTGAGTAAGCCTTCCTTCAGCCTCCTGGAAGTAAAAGAGAAGGAGCAGGGGGCCCCGCACCTCCTGGGAGAAAAACAGGCTGTAGGGGGACATGCTGCAATCTTCATGCTCCATTTTGGGTCTAGGAAGCCTCCCTGAAGCCTCAGGAGAGCCAAAAAGAGTGCAGGGAGGATATGCTGCACCCCCTTGCACTCCATTTTGGCCTAGCAAGCCTTCTTGGAGCCTCCTGGGAGCCAAAATGGGATGTGGGGGGGGATACCAGACACCCCATGCCCCATTTTGGGCCAAGGAGGCCTCCCTGCACTTACCTGGGAGCCAGAATGGAGTGCAAGGGGACTCCTGGGATGGGGGGGCAGGTGGGGCAGGGCCACCTGGTCATCGGAACTACTGGTTCATCGAACCGGATGTAAAATTAATATCCTGTTAGCCTGAACTGGCTGAATCCCACCCTTAGTTACAGCTTTGCATTATATGAATTCAGGAAAATATGGCTTTTAACTATTAAGAAATAATTAATAATCATTAATTAACAGAATCTATTAAGTCTGTCCAAAAGGTGCTTTTTCAGGAGGCAACTGGACTTCATTTTTTCTTTGAAGATGTTTCGCTTCCCATCCAAGAAGCTTCTTCAGCTCTGATAGGATAGTAGGGAATGGAAAGATTTATATTCCTTGTAGACAACGGGTCATTTGCATCCTTTTAGAGGGTTGTTGAAGCACTTGAAGATTTATCTGTGTCCTCAGGGTCACCTGAATAGTACTCCTGGTTCCTGAAGCCTGCAGTTTTTCCCTTGGAAATCCATGCCAATATAAATCCTTCCATTCCCCACTATCTTGTCAGAGCTGAAGAAGCTTCTTGGATGAGAAGTGAAATGTCTTCAAAGAAAAAATAAGAAAGTTCAGTTACCTCCTGAAGAAGCATGTTTAGGAGAAACTATTGATTACTCTTGATTTGGTGTGATGCAGAGATGGTATTCAGCATGTTCTGACCAGTTCTGGAGAACGGGTAGCGGAAATTTTGAGTAGTTCGGAGAACCGGTGGTAACCTTTCCCCAGCAGTGGGGAAGGAATAGAGATTTTGCAGTATTCTTCCCCTTACACACTCACCAAGCCACACCCACCAAGCCATGCCATGCCCACCAAACCATGCCCACAGAACCAGTAATAATTTTTTTTGAATCCCATCACTGGTGTGATGGGAATCCTGTCACTTTTGCTCCCATTCTAATTTTCTTTCTCTTATTTAGAAGAAAACAAAAACTCTAATCACTAGGTTCACATAGCATATTTATGGTTACCTTTATTTAGACTGACCAAGTTTACTTCTTTTCCACACTTTCCTTCCAACTCTGATTTCCTTATTTCTTGCAGCTTGTCTCAACCTAAACTCTTGGGTCAGAAATATATCCATCAGGTGTAAAAAAATGACAGCTTTTAGGTATCTATGCTTGACTTTCCAGAGATTATACAAAATACATCTGGATGTTTTGTCATCATAATCTTCTTTTGACAATTATAGAAAAATGAATGGATCAGAATGGAACTAACTTTTTTCAATATATGGTCAGCAATCTGTTATAATAGCTAAATCTAAACTATCATTCATTTGAACTTATAAGAAATGTCAATTCTATAAGAAGGCTGCATAGAATAATGGCTATAGAAGAACATGGTTATTAATATTTTGCCTTCTTAATTGTGTTACTAGCAACTTCACATTATTAAATAGGATAGATAATGGATTGATAATGAATTAAATCAGATAAGGAAAACATTTTTATTTATTTATTTATTTGTCAAGCATGTATTAGATAACAAATATAAGTATAAACATGAAATGGATACGAATAAAAAGGGAACAATAGGACAGGGATAGTAGGCATGTTGGTGCACTTATGCATGCCCCTCTACAGTGAGGTCAATAGTCAACAGTCTAAGGTTAAAGTTTTCAGGGTTTGGGGAAGAAACCACAGCATCAGGCAATGTATTCCAGGCATTGACCACTCTGTTGCTGAAGTCGTATCTCCTGCAGTCAAATTTGGTGTGGTTTACCTTGAGTTTGTATCTATTGTGTGCTCCTGTATTGTTGGGGTTGAAGCTGAAATAGTCATTGACAGTTAGGACATTGCAATGGATAATTTTATATACTATGCTTAGGTCAGACTGAAGATGGTATAGTTCTAAGTTGTCCAAGCCTAACATTTTAAGTCTGGTGGCATAAGGTATTCTGTTGCAAGTAGACGAGTGGAGGACTCTTCTCGTGAAATATCTCTGGACTGTCTCATTGTATTGATGTCAGATATACAATGTGGGTTCCAGACAGATGAGCGGTATTTGAGAATTGGTCTAGCAAATGTTTTGTATGCTCTAGTAGTAGTACAATATTACCGGAGAAAAAGCTACCCAGGATTAGGTTAACAACTCTTAATGCCTTTTTGGCTATGTTGTTACAGTGGGGTCTAGCACTTAGATCATTAGAGATTAGTACTCCAAAGTCCTTAACAGAGTGGGGGTCATCTACAAGGTCATATCCATTCAGCTTGTATTTTATGTTTTGATTTTTTGCCAATAAGTAAGATAGAGCAGTTGTTTGTAGACTTGAAGTTGCCTATTTGACTATTTTGACACATAGTCAACGTCTTTTTGAAGGGTAGCAGCTTATTTGACTATTTTGACACATAGTCAAGGTCTTTTTGAAGGGTAGCAGCATTGTTGGTGATGTTGAATAGTTTTACATCTATTGCAAAGAGGACACAGTTGTTTTTAATATGATCACAAAGGTCATTTATGTAAAGTATATTTAGTAGCTTGGAAACACCTTCCTTCTTCAGAAAATGAGTGGGTAGCCAAACAACACGTAAAAGCACCCACATTACTATGTAAGTTCCACCAAAAATACCCTGATAAACCATCCTGAATTGCAAATGTAATGCATGATTTTTGTTTTTTTCCAGGTGGACCTATCTGTTTTTTAAGGAGGGCAGGATGTCAGATCCGTGTATCTGTCGTTTCTTCAGTGGAAGAAGGAAAGGCGGGGGGGTTGATAAAGAAATCTTTCTTGATGTAACCTGAATATATTTAATCTTATATTGAATTTGTATAACCCACACATGATACAATGGAGGGAGAAAAGCCAGATGGCCAGAACTATCACCTTTGAGAGGCACAACCGGGAGATGAGAAGGTCATAAAAATTTCACAGTGAGATTGTACTTTGGGAATCTCTTGAATAGTTCATTCTAAAAAGGGGGTGGGGGAAAATTAGGTATGCCCTGGGAAACTGGGAAAAGATCGTTCCTTACAAGAGGGGTGGGGAGGAATTAACATACTGGCTTTTGCTTCATTAAATACACATTGAGATAAGGGGAGGGGTTCTAAACTCCCTTATGTGTCCCTGTATGCCTCAGAGACCTCAGACGCTGCTTTGAACCCCTACAGGAATTGTCTCATCTCAATAAAGAATTCCTTTGTGATACGTTTGGACATGTTTTCAGAAGTTCATTCTAGTTGAGTGAATGGGAAGAGTTCTGTAGCCTGACAGACAGACAGACAGACAGACAGATAGGCAGGCAGGCAGGCAGGCAGGCAGGCAGGCAGGCTAACAGACATATAATTTCCATGCTCCTAGTTAATAAAACAGGATACCTATTTTTTAAAGGTATCCCTTGAGGACCAAAATAAGTAAGCCCACTTTGACACTCTGTAATTTGTTCTGCAAAGAGGATTTGCTACTCTACTAAAAGACACAAAAGTCTGAGGAAGTTCTTGGGTAGAATCCACAGGATAGCACAAGTTTTCCTGATTGAACTACATGGATCCATGTCAGAAATGTGAGCATCACAGAAAGTGGGAAAATGGGTTGTATATAATAGTCCATCCATTAACTGAATGTTTCTGCACAGAAGCAATATGCATAAAACCTAGGTCTGTCTGCAGCAGTATTTCTCTATCTTTGCAAATTACAGATGTGTGGACTTCCAGATTTCCCCAGCCAGCATGGGAAATTGACTTTCTGGGAGTTGAAGTCCACACTTCCCAACCTTTAAATTGCCATGGTCGGGAAACACTTGTCTTCAGGAAGATAATTCTTAGCATGTTCTCTCAAATTTTGGGTCTCCCTGGAAAATTGCAAACAATAATGAAGACATTGCTCAACCAAGGCATAAATATTGCTTACATAAACTTACTATAAATAATATGTGGAAAAAATAATGGCAACAAATTGCCTTAATTATCTTAAAGTGGAAATCAACATAGAATAAGGTATATGATATATTATTTTTATAAATAATTCATGACAAGAATACATACAACATTCTTTCCTAATTCTTCTATTTTCCCCACATCAATAACCATGTAAACTGGCTTGGACTGAGAGAGACTAACTAGCCAAAGGTCAGCCAGCCAGCTTTCATGCCTAAGGCAGGACTAGAAGTCATGATCTCCTGGTTTCAAGCCGGGTGTCTTAATTTGCAACTCTTTAGCCATTTGCTAAGATTGTGCTAGTTCTGTAGATGTTTCTTTGAGTGCTATAACCTCATGCTTGAATCAATAGATATAATACCAAGTTGTCACGTCTTCTGTCAATTCCTTTTTAAAGTCATTTTTTTCTAAGAATCAGGGCTTTCTCCACTGTTTTTGGTTTCACATTATGTATCCAATAAAATAAATAGAAATATAATCAGTATTAATATATTGGTCTTTTGCTCTTTCTTTAAAGGCTCATATATTTCTTTGAAGAATAGTGTACTATAGCTGGTTTAAATCAGGTATTTACTTGAAGTTTCTGGAGTGAAATATAATTTCTGCAATTAAAGATAATTTCACATGGAGCAGTTAATGAATGATGTACGTCAATGTTATGTCTTATCAAAAGGCACCCTGAGGAAAGGGCATTGCTGCCAATGAAGGGCATTTCCCACAAAGACTCTATAGCAATTCAAAGCCATCTGTAAGCACTGGACTTTTTCCCTTCAACCGAAAAGAATGAACTTCTGAAAACTAGATATTTCAAAAGGAATCCTTTATTGAAAAGGGAGTGAATCCCAGCTCTAGTCAAAGCAGAGTCTAAGATGTTTCCAGGCATACAGTAATAGATAAAAGGAGTTAGAATCCCTCCCCTTATTTAGATGTGGATTTTGTCAAACAAAGAACCAACATGTTAATTCTCTCCTCTCCTTCTCTGGGAACGTATCTGTCAGATCCGTGTATCTGTCATTTCTTCAATGGAAGAAGAAAAGGGGGCGGGGATTGATAAAGAAATCCTTCTTGATGTAACCTGAATATATTTAATCTTATATCAAATTTGTATAACCTACACATGATACAATGGAGAGATGAAACCCAGATGGCCGGAACCTATCACCTCTGAGAGAGACAGCCAGGAGATGAAGAGACCATAAAAATTCCACAATGAGATATGTCCTGGAAAACTCTGAAAAAGATCGTTTTAAAAAGGGGGTGGGGGGAATTAACATGTTGGCTCTTTGTTTTACTAAATCACATCAAGATAAGGGGAGGGGTTTTAAACTCCCTTATCTATCACTGCATGCCTGAGAGACCTTAGATGCTGCTTTTAACCCCTATATGAATTGTCTCATCTCAATAAAGGATTCCTTTTTGATACTTTTTGATACATTTTCAGAAGTTCATTCTAGTTGATTGAATGGGAAAAGTTTTGTAGCCTGACATAAAGCAGCATCTGCAATAGAGGTCACCCCAGAGAGGAATTTTTTTTTTTAAAAAAAACCCTTCACTCTACCAAGGAGACTCTGCAAGAAGGGAAAATGTCTGAGTGCAGCAAGGACCAAGGGGAAGCTGAATGCTGGGGAGAAAGGTTGACAGTTACCCAGTCAGATACTGACTTGGTGCACCCCATCGAAGATAGCGAAGCTGCCTACGAAACCTCCACAAAGCCCCAGTGGTCTATAGGTGTAGGAAAGAGAGACAGCTGGGACGGAAGAATCAGGGGAGTAACCCTCACCTGGGGCAATCGTAAACCTGGATTGGAGCTGGAGGCCCTATCGAATCAGGGAGGATGGGGCAAGGAGCCACCGGCCGATGACTGACTGAGACGGTACATAAATCACCTCATGAGAGAAGCCCTGGAGAACTTTGAGGTGAGGGATGCACTAGGATGCCAATGCAGGAGAGTGAGGGAACCAGAAAATGAGAGAACCCAAACCGCCACCCTGGATTCAGCTGAGAATGATCGGGCAGCAGGACAGGCTGAAGAACCAGCAGCCATACCAGGTATCCAACCCCTAAATGCCTCAGAACAGGGGATTAACCCTGGCCAACCCAGAGACATACTACTGCAGAGGAAGGTCCCACACCTGGGAGTAAAATTCAATGGGGACCCCCAGAAGCTGGGATTTTTCCTGGCACAAGTGCTCACCTACATGCAAGAATATGGGCAGAATTTCCCAACCCAGGGGTGCCAAGTATGAGTTGTTACCTTGGCCCTTGAAGGGGCAGCAGCCAGATGAATTGTGACACTCCACAATGTTAATGCCCCAGAATTAAGGAACCTCGACCACTTCATGACAGCCCTACACTACCACTTCGAGGACCCTCTTGCCGATAGAAAAGCCTGAGACCGCATCAGAGTCGTAAAGTAAGGCTGCTGCCGAGACATACCTGGACTTCCAATGGCAAGGCAAGGACGAACAGAGGAGCAGAAATCCGCTCATGGTTCCAGCTATCCTCTTCTTGAGTTTGATGCAATCTTTTGGGGTGCTCGAGTCTTGGAGAGACCCGTGCCGGTGTGGGGGAACCTCGGACTGTAGTGTGGGGAAGGCAACCCCCCTACAACGAAGAGGAAGCCCTCCAGAGCCCAACGGTCAAGAACAGCCCCATGTCAATGGAGGCTCCGAAGTCCGTTCTGCCACCGATGTGAAGGAAAGAGTGAGTGACAGTTTGCAAGCTTGTTGGGAAAGAGAGTGGTGGTAAAAGTTAGTGGCGGAGAGGAAAATTGGAAGAGTACAGATTGAATTTAGGCTTTTATACACTGTTTGAGCGTCTGCCGGGAGCCCTAAGAGAAAGCGGCTAAAAGCGAACTTGACAAGTGAAAGTGAAGGGGCTCGGCAGACAGAAGAGAGACTGAAATAACAAGATTTAAAGAAGAATTTAGAAGACCAGTATTAGGGAGTGATTGAAAAGATTTAGTTACCATTGACATTTGGACAGACGCTATTAAACTGATGCCAGATCGGGGAAGGAAAAAAGTCAGAGTGGCGCCAGAGGTTTTTTTTAGAATGCTGAAGTGGCCACAACAAAGTAACAGACTCAACTGACTGATCAGATACAATTTATTTAATAAACATTGGGAAACCTGAGAACATTGCTCTATCAGAGGAGATAGTTCCTTTTCTCCATCTGAAGAAAACCAGAACAATTGAACTAAGGACCTTTAAAACATAAGTAAAATCACAAGTCTTTGAACGAGTGGGAACGTTGCTTAATGGTAGCTGTTACTCAGCAATTTTTCATCCTCCACTTCTGGTGTGCTCGAAGTGAAAGCTCCCAAATTGAAAAGTGAAAACTAAAAATTCCTATCTCTAGAGCTTCCCTTTTTCTTCCTTTTACTTTCCTCTGTGTGTATATATTTACTTAAAATAGTCTCCCTTCTTTCCTATTAGTTGATGTTATGTTATGTTGAAATATGCTTGTTTTCTTTTTTGATTTTCTCTCGATAGATATGCATACTCAGTAAAGAAATATTAGATTGTTAAAATATTGGATCAATTAACTTAGTTAAGTCATTAATAATAGAGATTGTTATATTTTGAATGGGAATATAGGGGAGACAGTAAAAACTTTAAGTATTAATTATCTAACAATTCTAGAGCTCTCTAGATCATTATTATAATTCATTGTGTGATTATATCTATGAAAGTAAAATATTTTGTAGTCAAGGCTACTTTACATTTAAGTTAAATCAGAGAAATACATATATATCTTACTAATTAATTAAGAATATAGTTATTTAACAGATTGATAGATCTTGGTCAATTTTAGTAATAGAACCAAAAACACTGAATGCCAATTTGGAATAATATACTCAGCATTGTACAACAGCAAAAACAGATCTTAAAGGAAATGACTTCTACAGCCACCACAGCATTGAAATCTGGTAGAAAGATCAACCCCACAATAACAACTATCTTGGCAACAACTTCACCTATGGCACAAAAAACAATAGAGGAAACACTACCAATAGAGAAACAAACTGGCATCTCGCATGCTAATATTCAAGCAATGTTTCTAACTTTACAGGACTCATTGACAAGACTGCAGGAAACAATGACTAAAAATCACAGTGAAACAAGAGCTGACATTAAACGAACTGAAGGAAGAGATGGGGAAGTTAAAGACAGAAATGAAAGTGGACATCTTCAAAGTAGAGGATAAAGTGGGAGTACTGCAACAGGCCTTGGAAAAAATGAAGTCATAATAAAAGAGGTAGAGAAAAGAACTGAATGAATGGAAAGGGAATTAGAAAGGGTGGATGAAGAACTTCCGGTTGCAGGCTTCGACGGTGGCAGGAATCCGTGACGCTGCGGGTCCCTGCTGCACTCGCCGCTGAGGTACCCCCGATCCAATTGGATTTGGGGGTTGTTGCTACCCCGAAGAGGTAGCGGAAGACAGAGGAGATCCAGGCAGGGGTCTGGGGATATTGCAACCTCTTTCCCCAGCTGGCTAGACTCCTTTTTCCTGAGGTGGAGGAGCGGCTGTCAGAAATGGCAGCCACAAAGGAATCTTCAACCGGATAAGATCTGTACAGGAAGAAGAATCAGAAGGAGAAGGTTTTCTTGGCTGAACTGGGACATTAAGATACTTTTAAACACCCCGGAAACCTGACTTTTGGATTGATACATTTGTTTCTGAAAGAAGTTGTTAAAGCGGCAAAAGTGCTGAAGGAAAGTTTACTTCCCTTCCCTACGGAGAAAGCAAATGAGCACTGAAAAACCTGCTTCTTTAAGGTAAAAATAAGCTCTTTGTTATATAGTGGGAAGGAGAGGACTAAAAAAAACCTTTAAAAATTTGTTGGAGGAGATGCCTTGAAGATTATAGGACCAGCAACTAACTGTAATACGGCTTTAGAATATATTTTGGGATTTTGCCCCAGGAGGAAAAACTGCAAAGAGAAGAAGAGGAAATACTTTGTATTTGTTTGGACTGTTTGATAACTTTGGCATTTGGAAATTACTTTAAGACTAAAAACATGTGGGTTGCTTTTTTAAAAATTTACAATGGCACTATCTGTGGATGAATTAAAAATGGAATATGAAAAATTAAAGGAAAGAGAACAAGAAGGCAAGGATTCTTTGAGAGCTGTCTTCCACTTTTTAGAAATGGCGGTTTCTACATATCAGCAAATACATGAGGAAGAAGAAGAAGAAGAAGAAGAAGAAGAAGAAGAAGAAGAAGAAGA
>NW_020769346.1:26411-284685 GCF_900518735.1 Pseudonaja textilis | reverse complement strand
GGGGGGGGGGGTAGCGAAACTAAAAAAAGATTAGAAAGAGAAAAGAGAAACAACACACTGCACTCTGCTTAGTTGTCCAAGGCTCTTATTATGACTCTCTTCCCTTTCCCACAAGCTTCAAAGCCAAGCCATAAATATTTAATTGTTGATAGAAATCCAGTAGAGCACCTGTAATAATATTCTACTGCGCTCTTCCCTCTATCTTATCAAGGAATGTCCTTGAGAAGGAGTCTTTCACATCTCTCTCCACTTCAAGTAGAATATTTTCAAGCCTCTAGTTGGCAGTGTTACAAAGTTTCTTAGTTCTCACTTTCCCCGCTCCTCTCAAAACAGCATAATTAAAGTAAAAAAAAACAATGCAAGAAGTATATACATATATGTACAAAGAATAAAAAAATAACCAAAGGGAGCCTCTAGCCTAAGGGAAAAAAAAGAAATCCAAAGGGAGAATAGGAAATATCTATATAAAAAAGAACAGTCCGGTTATCTAGTAAATAACAATGAAGTCCGGTAGCGAAAAAGAAATAAAAAAAAATAAAGCCTCGCTTTGACGTCTCCCTTAAAAAAACGCCGCTTGATCAGTTTTGTCAAAAATCACACAGATTTCTTCTAGCAATCGAAGTGTCCTTTCAAACCTCAAAAAGTTGAAAAAAAAAGTTTCTCACCCAGCCGACACACTTTCTCTTTCAGCCTCTTCCTTTCCAGAGCTGCCCCGTCTTCAGCAGCTTGGGGGCTGCCTCTCCGCTGCCAGCAAAAGGGACTTCTCCCGGGTCATCCAGGGACTTTGCAGTGTCCCTGGGGTCCACAGGGTATACCCTTCACAATAGCCTTCCCTATGGCAGAAATATTGGCCGGTCTATTGAAGATGGACAAAGATGACATTCAAAAAGAGTTTGACGAAGTTTACCGGGTCAATACAAACTATGCAAGATGCCACAAATGCGCTAGGGAAGTCCACATACGATTCACTAGAAGATGTGTCCGAGATATGATATACAGAACCTCTAGAGATAAAACAATAATGTACAAAGATAAAGAAATTGTGATCCTTAAACAGATACCGAGGAGAGTAAGGGAACAAAGGCGTGATTATAAATTTCTGGCAGCTTATTTAAATCAAAAAAGAATTACATTCAAATGGCTTATTCCAGAAGGGATGCTAGTGTCGTGGAAAGAGAGGAAAATTAAAATAGACACTATGGAAAAGGCTCAGGACTTCTACGAATGGATGGTGGGCCCACAGGAGCAAAGTAGTAGGGAAGAATTAGAAACAAATTCTCAGGAAGAATATGGTGGACATAAAAATAGAACTGGAACTGCAGGGAACCAAGAGAATACTTACTTACAACAAAAGACAGAAGGAACCACACAAATACAAGTGCAAGAAGAGAGAGGAATTGTTACACGACAAAGAGCAAAACAGAACTAGATAGATGGGAAAAGAAAAAAATTACTATCAATAAACATAAATGGTTTAAATTCGACAAATAAAAGAAAAAGGATATTAACTAAATTAATCAAACAAAATGCCGATATAATATGCCTACAAGAAACTCATATAAAGAAGAAAGATGAAAAATATTTAGAATGCCCGAAATTAGGAAAGTTATTTACCACACCAGAGGATGAGAGGAAAAAGAAGGGAATTGCAGTATATGTGAAAGAGGATATGAAATCTGAGCTAATATGGTGGGATTTGGAAGGAAGGACTCTGGGCTTGCAGATTTGGATTAATGACATCCCAATTCTTTTAGTAGTAATTTACGCCCCAAATGGAGATCAAAAAGAGTTTTTTAAACACCTATATAGAAAATTGGTTGAATTGTATTATAGGAGATTTCAACTCCATTGCTGATTTTCAAAAAGACCACAGTAATGTCGGAAAGAATAAAAAGGGGAAGAGAGAGCTCCCTAAGATTTGTAGGGAAATGATGAAAGAGCTAAATCTGACAGATATATGGAGAAGACTACACCCGGAAAAAAAACAATTTACATTTTATTCAAATCCCCACCAAATATGGACACGGATCGATATGGCATGGATGAATGGGAAAATAGCAAACGAGACAAAAGAAGTGGAAATTTTGCCTAATGAATGGGCAGACCATAACCCAATTCAGATAATATGGAAGGGTAGGGCAAAACCAAAGAAAAGATGGACGCTAAACACTCAATTAATAAGAGAGAAAGAATATATTAATAAATTAAAGGAGGAATTAAATTTTTTTATAAAAGAAAATGATAATGGAGAAACCACGAAACAAAATATTTGGGACACAATGAAGGCGGTAATAAGAGGTATAACAATCTCTTATAATGCCAAGAGAAACAAGGAAAAATATTCCCAACAAAACAAATTACAACAAAGAATTAAGGAGCTAGAAACCTTTCTACAGAATACCCCAGAGGATTTAAAACTGCCAAATCAGATAAGAATAGTTAAACTCAAACTGAATTTAATTGAACAAGAGAAAATGACCGTGAATCTGAATTTGACTAGACAAACTTATTTTGAACATGCCAACAAGCCAGGAAGATGGCTATCTTATAAATTAAAAAGAAAGAAAGAAAAGAGATTGATATATCAGTTAATAGATAGTAAGGGAGATATATACCAGAAATAGAACAGAAAAAAGAAATTATTCACAAATACGTTGAAGATCTATATAAAAAAGAGGACGTCAGTGAAGACAGAATAAGAAATTATTTAGATGAAGTGACAGACAAGGCAATTGGGGAAGAAATGGTAGAACTACTAAATAAAGACATTACTGAATCGGAATTGAAATCAGCAATAGAGAACCAGAAAAATAACAAAACCCCAGGCCCAGATGAGATTCCAGGGGAGCTGTACAAAGCAATTGCAGAACAAATTGGACCACTTATGGTGTTTTCAATGATGTTTTACTCGCAGCCAGGATGTCGGACTCATGGAGGGGGGCGTTGATTTCACTGATCCTGAAGGAGGATACGGACCCCAGATATATAAACAATTACAGGCCGATTTCACTCTTAAATACTGATTATAAGATATTCACCTCTATTATAGCAAACAGACTAAAAAGAATGTTGAATTTGTATATACACGAAGATCAAAATGGATTTCTCCCAACTAGGCAAATAAAGAACAATTTAAGAATAGTACTAGACACTCTAGAATTTTATGAAGCCCACCCCAAGAAACAAGTAGCATTTATGTTCTTAGACGCAGAGAAGGCTTTCGATAATCTAAATTTATAATCTGAACCTGGGCACCAAATTTGAAAATATTATAACAACCATATATCACACACAACAAGCTAATATAATAATAAATGGGGAATGTACTCACCCAATAAAGATAGAAAAAGGAGTGAGACAGGGCTGCCCACTCTCTCCCCTGCTCTTCATATTAGCATTAGAGACATTACTAATGCAAATTAGGTGGAATTCAGATATAAAGGGATTAACGCTTAAGAAAGAGGAATATAAATTGCAAGCATTTGTGGACGATATGATTTTCTTTATTGAAGAACCAATAGATAGGGGACTAAAATTGATGAGTGAACTAGAGAAATTTGGAGCAGTAGCAGGACTTAAAATAAATAGAAAAAAAGCCAAATTAATGACTAAAAATCTAACAGAAAAACAGGAAATAGAACTAGAAGAAACAATGCATATACAAGTGACAAAGAAAGTGAAATATTTAGGAATTTGGCTAACACCCCACTGTAAGACACTTAAAGAAAACAATTATGATAAATTGACACATCAGGTAAAGAAAGATTTAGAATTATGGGGTAAACTTCAAATTTCACTACTAGGTCGGATCACCACTATTAAAATGAACATTCTCCCCAAATTTTTGTACCTATTCCAAACGATCCCAATTAAACTACACAAAAAGTTTTTTGAAGAACTCAATAGAATAACCCTGAAATTTATTTGGCAAGGGAAAAAACCCAGAATAAATGTAAAAGCAATGCAGGATATGAAGAGCAGGGGAGGGTTAGCATTTCCAAACTGGGAGTTATACCATATGGCCACCTTGTTAGTTTGGTTGAAGGATTGGGTGAACTTAACCAATAAAAGAATATTATTCCTAGAAGGCCACGATTTACAAAGGGAGTGGCATGCCTTTTTATGGGATGTAGGGAAAACCAATCAAAAATATTTCCATGGACACTTAATCAGAGACGCACTACTAACAAATTGGAGGAAAATACAGAAAAAACATTATACAAAAGTACCAATATGGATTTCAACTATGGAGGCGATGATTCACCCAAACAATCTGGAGATTACCAAAATGATTAAATACAAAGACTTATTGGACCCACAAGGAAATTTGAAACTGAGGCAGGAACTTCAGGAACAAGGGCAAAAAATTGATCAATGGGTTTACCTACAGATTCAAAGCAGATACAAACAAGACAAGAAAGAATTTGGAATTAACAACAAATTGCAACAATTAGATAAAATTTTATTAGGATCAGATAAAAAAACATAACAAAATTTTATAACTACTTATTAGAAACAGAATTAGAAGAAGAAATCGTAAAAGGAAGTAAGATTGCTTGGAGTAGGAATGTAGGGCGCAGCATGACATTAGCGGAATGGGAGAAAGTTTGGGGCAGAAATAATAAGATTACCAAATCGGCTGCATATAAGGAAAATCTTTATAAAATGTTCTATAGATGGCACCTCCCCCCTTCGAGGTTAGTGAAGATGCACCCTAACATGAGTCTGTATTGCTGGAAGTGTAGGAAAAAAGAAGGAACCTTTTTCCATATGTGGTGGACTTGTTCAGAAACCCAAAAGTATTGGAAGAAAATCAAAACTTGGTTGAAAGAAATTACAAAAGAGCAGATTGAATACAAACCAGAGTCCTTCCTGCTACGGATTTTTGATAAACAAATTTCCAAAAAAGCTAAATACATAACAATACATATTCTAACAGTGGCCAGATTAGCTTTTGCTCAACACTGGAAACAACATCAAATCCCATCAGATGAAATGATTATCAAAAAGATTTCCAAATGTGCAGAAATGGATAAACTGACCTTGGAGCTAAAAAACAAAGACTCGTCACTATATTATGATAGCTGGAAATGTTGGTATAATTGGATTGACCAAAGATAAATTTTATATCATAAGGCATAAGAGAAAAGTATTAATTTATAATAACGAGGTAGTGATATAAGTAAAGAACAGGTGTGGGTACATGACATAAATTAAGGTTATGAAAAATGATCTTGCAAATTGTAAAAATAAGGAAGCTTTTAACTTTCCCCTTTTCTTTTTTTTCCTTTTCTTTCCTTTTCCTTCTTTTCTTTCCTCTCTTCTTTCCTTTCTTTTTTGTTTATTTGTGTATGTATTGTTGGCTGATTTTAATTGTAAAAACTAATAAACCATATTAAAAAAAAAAGTAAGGCTGTTGCCCGGTAGCTGACTATACCAAGGAATTTCATGACCTGGCTGGCCGAGTTGACTGGCCAGAGGATATCCTGTTGGTTCAAAGATGGACTAAATGACGACCTATATGTTGCCTGCCTGGCCTGTGGGACCCCAAACCTCCTGCATGAATGGTACATGATGGCAGAGAAGGCGGAGATAGACATGACTTGTAACTGGTACCACAGTGGCAAGTTTTGGAAAAGATCCCCACCCCTGGGGAAATGGGAAGTTTTCAAACCCCAAACCACCATGATTCCAAGAACATCTGGTTGCTTTAAGTGTGCAAAGGAGGGACACCACGCAGCAGAATGCCATTCAAAAACCTTTGCCAGAAAGCTGCTGAAGTTGGGACAGCTCTGAAATGAAAGAGAATGAAAGAGAAAGTGTGCCGGTTTGGTAAGAACTTTTCTTTATTTAAAGATTTGAGAGGACACCCTGAGGGAAAGAAAGAATCTGTAAGTTTTTTGACAGAAGTGAATAAGCGGTGATTTTAAACAGTAATATTTTTATTTTTATTTTCTTATTGCTGATGATCCTATATTTCGAAACTGGACTGGTTTTTTCCTTTTTTTTTAATCTACTCTTTTCTTTCCCCTTTTTGATTTTATAATATATTAAGCCAGAGACTCCCCTTTAGTCTTTTATTAAAAAAAATTTTCTTCCTTTTTTAACTAATTCTTATTATACTCGGCCGGAAAAGGAGGGGGGAAGTGAAAGCTAAAGAAACTTTGTAACACTGCCAACTAGAGACTACTTTTCCTTTGGCCAGACAAAGCTGAGAAAGAATTGAGACTTTTTTTTCAAGGACACTGCCTGTTTGATAAGATAGAGTTCCATATGGGAGAGTATTATTGCAGGTGCTCTTCTGGGTTTCTATCAACAGCTGGAGTCTGGTGTTGAAACATAGGGGGAAAATGGTGATAAGTTTTTGGAGAATAGAGTTATAATAAGAGCCTTGGATAATTAAACAAAGTGCAGTGTGCTCTTTTTACTTTTTCTAAGTTGTGCTATCCCTCCTCACCAGCTTTATTTTATTTCATTTTATCTTTTTTTTTTTGCAATAGCTATTTGGATTTTTGGCTTTGTTGGAGCTTGCTTTGTTTTTCTTTGGAAGTCCAATCTCTACGCTTGCTTATTATTTTAAAGGGAAAGCTTTAGTATTAATGTTTCCTTTTTTTAAAGGGAATAGCCTTTTTTTTCTCCTTTCCTGGTATTTTTGTTTTTCATCTACCTTTCTGGTTTATGTTTATGCACTTTTTTCTATTTGAGACCTCTCAATTGGATTAAGGTGTTGAAGAACCTGAAGATTTTTCCTTTTCTTTTTTTTCCAAGCCTTTTTCTTCATCTAACCACTGATTGGATTAAGGTATACAAGAACCTGAAGAAATTTTGTCCTCCCTTTTTTCTTCTTCTTTTTTTAATCATTACTATTTGGCTTCTTTCTTCTACTATTTTTATTTCGAACTACAATTGGTTATTTCACAATTGGATTAAGGTTTAGAAGAACCTGAAGATTTTGAATTGCTTAAAATGGGTAGGAAACTATCAGCTCCTGGTTCTTCAACTTCTACTTCCTCCTCTCCACCATCTGGAGGACAACATTCAATACAGACAATGTTAAAGCAAGAAAAAGAACAGAGAACATTGAACAAAGAACAGAGAATACTGAACAAAGAACAGGGAAAACTGATGAAAAAGTGGAGAACATCCAACAAATGATGTTGAAGTATGATGAGAGATTCCAAAAAAATGAAGAAAAAGATAAACAAAGGGACAAGAAGATTGGAGATATTGATAATAGATTAATGGTGGTTGAACAAGATAAAAGTGGTATGTTGAGATGGGAGATGGATAGATCAGAATTCTATCTTAGATTCCAAAACATAGAGGAAGAAAAAAGACAAAACTTAGCTGAGATAATGATAGAAATACTGGCTGAAGCTTTGGAAATAACCAAAGAGAAGATGATGGATGGAATAGATGAGGTTTATCGAGTTTTCACAAGATATGCGATGAGAAATAGCTTACCAAGAGAAGTTCACATTAGATTTACAAAGAAAGCCATTAAAATGCAAATATTGCAAGTGGCAAAAGAGAAAACATTGAAATATAAAGACAAAGAGATTGTGGTCTTGAAACAAAAACCCAGAAGATTGAGAGAGATGAGAAGAGAATACCGATTCCTGACTAAAATGCTACTTTAAAAAGAGGTGAATTATAGATGGCTGATTCCAGAAGGTTTAATGTTCACATGGCAAGAACAGAGACATAGAGTTGACTCAATTGAGAAAGCTGAATTATTTTATACAGAATTTTTGGGAGGGAAAGAAGAAGAGACAGAAAAAGAAATCTCACTAATTGAATTCCAAGAGGACTGCCAAATGACGACTGAAAAAGAAGAAGGTGCAGTAGGTGGAAAGGTGGAAGCCAAAGAACAATGTGAACCAAGATCTATGAGAGCTGCTAAACCTAACTACAAAATATAACCATGGAAGAGAAAAAAACTGATTACAATTAATATAAATGTACATAACTCAGCCGTTAAAAGAAGGAAAACCTTTCATAAATTAGAGAAATTAAAATTTGATATAATTTGTCTGCAAGAGGTACATATTAAAAAACAATATGAACAATTGTTAGTACAGCCAAAATTAGGGAAAATATTTACTTCCTTGACACAATGTAAGAAAAGAGGAGTGGTTTTATATATTAAAGAGACCATCCCAGCAAAATTGATTTATACTGATGACGACGGAAGAATATTAATGGTGGAAATAATGGACAATAATACAAAAACACTCCTGGTTGCAATCTATGCCCCGAATGACAATCAAGAAGAATTCTATAAAAACTTACATATGAAAATAATTCAACTGGACTATGCTCATATAGTTATGATGGGAGATTTTAATGGAATTGTAGACAATAAACTGGACTATATAGTACAGAAAACAATAAAGCAAAATAGAAAGACTCTCCCTAAATCTTTTTTTTAAATGGTAGATGAAATAAACTTAAAAGATACATGGAGAGAAAGAAATGCTAAAACTAAACAATACACCTTTTATTCAAATAGACACTTACCATGGTCCAGAATAGATATGATATGGATGTCAACAGAATTAATAACTAATATTCAAGAAATAAATAGACAAGTACTTGGGCAGATCACAATCCAATGACAATTAAATGGAAAGGACAAAAAAGAAGATCTAGATGGATGTTAAATAATACTATTTTAAAAGAAAAAGACTTCACACAGTGGATGGAGAAAGAATTGCCTTTTTTCATTAGAGAAAACAAAAAAGAAGATACATCAATTCAGAATGTATGGGATACAAAGAAGGCATATGTTAGAGGCTTGATAATAGACTAAATGAGGAAAAGAAATACTATGAAAAGATTAGTCTCTAAGGCCTTAGAGGATGAGTATAAAAGTCTTGAAAAAGAGCTACAGAAAATGTCACAGAAAAAGGACATCAAGCTAAAAATGGATATAGTTAAACATAAAATGGGTCAAATAGAAAAAGAAGAATTAGCACAGAAAATTAGAGGTGCTAAACAGAACTACTTTGAAGACGCAAACAAACCAGGTAGATGGTTAGCATACAAATTGAGAAAGGAGAAAGAATCAAGGAAAATTTTGCAATTAACAGATGACCAAGGCCAAGTTCGCTATGGTAGTAAAGAGAAGGAAATCATTCGAGACTTCTATGGGAAACTATATATGCAAGAGAATATTGATGAGGAAAGAGTTAAACAGTACTTACAGAATGCTAATTTACCTCAGATACCTAAAGAGATTGAAACAATGTTAGAAAGCAATATAACAATGATGGAGTTAACTGAAGCACTCAAGAAGCAAAATAATGGAGAGGCACCAGGCCCAGATGGACTTCTGGCAGAATTTTACAAAACATTACAAGAATCGTTGAATCTTCCATTGCTAGAAGTTATGAATGAAGTTATGTTAAAGAAGAAGATGCCTAAATCATGGTCAGAAGCCTATATTACACTTATTCCAAAAGAGGAGACTGATCCATTACAAATTAAGAATTATAGACCTATTTCTCTACTAAATGCAGATTATAAAATCTTTGCTTCAATATTGGCAGAAAGACTTAAAAAATATCTAAATAATTTTATTCATCCTGATCAAAATTGATTTCTGCCAAAGAGACAAATTAAAGATAATATGAGAGTAATCTTGGACACCTTGGAATACTACGAGGCACATCCTGAAAAACAAATGGCTCTGATATTTCTAGATGCACCGAAGGCATTTGATAATGTGAATTGGCGACTCATGTTACTACTGCTGGAACAGATGGGCTTCGCTAGATAATTTATTCAAGCAATAGAAGCTATATACTATGAGCAAATGGCAAAGGTAATGATAGAGGGAGAACTGACATACTCTATCAATATAAGAAAAGGAACAAGACAAGGGTTCCCACTATCACCTTTGTTTTTTGTGTTAACTTTGGAAGTGCTAAACAGAAATATTAGAGATGAAAAGAATATAAAAGGAATGAAAATCAAAAAGGAAGAATTTAAGCTGCAAGCATTTGCAGATGATCTGGTTTTCATCTTAGAAGAAACAGCACCAAAATTGATAGAAAAGATAGAGACATATGGAAAGGTGGCTGGTTTGAAAATAAATAAAGATAAGACAAAGATCTTGACAAAGAATATGCTATTAAGACAAAAGGAAGAACTGGCAGACCTATTGAAAATTCAGGTCACAAATAAGATCAAGTACTTGGGGATATACTTGACAGCAAGATGCAGTACACTAAAAGAGAATAATTATATCAAACTTAAACAGCAGATAGCGTTAGATTTGACGAAATGGGAAAATTTACAACTGTCACTAATAGGGAGAATTTCAAAAATCAAGATGAATATATTACCCAGAATTTTATATTTGTTTCAAACAATTCCAATTACGCTTGGAAAAGATTACTTTGAAGATTTAAATAAAATTGTGTTGAAATATATATGGCAAGGTAAGAAAGCGAGAATAAAGTTAAAACTTTTGCAAGATGCTAGAATTAGAGGAGGATTTGGTTTGCCTAATTGGGAGTTGTATTATCAAGCTAGAAATTTGATGTGGGTTAATGGATAACATTAAGAAATACTAGATTATTGACATTAGAAGGACATGATTTGTTGTTGGAATGGCACGCCTTCTTATAGTACAAGGGAAATAAAACACAAGGGTATTTTAGAAGACATTATATACAAGAGGTTTTGTTATTAAATTGGGAGAAGACTAAAAATGGGAAATTTTGAAACCCAAACCACAATGACTCCAAGAACGTCTGGTTGCTTTAAGTGTGGAAAGGAGGGACACCACGCAGCGGAATGCCATTCGAAAACCCTTGCCAGAAAGCCACCCATCAGAGGGAAACCTGGAACATCCAGCCCTCAAGGAAAGGAGACTGTCCTGAGAGGCCGAGTAGCTGTGGGATTCCAATCCCCCCAACCCAGAGGAAGAACCCCCAATGCTCCGAGGGGACCTGAGCCAGTCCCAAAGCGATTCAGAAGACGACCTGCTGGTAAGCAACCCAATTGAACCAATCACTCTACCCCTAAAACTGTTTATCCCCAGCTGAGGGAAGGGGGAGGAAGTTGCAGCATTGCTGGATTCAGAATGCACCCGATGCCTAATAAATCCCTCCCTTGCAGAGAAATTGGGGATCCAACTAAAAGAAATGGAAAATCCCATCGCTTTATGCCAATTAGATGGAACTATAGTGTGTGTGTGGGGGGAGCCAGATAGGTTTACCACAGAACCATTGAAAATAAGATTAGGGAACCATAGTGAGATGCTCACATTCATTGTAGCCCCAGGAATGGAAGAGCCGCTAGTCCTAGGTCTCACATGGCTGTGGAAATGGAATCCAAAAATAAATTGGAGGAGAGGAACCATACAATTCCAGAGAGGCATAGGATTTGCAAATAGCTCAGAGGAAAGGATAAAGAAAGGAACAGAGAACAGAGAGTCAGCCATGACCGGACAGTCAGCTGAACCCATTAACATCCCCAATGAATGCCAGGATCTGGCCCAAGTATTTAGTAAGGAAGCTTGTGATGAACTCCGACCCCATCACACCACAGATTGCACTATTGAAATCCTAACAGAGGCTAAACTCCCCAAACCACAAATGTACTGCATGTCTCCCAGAGAACTAAAAGAACTTTTGAAACCCAAACCACAATGACTCCAAGAACGTCTGGTTGCTTTAAGTGTGGAAAGGAGGGACACCACGCAGCGGAACAAAAATTATCAACAAAAATTTAAAAAGGGGTTTCATCAAACCCGCCCAACCAAAAATAGCTGCCCCAGTGTTATTCCGTGAAAAGAAAGATGGCTCTGTACACTTGTGTGTTAATTACAAAAAATTAAACATAATTTGCTTAGAGAATATGTATCCACTCCCCCTCATGAAGGACATGTTAGCCGATCTCTCAAAAGGATTTTTTTTTTTCAAAGTTAGACCTACGAGAGGCATATTGCTGCATAAAGAATAAAGGAAGGGGATGAGTGAAAGACAGCTTTTAACACACCATTGGGATGCTACCAATTTAAAGTGCTCCCCTTTGGACTGCAAGGAGTGCCTGCCGTGTTTATGCAATTGATCAATGAAACCCTTCATGAATTTTTATACAAAGGTATTCTAGTGTATCTTGATGATATTTTAATCTACATGGAAATGATGGAAAAACACATCAAGATACTCCATGCAGTCCTCACAAAACTCTTAGATGCTAAACCATATGCAAAACTCTCTAAATGAGAATTCCACCAAGAAAATATTGACTACTTGGGATATAGAATATCCCATGAGGGAATAGAGATGGACCCACAGAAAGTAAAAGCTGTCATGGACTGGGATCCACCGCACATCCGCAAACAACTGCAAAGTTTCCTGGGGTTTGCAAACTTTTATCGCCAGTTCGTTCCAGCTTTTGCAAACATCGCCCTCCCTATCACGAACTTGCTAAAAATGAAGGGGGTGGGGAGAAACCCAAACCAAGGCAACCCCTTATCTGGACAATGGAATGTCAAGTGGCATTTGAAAAACTCAAATGTCTATTCTCAGCAGAACCCGTCCTTAAGCACCCAGATCCTGAACAACCTTTTGTCATCGAACCAGATGCTAGTGATGTTGCAGTTGGAGCAGTCCTCCTCCAAAAGAATGGAAATGGACAATTACAACCATGCGCTTATACATCCAAGAAACTGATGGAAACCGAGCAAAGATGGGCCATATGGGAGAAAGAGGCATATGCTGTGCAGTGGGCAATGCTCATATGGAGACATTTCCTGGAAGGAAACCAAATCCCCTTTGAAGTATGGACTGATCACAAAAATCTGGAAGCCTTGAAAAATCAATGGAAACTCTCCGAAAAACAAGCAAGGTGGGCTCAATATTTTAAACGGTTTAATTTCACTCCTCAAATATTTTCCTGGGAGAAAAAACTTCTTAGCAGATGCACTGTCCAGAGAACCCCAATACAACAGCAAAAAGATGGAGTTTATAAAAGCAATGATCCAACTGACTCAACTAGCAGCCAAAGGAATCATCCAGGCACAAGAGAAAAGAAAATCATCCCTGACTGAAAACGCAATGACGTCAATATTTAAGGAGGCACTACTTAAGGACGACTGGCTCCAGGCTAACAAAAACACTTGTTTATTCAAAGATGGACTTTATGTCCCTGCAAGCTAGAGAATGGACCTCATGGAACACTGCCACGACTCCAAAATAGTGGGACACTTTGGATTTGTAAAAACCCTGCACCTCATCAAAAGACAATTTTGGTGGCATTCTCTCAAAAAGGACATTGAAAACTATGTTGCAAGCTGCCTCACCTGTGCTACTGCAAGGAGAAGACAAGGAAAATCTCCTGGACTTTTACAGACAGTAGCAGACCCTTCTGCACCCTGGAAAGAGATCTCTATGGACTTTATAGTGGAGCTTCCTGAAAGTGCTGGAAATACTGTCATTTGGGTGGTAACTGATCTTTTTTCCAAACAGGTTCACTTTATTCCATGCCAAAAGATCCCAACTGCCAAGGCATTGGCAAAGATGTTTCTAATACACATTTATCACCTTCATGGAGCTCCCCAACGGATTATCTCAATTAGGGGTGTTCAGTTCACATCCAAATTTTGGCGGGCATTTTTAAACCTATTAGGCTCCACCCAGGTGTTATTGTCATCAAATCATCCCCAGACAAATGGAGGTTCTGAACGTTCTGAACATTAGAACAATATTTAAGATGTTTTATTAATTACCAACAGGACAATTGGACTGACCTTCTTCCTTTTGCAGAAGTAGCATACAATAACTCAGTCCATAGCAGCATGGTTTCACCCCATTTCAGGTAGCCACAGGCCAAGAATTCAACCCCATGCTGGAACTACCCTCCAAGGAATCTGAAATCCCCTCCCTTAAGGTATGGATAAATAACTTGCAAGCCACGTGGCCAGTGGTAAGATTAGCGTTACAGGAAACTAGAGCAGCTTTAAAGTTCAAGCAGACAAAAAACTGTGATCCTAAACCTTTCAAGATTGGGGATTGTATATATTTGTCCACAAAATTCTTAAAATCATTACAACCCTCTAAGAAACTAGGGCCAAAATTCATTGGCCCATTCCCCATCTCCAAAATTATTAACCCTGTGACAGTAGAGCTTCAACTCCCCAAAACACTTAGGCAGATTCATCCAGTATTTCAAAACGGAGATCACTTCAAACCTCAGACCCCCACTTCCCATACCTCCAACTCCCATCATGGTACATCGGGAACAACATTTTGAAATTAAAGATATCCTTGATTCGTGTACTCACCGTGGATCCACACAATATTTAGTAGCTTGGAAACACCTTCCTTCCTCAGAAAATGAGTAGGTAGCCAAACGACATGTAAAAGCACCCACATTACTATGAAAGTTCCATGTAAAATACCCTGATAAACCAACCTGAATTGCAAATGTAATGCATGATTTTTGTTTTTTTCCAGATAGACCTATCTGTTTTTTAAGGAGGGCAGGATGTCAGATCCGTGTATCTGTCATTTCTTCTATGGAAGAAGAAGAAAAAAAAAGGGGGGGGGGAGGAGACTGATAAAGAAACCCTTCTTGATGTAACCTGAATATACAGTATTTAATCTTATATCAAATTTGTATAACCCACACATGATACAATAGAGAGATGAAACCCAGATGGCTGGAACCTATCACCTCTGAGAGAGACATCCAGGAGATGAAGAGACCATAAAAATTCCACAGTGAGATGTGTCCTGGGAAACTCTGAAAAAGATCATTCTAAAAAGGGAGGGGGGGGAATTAACATGTTCGCTCTTTGTTTTACTAAATAAACATCAAGATAAGGGGAGGGGTTTTAAACTCCCTTATCTATCTCTGCACGCCTGAGAGACCTTAGATGCTGCTTTTAACCCCTATATGAATTGTCTCATCTCAATAAAGGATTCCTTTTTGATACTTTTTGATACGTTTTCAGAAGTTCATTCTAGTTGATTGAATGGGAAAAGTTCTGTAGCCTGACAGTATCTTAGAAGCATTCCCAGGGGTATCTTCCAGAGCTGGAATTTTTATGGTCCCTTCTCATCTTGTTATCTCTTCAAGAGGTGACAAGTTTCTAGACATCGGGCTCCAGTCCTCCAGTTGTATATCATGTGCAAGTTATTCAGAATCAATATAACATTTAATATATCCAGGTTACATCAAAGAAGGATTACTTGTACCATCTTCCCCCCCTTCTTCTTCCATTGAAGAATGGCAGATACACGAATCTACACCATCTTTGAATTCAAACTCAGCTAATAAATAATCACCCAAAACCATCTTTGAATTGGGTGATCATGTATTAGCTGAGTTTGATTGCTATAATTTCATATTTCTAACACCAACTGCAAAGACAGGAAGAGGAAGACAGAAAGAAAGACTTTCAAATTGTGAAACTCTGGAAAGGTTTGGGGTCATATATTTCTCCTTCGGTGGAAAGTTTCAATTTCACCCACTTCAGAGATGGGCTTTAGCCAGTTTGGACTGGTTCGAGTGAACCAGTTATTAGGATGCTATGCAGTTCAGTGAACTGGCAAATCCCACCACTGGTTGGCCTACTCACTCTTCATCTGGCCCACTCACCCAGTATAGCTGCTGCTGCTCTCTATCTGGCTCTCTCACTTGCCTCAACCACATGGTCTTGCCTACCTTCGCAGCCACAACTGCATTCCATGCAGCACTCTCCCCATGACCCAACTGAGTGGCCTTGATCTGCCTGGGTGAGCCTACGAACAAGGCCTAATCCCAGCCTTGTTTCCTCCCACATGGCCCAGCCAGCTAGCCTGCCTTCTGCCGTGGCCGCCAGCTCTCTGCCTCAACTGCCTTCTTTTTCCAATCTCCACTCCTCCCACTCACCTAGACTAGACTCGCCCAGCTGCCTTGGCCTATTCCCACCTGCTCCAACAGCAGAAGCCTTGAGGCAGAAGTAAATGCGGCCAGATACCCCCTTTAGGGAAGTGGGACTGGGAAGGATCCTAGTCTCCAAAGCCTCCCATTTGTCTCACCCTCTGCCTCCTACCGCTTCTCTCAGCCTCAATCTGTTTCTCTCCGCCTCAATCCATTTCTCTCCCTCAGCCTCCCATTGTTTCTCTCTGCCTCAATCCATTTCTTTCCCTCAACCTCAATCTGTTTCTCTCTGCTTCAATCCATTTCTCTCCCTCAGTCTCCTATTGTTTCTCTCTGCCTCAATGCATTTCTTTACCTCAACCTCAATCTGTTTCTCTCCCTTGCTTCTCAAAGCTTGAGAAGCCTTGAGAACAGCCTCCATGATGGAGCCCTTCCTGGGGAGCAAAGCCTTGGATGATTTGATCTGCCCGAAGGTCTCAAGGAGCTCCAGACTTTCCATGCACCTCCCCTGGCCCAAGTGCCCTGCCCTTTGATTCCCAATGGGGCCAGTTCCCAGTGGTAGTGGTACTCTGAAAGGGCAGGCAGATGTCCCATGGCTGCCCATATGCACTGCAGTGGAGCAACAGTCTCGGGCCCAGCCCAGCCCCTGAGCACCACCACTATCAGCCTTACCTTCATGAGCAGTCATGCTCTAATTCCATTGGGATTAGAAGGGCAGGGCATTTAGGCTGGTGGAGGTGCATGGAAGCTCTGGAAGGTAACACCAACACTGATTGTGGGGGAGGGAGACTTGCTGTGCTTGGCCAAAGAGCTGCCTCAGGGGGACATGGCAAAGCTTGCTCACCTTTTGGGTCTGATGCACTCAGCTTCAGCAGGACTTCCGGGCAACTGCCACCCACTTGCTTTCCCCTCTGCCTTGGACACTGCATCCAGCCTATGATGGGGGATGTGCCACTTCTGGCCTGGCCCAAACAGTAGGCGGGTGGATGGTCCTTGGGGGAGATGCTGCACAGGGGCCGAGACTGTGCTCCACTGTAGTGCACATGTGCAGCCCCAAGATATCCTCCTGCCCTCCCAGTGTGCCACTGTTGCAAGGCACTGGCCCCATTGGGATCCAAAGGGCAGGGCACTCAGGTCAGTGAAGTACACTATGGACCTCACCTTCTGCCTTCCACCATCACCTTCCACTGCTGCCATCTGGAGCTCACCTTCTGCCACTGCCACTCTGGAGCTCATCTTCTTCCTTCCACCACCATTCTGGAGCTTACTTTCTGTCTTCCACCACTGCCACTGCTGCTCTGGAGGTTGCCTTTGGGACAGATCAGTTCATCCAAGCCATGCTTTGATCCCCAGGAAGGGCTCTGTTGTGGAGGGCTGTGTGCCCAGACCAGGCACTTTCTTTCAGGCCTCCCTCTTTGCATGGGGTGGTGGGAGGAGGAACTGTGTGGCCTGCAGTTCTTGTAGCCCAAGCCATGATGTCTGTGAACCCCCAAGTATGTATGAGGTCTTCTATCTTGAGCACAGGTTGAACTATAAGACTCCAATGTACCTTCTTCTAGTCTATGATTCTAAAGTGTCCAAGACAAGGGAATTTGCTTAAATTGAGTGTGTGTGTGAGGGAGAGGGGGGGGAGGGAGGGAGAGAGAGGGGGGAGGGAGAGAGGGAGAGGGAGGGGAGAGAGAGAGATGTGGCTTCTTGGGGGTGCATTTTTGAGAAGTATCAAGAGAAATGCCAAAAGGGCAATCAGCTTGGGATTAAATTCCAAATCTTTAGGGTAAGGAGACAAGAAGAACTTTCAACTGCAGGTTTCTAAAAATCTTATTAAAATGAATGTCTAGAGGCAGCTCTTTAATTCATTAGTACAGAGGGAGCAAAAGAGATGGTATCCCAATGAGAGTCTTAACTATTTAGCTCTGGAATAACAGAGTTGAAAGAGGCTTTGAAGGTCTTCTAGTCCAACCCCCTGCTCAGGCAGGAAATCTGAGTGGAGGACCAGGGAAAGGTGTCAGAATATCAGAATAATATTTAGAAGGGACCGCGGGCAGTGGGGAACCCTATACCATTTCAGAGAAATGGCCATCCAGTCTTTTCTTAAAAACTTCCAATGATTGAGCACCCAGAATTTCTGGAGACAGGCAGTTCCACTGGTTAATTGTTCTCACTGTCAGGAAGTTTCTCTTTAGTTTTAGATTGCTTCTTTCTTTGTTCAGTTTCCATATGTTGCTTCTTATTTTGTTGCTTCTTATTTTGCTTCTGCTTCTTGGAAAAATACATTGCTCCCACCTCCTTCTTTGTGGCAGTCCCTCAAAAGCCTGCTGCCTATCACACTCTTGGGCAAAACATGTGAGCCATTTGCTCCTTTCAGTGGTCCATGAAAGTACATCTATAGCATGTAGATATAGATAATAAAGTCAGGAAAAAGTGAACAACATTTTTACAGATATGTTGAGGCTGGGTATGACAAAGAATAGCTGGGAGAGAGGGGCTGGGAGATAGACCCCTTGATGTGAGTGACATTGAATTGGCCACACCCACCCAGTCACATGCCCACCCTGCCATGCCTACCCAGCCAGTCATTAGGGCAGAGAACAGGTTATTAAAAAATTTGAATCCCACCACTCATCCACTTTCTCAGCTTCCCCTATTGCATCAAGTCCATGAATGGGATCATGGCTTGATTTAGCAAGGGTGAAATTGAAAGAATTTTATCAGCTTTCATCTTCTCGTCAGCTGTGAACTACTGTAGTGATTGATTCTTACAAATGTCAATTGAGTGTTTATTTTCCTGTAGGCATGAAGTGAGGGTGTTAAATTTTGGTTATTCTATTGGAGCAGATAAGAGGTGGGATTCTACCGGTTCTGACTGGTTCGGGAGAACCATTTGTTATTATTCTGCGCAGTTCAGAGAACTGGCAAATTGCACCACTGGCTAGCCCCTCCCCTCCCTGCCCAGTCACTCCTTATCTCACATGTGTGCCATCACTGCCTGCATTCTCTCACCTGCCATTGCTTCCTGCAGCCAGCCAGCCAGCCAGACAGCTATCACTGCCTGCCTTCCACCGTGCCTGATCTGATTCTGATCTCCCTGGGTGAGTGAGGCTCTGCAAGCCCCAGTCACGTACCTGCCACCACCACTGCCTGCCCCAATTGAGTCCTGACTCCCAGCCCGCCCACCTGCCATCCTTGCCTGCCATTGCTGCCTGCCTTCTGCCATGGCCCTTCCTGATCAAGTGATGCTCTGCAAGCTCCAGTCGCCTACTATTCTGGCAACACCACCACTGCCAACCTTGACTGAGTCCTGATTCCTGGGCCACCTGGCTGCCATCTTTGCCTGCCCACCTTTGCTGAAGGTGCACCGTGGATTGGTAATTGAGACTCCAAACAAGCCCTGATCGCCTACTTGCCACCACTGCCAGCCCTGACTGAGTCCCAACTCCCAGGCCACCCAGCCACCCTCACTGATGCTGCCTGCCTTGCCCGGCCACCATCTTTGCCTGGCTGTCATTGCTGCCTGGCCTTCCACCGCCAATTGGTGAGCGAGACAAGCAAACGATTTAATTGGGGCTGCCGGTGGCAGTGGCAGGTAGGTGACCAGCTGGGCTTGCTTGGAGTCTCACTCACCAATCCATGGTGGCCACCCAGCTGCCCTCACCAATGCTGCTTTCTTCGCCTGGCTGCCATCTTCGCCCACCCACCATCTTAGCCCACCTGCTGTTGCTGCCTGATTTTCAACTGCTGATTGATGAGTGAGGAGGCAAGCAAGCTCCTCCCTACTGCCACCACCGCCACCAGCCTCAGTTGAATCCTAACTCCCAGGCTACCCAGCTGTCCTTGCCACCACTACTGCAAGGTTAGCAAGCTCCGGTTGATTTGAGTCCTGAACTGCGAAACTACCTCCACCACCAACTTGTCTGCCTTGTGCCTTCACCTAATTTTTGGTAAGTTGTTTTTTTTAATTATTTATTTATTTACTATATGTTTTGTTTTTATTCCTAAATACATAAATACTATTTATGAATAAACACAAAGCATATACTAAAAAATACATAAATAAATAAAAATTATTTTGCTGTTATTATTACATGTTGATACTTCTGTTTGTTTTTCCTTTGCTTTTTCCTGTTAGGAAAGGAAAAACAGAAGTATCAACATGTAACAATAATAGTAGTGTAACAAAATAATTTTTATTTATATATTTATTTAAAAAATATATTTTCATTTATAGAGATCTCTTCTTTTTCTACTGTTGCGCAAACATAATTCTAGATGCTCTTAATACATGTAAAATTAAATATGTATTATATTCCCTTTATTTATCTGGGTACCAACAAAAATATTTCTGGTTTTAAATCTATATGTTGCTTTACCATTTTTTCTAACCATGAAACTACATACTCTTGAATAGCTACTTAACTTGAGTACAAGCAGAGACCAATATTGAATCTAATTCATATATTCCAGTTTTTTAAACCGAATAAATTTCAGAAAAAGAATTCAGTATTGCTCTGTGAATGTGCCTATGAATTTCACTCTTAATCTAATGTCTTAGATGATTTTTTACTATATTTTTTTAAAAAACAAATTTTATTAATTTTACAATTAAAAACAAATCAACAACACATACACAGATAGAAGAGCAAAAAAGAAAAGAAAAAGAAAAAAGAATAGAAAAACACTTAAAAACATTCTCATTTTCGACAGTTTGTAAGATCTTTTCTTGGTTTATGCCATATACGCACACCTTATCCATATGTATGCTTATATATCACTCATAAATTTGTCCTATTCTTTTTTGCCTTATGATATAAAATCTGTCTTTGTTCTAACCATTTATACCAGCAATTCCAATTGTTTGAAGAATCTTTATTTTTTAAGGCTAAAGTTAGTTTGTCCATTTCTGCACAGTCTGAGATTTTTGGGGTGATCATCTGTTCTGTAGGTATATGGGGTAGCTTCCAACATTGAGCAAAAGCTAGTCTGGCCACTGTTGATATGTGTATTGTTATGTACTTCACTTTCTTTGATAGCTGTTTATCGAAGATCCCTAATAGGAAAGACTCTGGTTTATACTCAGTCTGTTCTTTTGTTATATCTTCCAGCCAATTCTAATTCTCTGCCAGTATTTTTGGGCTTCTTTATAGGACCACCACATATGAAAAAAGGTTCCTTCTTTTTTTTTACATTTCCAGCATTTCAGACTCATATTGGGGCGCATTTTCGCTAATCTCAAGGGAGGAAGGTGCCATCTGTAAAACATTTTATAAGCGTTTTCTTTATATGCTGCCGATTTTGTAATCTTATTGTTTCTACTCCAGATCTTTTCCCATTCTATTAAAGTGATACTCCGTCCTACATTCCTACTCCAGGCTATCATATTCCCTTTAACTGTCTCTTCTTCTAACTCTACTTCTAATAAATAGTTGTAAAATTTAGTTATATTTTTCTTGTCTGATCCTAGTAAAATTTTGTCTAATTGCTGGAGTTTATTGTTAATTCCGAATTCTTTCCTATCCTATTTGTATCAACTATGAATTTGGAGATATGGCCACTGATCGATTTTAAATCCCCGCTCTTGCAGCTCTTGTCGCGATTTCAAATTTCCTTGTGTATCCAATAAATCCTTATATTTAATCATTTTGGTAATGTCCAAATTGTTTGGGTGAATCATCGACTCCATTGTCGATAGCCAAATCGGTACTTTTAGGTAGTGTTTTTCCAGTTGGTTAATAATGAATCTCTAATTAAATGTCTGTGGAAATATGTCTGATTAACATTCCCTACCTCCCATAAAAAGGCATGCCACCCCCTCTGCAAATCGTGGCCTTCTAAAAATAAAGTTCTCTTATTAATTAAGTTCACCCAATCTTTTATCCATACTAAAGAGGCAGCCATATAATACAATTCCCAATTTGGAAGTGCCAGCCCTCTCCTGCTCTTCAAATCCTGCATTGCCTTTAAATTTATTCTAGATTTTTTCCCTTGCCAAATAAATTTAACAGTTATTTTATTAAGTTCTTCAAAAAAAAATCTATATAGTTTAATTGGAATCATCTGAAATAAGTATAAAAATTTTGGAAGAATGTTCATTTTAATAGAGGCAATCCTGCCCAATAATGAAAGTTGCAGCCTGCCCCATGATTCTAGATCTTTCTTTACTTGTTGCAACAGTTTGTCATAATTATTCTCCTTAATTGTCTTGCAATGTGGTGTCAGCCATATTCCTAAATATTTAACTTTCTTTGTCACCTGTATTCCCATAACTTCTTATAAATCTTTTTTCTGTTTTTCTGTTAAATTTTTAGTCATTAATTTTGTTTTCTTCCTATTAATTTTGAGTCCTGCTACTGCTCCAAATTGTTCTAGTTCATTTATCAATTTTTGTCCTCTTTCTATTGGTTCCTCAATAAAAAAAAAACTATATCATCGGCAAACGCTTGCAATTTGTATTCTTCTTTCTTAACCTTTAGTCCTTTAATCTCTGGGTTTTGTCTAATTCATGTTAAAAGTGTTTCTAAAGAGAATATGAAGAGCAGGGGTGAGAGTGGGCAACCTTGTCTAACTCCTTTTTCTATTTTTATTGGGCGAGTATATTCCCCGTTTATTATGATATTGGCCTGTTGTGTATCATAAATCGTTGTAACGATGTTTTCAAATTTAGTGCCTAAATTCATATTATAATTTTTTGAATTAAAAATTGCCAATTTAAATTATTGAATGCCTTTTCTGCATCCAAGAATATAAGTGCAGTTTGTTTTTCATGGTGGGCTTCATAAAATTCTAAAACATCTACTATTGTTCTTAAATTATTCCTTATCTGTCTAGTTGGGAGAAATCCATTTTGGTCTTCATGTATATACAAATTTAGAATTCATTTTAATCTGTTAGCTATGATGGAGGTGAATATTTCGTGGTCAGTGTTTAGGAGTGAAATTGGTCTGTAGTGGTTAATATATCTAAGATCAGATTCCTCCTTCGGGATCAGTGAAATCAATGCTCCCCTCCATGAGTCTGGCATTCTGACTGCCAATAAGACATCATTAAAAACTTCCATCATAAGAGATCCAATTTGTTCTGCAATTGCCTTATATAGTTCTCCCAGGATCCCATCTGGTCCTGGGGCTTTATTATTTCCTTGATTCTCTATTGCTGATTTCAATTCGGACCAAGTAATATCTTTATTTAATAATTCTATCAATTCTTCCCCGATTACTTTATCTTTCATTTCATCTAAGTAATTTCTTATTCTATCCTCATTGACTTCTTCCTTTTTGTATAACTCTTCAAAGTATTTGTGTGCAATGTCTTTTTTCTGTTCTATCTCTAGTTGTATGTTGCCCTTCTCATCTATTAATTGGTAGATCAATCTCTTTTCTTTCTTTTTTTTAAAATTTATAAAGATAGCCATCTTCCTGGTTTATTAGCATGCTCAAAGTAGATTTGTTTAGTCATTTTCAAATTTATTATCATTTTCTCTTGTTCAATTAAATTCAAATTATGTTTAACAGTTATCTGATTTTGTACTCTTTGATCTTTAGGGGTCTTTTGTAATTGAGTTTCTAATTCCTTAATTTGTTGTTGTAATTTATTTTGCTGGGCATATTTTTCTTTATTTCTCATAGCATTATAAGAGATTGTTATACCTCTTATTACTGCCTTCAATGTATCCCAAATATTTTGTTTCGAAGTTACACCATTGTCATTTTCCTTTAAAAAATAGTTTAATTCCTCCTTAAGTTTGTTAGTATACTCTTTTTCTCTTATTAATTGGGTTTTAATGTCCATCTTTTCTTTGGTTTCTTCCTACCCTTCCAGGTTATTTGAATTGGATTGTGGTCTGCCCATTCATTCAGTAAAATTCCAATTCCTTTTATCTCATTTGCTATTTCCCCATTCATCCATGCCATGTCAATTCGTGTCCATATTTGATGCTGGTTAGAATAAAATGTGAATTGTTTTTCCTCGGGGTATAGTCTTCTCCATAAGTCCACCAAATTTAATTCCTTCATCATTTCCTTACATGTCTTAGGAAGCTCTCTTTCCCCCTTTTTATCCCCCATTGCTATGGTCCTTTTGATAATCAGCAATAGAGTTAAAATCTCCTATAATACAAATATTCCTTTTTTCAAATCCTATTATTTTTTGATGTAAATATTTAAAGAACTCTTTCTGATCTTCATTCGGGGCGTAAATTACTACTAATAGAATTGAAATAGCATTAATCCAGATCTGTAAAACCAAAGTTCTTCCTTCAGGTCTGACCAAACTAAATCTGCTTTCAAATCATCTTTCATGTATATTGCAATCCCTTTCTTTTTTCTCATGTCTGCTGGTGCAGTAAATAGCTTCCCTAGTTTCGGGCAATCCAGGTATCTTTCATCTACTTTCCTTATGTGAGTTTCCTGTAAGCATATTATGTTGGCATTTTGTTTGATTAATTTAGCTATTATCCTTTTCCTTTTTGTCATCGAATTTAAACCATTTATGTTAATGGATAGAAGTTTCTTTTCTTCTTCCATTTAATTAATTCTGTTTCGCTCTTTGTCTCGTGATAACTCCAGACTCTCCTTGTGCTTGCTGGGGACTAGTTTCTTCTCTCTCCTGAAGTGAATAAATGTTCCCTTGGTTTCTTGAGGATCCTTCTTTTTTGTTTCTGTGGTGACTTTGGTCTTCCTGTGAGTTTATATCCAATTCCTCCTTGCTACTCTGATCTTCCATACCTACTAATCATTCATAAAATTCTTGGGCCCTTTCCATAGAATCTATTTTAATTTTCCTTTCTTTCCATGAAACTAACATCCCCTCCAGAATTAACCATTTGAATAGAATTCTTTTCTGATTTAGATAGGTAGCTAAAAATTTATAGTCTTGCCTTATTTCTCTTACTTTCCTTGGAATTTGCTTTAGAATCAAAATTTCTTTGCCTTTATATATAATTGTTCCATCTCTGGACATCCTAAATATTATATCCCAACACTCCTTTTCGCAAAGCAAATATGGACTTCTCTCAGGCATTTATGACGTCTCGCATAGTTGGTGCTAACCCTGTAGACTTCATCAAATTCCCATAGGATATCATCTTTATCCTTTCCTAGTAGACCGGCCAGTATTTCTGCCATTCGCTGCTCCAGGTCTTCTTCCTTGGATTCCTCAACATTTTGGAATCTCAAGTATGTAGCCGCCTTGTCCATTTCTAGGTAGACCAATGTGTCTTCCATTTCTTTGCTCACATTTTTTAATTCTTCACCCACCCTTTCTAATTTCCTTTCAGTTCGTTCAGTCCTTGTCTCTACTTCTTTTATCGTTGCTTCATTTTTTTCCAAGGCCTGTTTTAGTATTCCAATTTTGTCCTCTACTTTGAACCACTTTGTCCACTTTCATTTCTGTTTTTAGTTTCCCCATCTCCTCTTTTAATTCACTAATATCTGCTCTTGTTTTGTTATGATGTTTTATCATTATTTCTTGTAGTTTCGTCATTGATCCTTGTAGGGTTAGCAAAGTTGATTGAATATTGGCATTCGAGACATTAGCTTGTTTTTCCACTGGTAGCATTTCTTCTATGGTTTTTTGAACCATGGGCGAAGCTGTTGCCAGGGTAGTTGTTAATGTCGGGGTAGCCTTCCTTCCAGTTTTCAGAGCCGTAGTCATTGTAGAAGTCATTTCTTTTAATATTTGTTTCTGTCATTGGATTATATTAGTTATATTATCCCAAATTACCATTCAGTATTATAACCCCTATATTAGAATTATCCGGTGTCTAATTGCTTAGTCCACCTATCTACTAGGTAGCTGTATTCTGTATTCTTAACTGGTTACTGAAATATATGGATATATGTTATTTTTAATCCTAATTCTAAATCACATATATAATTTTATGAAGTCTGTGTTCAAGTTCTATGCAACACTATGCATATAATAAATATATATCAAATAAATATATATCAAATAAATATATATAATAAATAATATATCAAATCTAACCAAGTTTAGGTTTTATGAGTTTGTAAGTATTGTAAATATATATGTATTCTTATCTAACCTTATCTGACCCTATTTTAAGTATTAGATATTCTAAATATTCTTAGTCACCAGTATTCTTAAACATAAACAGTATTATTTCCTTCCCCAATAGATTGGTTATAATCACACACTAAATTATACTATTAAGATATTAAATATTAAATATTAAGCCTTATATTTATTGATTAAATAGTTCTTAATGTTCTTGCTATTTTCCCTCTCAATCTGGTCAAAGTATAACTATCCCTGTTATTTGTGAATTAATCAAAACAATTAAATCAGTTATCTAACAATCTAATATAACAATCAGTATTCCTTTCCTCAGTGAATAAATTTATAGTTTTTATAAGGAGAAAATGAAAGGAGAGAAAAAATTCATCATACCACCAGAAAATCAATAAATAAAAAGAAAGGAAAAGGATTAAGCAGATTTATACAAAGAGAAAAAAGAGAAAAGAAAAGCGGGAGAGCAATAGGAAAACGGGATTTTAAAGTCAGTTTTTAGTCCACCGTAAGCACTTTTTCTTCAAACACACCGGAAGTAGGGAGGTAAAAAGTGCTGAATAATGATTGCCATCAATCAGTATCTTCCGAATCTTCCAAGTTACTTTTTTTAAAAGTGTTCCTAAGTTCAATACATTAATTTCCTTCACATATGACCACCTCTTCCGTTAGTATAAGATAAAATAGAATTCTTCTCAGGATCAGTTAAGAGATCTATTAAACAGTTAATATCCGATATTTTGTTGCAATGACTTCGGAGTTTCTAAGTATCTCATATAGCGCCGCACTATCTCTTCTTCAGCAACCTCGTTCCTCTTCTCGTCTTTGCTTTAGTAAAGTTTATCCTAGAAAGTCCATCGAAGTAACAATCAAATCAAGTGTTCAAAATTCTCCACAGCTTCCCAACTCTTTCCAAGCGGTATTTTCCTGATTTCGTAGACTTCCCCTTTCATTCGTTATAATCCACACTTTCACTTCGGTCTGCCGGACCTTTTCACCCACGCTTGTCTAACCTCCGCTTTTTAGCCACCATTGATAGGAGGCTGTTTCTGCTCGTTGGGCTCTGTACTATATATATTTTTTGTACTGTATATATCTGCATAATGCTGTAAAAAGCTTCAGTACATTTTTAAGATGAAAAGTCTAAAAAGCTTAGGTAACTAAACATGGCTTCTCCTGGTTTCTCTCTCTCTCTCTGCTATAGAGAGAGCATTCCATTAGGGACTGTTTTGTGTCAGTATTGACAACAAAAATCTTTCCTAGCCAAGACTACTGAAACAAAATAAATTCCCTTGGTTTGTTAATTGTATTTCCATTTTAAGTGTTTATTTTTCAATTAATTAATTGTAATTATGAAAATATTCTAAATATAATATGTTCAGAGAGCAGAAGTAGCCTAGCGGTTTCCAATGTAACTAACCTACTGACTATTAATTTAATTGCCCTACCTCTGCAAGAATGGGACCCTGTTCCTGTAGTAAAAAAAACATGGTTGTGAGCATTTGCTAATGATGCTCATGTAAAACTAAAGAAAAATGCAAGTGAGGACGCCAATAAAAAAGCCATTTGGCAATACTTTAAATAACAGTTTTATTGTTTTTGTAAAGTATTATGTAATAATGTTTGATTAATATTTTAAAACTTGTTATAACAAAATCTAGTTTGTGTACCTTTTTATTCTTATTTAAGCATTAAAGGCATGAAATAATAAACTACCTTTTTTTTGGTATATCTTTTTTTATACTTAAAACAGTCATTAGGAAAGAAGCGATGTTGAGTTGGCCACACCCAGCCAGTCACATGACTACCAAGCTGTGCCCAGCAAGTCACATGCCCATCTAGTCACATGACCGCCAAGCATGACTACCCAGTCACATGACCACTAAGCCACACCCACCAACTAAGCCATGCCCACATAACTGGTTGTTAAAAAATTTGAATCTCACCCCTGGAGCAGATTCATCCACTTAACTGCATTATAATAAAGTTAACAAAATATTTTTTAAGTGCAAAGAATTTCTAAATGGAGCAAATTGAATGCAGACTTTGTAAATGTAAGTTAAAGATACAAGATGTTCAGTAGATTTTAAAATGACATTCTCCTATTTATTTAATTCACAAGTTTGTCTATTGAATAATTAAATTGCAATTTTAAACAAATACTAGCAATAAATCCTATTGTGGCTTACTTTTAAGTAAGCACATATACATGCTCTGTAATTAAATAAACATAGGTAGAGTGAGTTTGACAAAGCAATATTTTAGTGGAAAGTATCAAGATTTCTCATGGTAGTCAGATTAGGCAGTAATTTTTAAAATAAACTGAATACTAATATAATCTTTTAATAATAGAAAGTTTTATACAGATACAGATAATCAGAGTTGGAAGGGATCTTGTAGGTCATCTAGTCCAACCCTCTGCCCAAGCGGGAGACCCTACACCATTTCTGACAAATGGCAGTCCAATCTCTTCTTGAAAGTCTCAAATGATGATACTCCCACAACTTCTGAGGGCAAGCTGTTCCATTGGTTGATTGTTCTCACTGTCAGAAAGTTTCTCCTTGTTTTAAATTATTGCTAGTAATCAAATAATCAAATAATCTCCTTGGCATGATATTCCAATTTTTTAAATGTCAATATATGGATACATTTGTGTTTGTTAAATGCCATACATTTTATAACATTAGTTTATTTATTATTTATTTTTTAAAAAAATCTTAGCTATTGGAATATTTTAACTAAGTTTCCTTTTAACCTTTTAAATGATAAGAGATATATATATATATAAATAAATTTTAGAATAAATGAACACATAAAAATGCCATATACTTCCTTGGAAGCAAGCATCACTGAGTAGCTTGGGTTGGATTAAGATTTTGTCAAAGCCAAAATCAGTGGCACGTAAGTTTATTGTGGATAGTTTCAGTCCCATTCATAATGATGGATTGTTAAGTTTGGGGCTAGAGAGAAATATGAAGAGTCGAAATATATCTTTGTAATGTCTATGTATTATCCTCTTTCAAAAGAGGTTGTATATTTTCTATAAGAGAAAATGATATGTTCTCAATGCAGACAATTACTATTTAAAACTGTTGATTAAAGGCCTAGGGTCCCCAGACTAGTCCATGGCCCAGTACTAGGAATTTGGTTGTGCAAGCGAGGGGCAAGTATGAGAAGCTGCATTCATGCACGTGATATTTGCACACATACATTTGCCACCACCAGTCTACAGAGCCAGAATGTTTGCAGACTGCTGCTTTATATTTAACTTTCTACAGCGTTTTCTTTCAGGATGATAATTCTGTAATCTCTGAATTTTTACAGTTAGGCACACAAGCCCTTAAAAATCATCTCCCAACACTATAAAAATATTGGGATTCAATTTTTCATTCCTATTTAATCTTATACGAGTATTAAGTGACAATTCATTTTATAGATTGTATACTTAACAACACTGATGGTACAATAAGAAAGCGGGGCTATTTATACATTAAACATTCCTGGGGACCCATTTTAGACTAGTGGTTATTAATGTCAGAGACACCGAAAGAGCAAGAGAACATTACAGAAACCCTTGAGATACAATGTTGGCATTAACTTAACTTAATTTAGAATTTAAATGATTTTGCTAGTGGCTGCCTCACTTAGAAGTTACACTTAAAATCAGAAATAAAATAAATTTAAAATATGTATCTTACAGTCTAATAGCCTTGTTATTAAAATTTAATAACAAGTATCCTCACAAAGCAAAAAGAATGTCATGCAAAATTGCTTTGTTACTAATGACAAATGCTGGTGCTCTTTAAATATATTTAAATGCAACTTCTTCAACAAAAAGACAATATCTAATCATTATAACATATTACTAGCAAAATTGGTTTTTTCCTCATAATATATGTGCTTATATGCACTTATTTATATCTTCTTATAATGACATCCTATGTTTAAATCAAATAACAGCATATCATTTGCAGATCACAGTTTAATACTTATGAACAAATGTGCATATATTCTAAGTGGGTGACAGTGGATAATATTCATGAAATATCCTACTTTTTTGCCTTTAACAAAAACATGAAATAAGAAGCAGAGTTTGAAGGTTTTCTTGAAAGAGATTCTATGCACAATAAAGAGCTTGCTTGTCTGACTGCCAAAGGAGGAGTCACTTTCAATAAGACCTTTGGCATCACTTTTATCAAAGAATAGGTTTGTCTCATTTATCCTCTAATTCAGTTGTTCATGTCCATCTTGGGCATGTTGATATGTCCAATTGCATAATTTTCTTATAATCTTTAATGTCCAGCGGGCAAGATTAAAATGCATTTGCAGCCACTATATTATTATTATTATTATTATTATTATTATTATTATTATTATTATTATTATTATTATTATTATTATTATTATTATTATTATTTTAAGACAAACATACACAGACAATACATTAAAAAATCATAAAACCATCTTCCATTTTGTACATACAGTGTGTCTGTTGGTTTAGAATCTTTTGTGCGATCCTTTCATAATCATTATTCACAATTTATATCAATCTCACATTGTCAAACTAACATATGGTTATCCATTTATCAATTATTAATTATCCTGCTATTTATTCCATCAAAATTATATTATGCTGTCATCCAATGGTTATACAGTATATGTCTACATTATATTTTGTATCAGTCTATTAAACTTCTATAACAAAATTATCTATTCTGTTACCTTACCATGTCTTTTTATCCAACCATTGATAAAACAAATCCCATATCATATAAAATTGCTTGTCTTCTTGTTCTCTAATTTCAAATGTCAGTTTACTCATTTCAGCACAGTCCATATTTTTTAATAACTTCTTTCTGCATAGGTATTTTGTCATTTTTCCAGTTCTTCATAAATACAATTCTATCCACTGTTAAAACATTTACAATCAAATATTTCAATTCTTTATTGTATATGTCCGGTATGACTCCCAATAAAAAGATCTCTGGTTTAAAATCTACATGTTGTTTTATCATTTTTTCCAACCATGTGTGGATTTTAGTCCAATATTTCTTTACGTCCGAACATGTCCACCACATATGGTAATATGAACCAGGTATCTGATGATATTTCCAGCATTTATCTGATGTATTCTTAAACATTCTCGCAAGTCTCGTCAGAGGTAGGTGCCACCTGTAAAAATCTTATACAAATTTTCTTTATATGCAGTTGACATTGTCATTTTATAATTATGAGACCACAGTTTTTGCCATTTTTTCTAAATCAATCCCTTATCCAAAAAATTTTCCCCCAAGGAATCATCATTTCTTTAACTTGTTCCTCCTCCAATTGAAATTCTAATAGATGTCCATAAAGTTTTTAAATTACTTTTTCATCAGTACCCATCAAAATTTTATCTAAATCAGTCAACTTATCATAAATACTTTCTGATTTAGAGTCTTTATCAAATCTAAATTGTATTTGCAAATATGAAAACCAATTCATTTTTACACCTTGTTCTTCCAATGCTTGCATAGATTTAAGTTCATCCTTTTCATTCAATATCTCACCATATCTAACTGTTTGTTCCTTTTTATATATTATTGGATAAGAAAAAGCTTCAATAGTTGATATCCATGTTGGAATTTTTAAGTAATATTGTCTTTTTATCTTCTCCCAGTTCAAAAACAATGCTTCTCGAATATAATGTCTTCTAAAATACCCCTGTGTTTTAGTTCCCTTATACCAGAGAAAGGCATGCCATCCCAACAGCAAGTCATGGCCTTCTAAAGTCAATAATCTACTGTTCCTTAGTGTTATCCATTCCTTTACCCACATCAAACTTGACCCCTGGTAATAGAGCTCCCAATTGGGCAAGGCAAACCTTCCTCTTATTCTCGCATCTTGTAACAGTTTTAATTTTCTTCTTGCTTTTTTCCCCTACCAAATATATTTCAACACAATTCTATTTAAATCTTCAAAAAACTCTTTCCCTAATCAAATAGGAATTGTCTGGAATAAATATAAAACTCTAGGCAATATATTCATCTTTTTTTAAAAAAATTTTATTCTTTAAAAACAAAAAATACAAAAATTACATTTCCATTAACAGTTATTGTGTCATTGTATATACATGTTTCTTATTTTGTGACTATACATTATCTTTATCCTTATCCTTCATCCATTCGTACTGCCTCTTCCATTCTCAAGGATCCATTCTCGATCCTCTTTGCCTTTCAATTCAATTTATATTTTGTAATCTCAAAAAGCCATCTCTGTATTTTCTTCCAGTATTTTTTGACCTCTGTACATTGCCACCACATATGGAAAAACGTTCCTTTCTTTTGTTTGCACTTCCAGCATTCAAGGTTGGATACATTTTCGCCAGTCCTGCTGGCGCTAAATTCCATCTACAAAATGTTTTATATTGATTTTCTTTGAATGCCGTCGACAAAGTCAGCTTCCAGTACTCGGTCCAAATATAATAATGCTTTTTAAAAATTTTCTCCCATGGTTGTAAAAGTGAGTCCCTTATCAAATGTCTATGGAAATAGGAGTGGATCTTATTCTTTTTATCCCATAGAAAGGCGTGCCACCCAACTTGGAGGTCATGACCTTCTATCACCAAAATTCTTTTATTTTTTAAGTTTATCCACTCCTTAACCCATAGTAAAATTGCTGCTTGATAATATGTTTCCCATTTGGGAGTCCAAGGCCGCCTCTGGTTCTACTATCTTGTAACGTTTTCAATTTTATTCGTGCTTTTTTCCCCATCCATATAAATTTCATTACTGTCCTATCTAATTCCTGAAAAAACTTATTATCCAATTTTATAGGTATTGTTTGAAAATAGTATAATAGTTTCAGTAGCATGTTCATTTTTACGGCCGCTATTCGGCCTAATAGTGATAGATGTAATTTTCCCCAATTGGCCAGATCTTTCTTTATCTGTGAAAGTAATTTCATATAATTATCCTCTTTTATGGAAGAGCATGTCCTTGTTAACCAAATTCCTAGATACTTAAGTTTTTTGACATTTTGTAGTCCCAATTTACTTTCCAATTGTTTTTTTTTTTTACTTTCTATCAAGTTTTTGGTTATTACTTTTCTTTTATCTTTATTAATTTTTAGTCCTGCTACCACCCCATATTCTTCTAATTCTTGTATTAGATAGGTCCCTGACTCCATTGGATCTTCCACAAAAAACACTAAGTCGTCTGCAAATGCCTGTATTTTATATTCTTCTTTTTTGCTCTTTGGTCCAATTATCTCCTTTTTTTGTTTAATCTGATTTAAAAGCACTTCAATGGTGAAGATAAAAAGCAGAGGCAACATTGGTCATCCCTGCCTAACACCTTTCATAATCTTAAAGTTTTCAGTAATCTCCCCATTTATAATTACCCTAGCTTTTTGGTTCAAATAAATTGTACCAATCATTTTCTTGAATTTAGATCCAAATCCCATAATTTCAACCTGTTGGATCAAGAACTGCCAGCTAAGATTGTCAAAGGCCTTCTGAGCATCCAAGAAAATCAATGCTGCCTGCTTTCCCGGGTGGGCCTCATACTATTCTAATATGTTTAATACTATTCCTTATATTGTTCCTTATCTATCTAGAAGGTAGAAAACCGTTCTGGTCAATAAGAATAAGTTCATTTAATATAATTTTTAGTCTTTCTGACATTATTGTTGTGAATATTTTATAGTCTGAGTTCAGGAGTGAGATTGGTCTATAACTTTTAATCTGTTTGTGTTCTAAATCTTCTTTAGGAATTAGTGAGATATTCGCTTCTCTCCATGAATTGGGTAATTTAGCAAAGTCATTGTACACATCTAACATCACTGGTTCAAGGCATTCATAAATACATTTGTACAATTCCGCTGGAAGACCATCCAGCCCTGGCGTCTTATTATCTTTCTGCCTTTCAACCGCCCTTTTCAATTCCATCACTGTTATTTCTTTATTTAATATCTCTTTCTGTTCCTTTCTAATTTTTGGGAGACCTTTCCTTTTCAAATATTGTTCTATATTCTCAGGGTTTATTCCATCCTCCCTATATAGTCATTCAAAATATTTTTGTACTATTTTCTTTTTCTCAGTCATTCGATATTCTAATTTTCCATCATCATCTTCCAATTCTTGTATCAACCTTCTTTCTCTTTCTAATCTTAATTTATGGGCTCCCTGGTTTATTTGCATGTTCAAAAAAATTCTGTTTTGCCCTTTTCATCTCTTTAACTCTATCTTCCTGATTTATAATGTTCAATTTATGCCTAGAAAGAATCATCTCTCTCCTCAATTTTTCATCTTGTGGGTTTTTTTTTTTTTTGTAATCTACTTTCTAGGTTTTTAATCTCCTGTAATTTATTCTGATTTTGCCATCTTTCCTTATTCCTTTTTGCTGTATATGCTGTTACCAGCCCCCTCAAGACTGCCTTTGCTGTATCCCATAAATTCTGTAATGATGTTTGCTCCACTGTATTTTCCTTTCCTTTGTTTTGTCTTTATTTATTCTCAAACCTGCTACTTTTCCATATTGTTTTATTTTTTCTATTAATTTGGGTGCTGTTTCCAATGGGTCTTCTAATATAAATACCAGGTTGTCTGCAAAAGCTTGCAATTTATATTCCTCCTTTTTAATTTTCATTCCTTTTATTTCTCTTTCTTCTCTAATATTCCTGTTCAACACTTCCAATGTTAACTCAAACAGCAGAGGTGACAGTGGACAGCCTTGCCTTGTCCCTTTTCTTATATCTATGGATTCTGTTAATTCTCCATTCATCATCACCTTTGCAGTTTGTTCATGGTATATTGTTTCAATGGCTTGGATAAAATTTTTACAAAAGCCCATTTGTATCAATTGCAGTAAAATAAACCACCAACTCACATTGTCAAAGGCTTTTTGTGCATCTAGAAACATCAAGGCCATTTGCTCCTCAGGGTGTGCTTCATAATATTCCAGAGTATCCAAAATGATTCTCACATTGTCTTTGATTTGTCTCTTTGACAGAAATCCATTTTAATCAGTAGGAATAAAATTATTTAAGTATCTTTTAGTCTTTCTGCCAAAATTGAAGCAAAGATTTTATAGTCTGAATTCAACAGAGATATAGGTCTATAATTTTTAACTTGCTGCAGGTCTGTACCTTCCTTTGGTATAAGTGTAGTGCATGCTTCTGACCATGTTTTTGGTATTCTTTTCTTCAACGTAACTTCATTCATAACTTCTAAAAGAAGAAGATTCAATATTTCTGAAAAGTCTTGTAAAATTCCGCTGGCAAACCATCTGGACCTGGTGTTTTTCCAACATTCTGTTTTTTAAGGCTTCTGTTAATTCCATCATAGTTATGTTTCCTTCTAACATTGTTTCAATATTTTTAGGTATCTGAGGTAGGTTCACTTTCTGTAGATATTGCTTGATTTTTTTCTTTTTGAATATTCTCTTGAAAGTACAGTTTTCCATAGTAGTCTTGTATAATTTTTTTCTTCTCCTCATTTCCATAGCAAACCTGTCCTTCTTTATTTATTAATTGACTAATCCTTCTTGATTATATTTCCTTTCTCAGTTTATAAGCTAGCCATCTGCCTAGTTTGTTTGCATCTTCAAAGTAATTCTGTTTGGCATTTTTAATTTTTTGTGCTAATTCTTCTTTTTCCATTAGTCCCATTTTATGTTTTATTATATCTATTTTATTTTTAATAGTTTTTTTTTGTGGGGACTTCTGTAAGTCTTTTTCCAATCTTTTATAGTCATCCTCTAATGTCTTAAATGTCTTTTTCTGTTTTCTGTTTCTTCTCCTAGTATAATCTATTATCAAGCCTCTTGTGTAGGCCTTCATCGTGTCCCAGAGATTCTGTAAAGATGTATCCTCTTTTTTATTTTCTTTGAAGAAGATAACAAATTATTTCTCTATTTTCTGTTTAAATTTTTCTTTTAATATCATATTATTTAAAGTCTATCTAGATCTCCTCTTGTATCCTTTCCAAATAACTGACACTGGATTATGATCTGCCAAAGTGCTTGTTTCTATTTCAATCTATCGTACATTAGTCAATAATTCTGCTGACATCCATATCTATTCTAGACCAGGATGCATGCCCATTTGAATAAAAAGTATATTGCTTACTTTCTGCATTTCTCTCTCTCCATGAATCTTTTAAGTTAAATTATTCTATTATTCGAAGGAAGGATTTTAGTAGTATCTTTCTAACTTTTCTGTTGTTTTCTGTGTTTTATAATCCAACCAGTCATTAATTATTCCATTAAAATCTCCTATCATACAAATATTAATATAGTCCAATTCAATTATTTTTGTATGTAATTTTCTGTAGAATTCTTCTTGTTTATCATTCAGGGCATAAATTACAATTAAAAGTGTTTTAACACTGTTATCCATTATTTCCACCATCAGAATCCTTCCATCATCATCTGTGTAGATTATTTCCACCAAAATTGTTTCTTTAATATATAATACCACACCTCTTTTTTGGGATTGCGCCAGTGATGTAAATAATTTCCCTAGTTTCCTTGTTTTAGTATATATTCATGTTGTTTTTTTAATATGTATCTCTTGTAAGCAGATTATGTCAAATTTTAATTTTTCTAATTTGTGAAATACTTTTCTTCTTTTAGTAGCCAAATTAAATCCATTCATGTTAATCGAAATCAATTTTCTTTCATCCATGTTAAGCTTTATAAGAGGATTTTATTGCTCTAGTACATCTCAATTCTCATTGTTCTCTGGGTATACCGCCTACTGCACCTTCTTCTTTTTCTTTTTCAATTACTGCTATACACTCCTCTTGAAATTCAATTAGTGACTCTTCCTTTCTTTCTTCTTCCTCCTTTCCTCTAAAGTATTCTAAGTAGAATAGCTCAGCTTTTTCAACTGTGTCAATTCTGTGTCTTTTTTCCTGCCAAGTGAACAAGAGGCCTTCTGGCATCAACCACCTGTAGTTTACTCCTCTTTTAAGTAACTCTTTAGTCAAGAATAAATATTCTCTTCTCATCTCTCTTACTCTTCTTGGTATCTGTTTCAGCACCACAATTTCTTTGTCTTTATATTTTAGTATTTTCTCTCTCACCACCTGGAGTATCTGTGTCTTAATAATCTTCTTAGTAAATCTAATGTGAACTTCTCTTGGTAGTCTATCCCTTATTGCATATCTTGTATAGACACAAAACACTTCATCCATCCCATCCATCATCTTTTCTTTGGTTATGTCCAGTGCTTCTGCCAATGTTTCTGCCATTATTTCAGCAAGGTTTTCACCTTTTCCTTCTTCTATATTTTGAAATCTTAGATAAAATTCTGATTTATCTATTCCCCATCCTAATGGTTCACATCTGCCCTTCTCGGCATCGCTCAATCGAATATCAATGTCTTCAATTTTCTTATCTCTTTGTATATCTTCTTCAATTTTTTTGAAATATGTCTTCATATTTCATCATCATCTATTGAATATTTTCCACTTTCTCATCTGTCTTTTCAATTTTTTGCTCAATCTTCTGGATTCCTTGCATAATCACTTCTCTTTCTCTTTTTCCTGTTGTAATATTGTCTGTATAGATCGTTGTCCTCCAGATGGTGAAGGGGGTTAGTATTGAAGAAGCTGGAGCTGTTGTCTTTCTACTCTTATAATGCTTATCTGTAAAGAAAGAGAGAGAGAGAAAAAGAAAAAAAAGAGGAAAAAAGAAAAAAAGAAAAAAAGGGGGAAAAAAGGCGAAGGCAAACAGTTGCCACTCCAAAGGAAAAAAGGAAAAATAAAGTCTTCAGGCACTTGTATACCTTAATCCAATTAGTTACAATGGTAAATGTAAAAAGTAAAAAATCAATGATAAAAAAGGGAAAAAAGAGAAAGAGAAATATTCTATATGTTTCTCTTAATAAACAAAAAGAAAACAAAAATAAAAGATTTACATTCTGGTTCTTGGTTTAAAAAGTCAAAATCCAATTAAAGAGAAAAAAAAACCCAACTAGTGGGGGGCGGGTAGAAAGGGAGGTAAAAGGTAAAAAGCAATTCTAATATAAAACAAGCCTCTGCCACCAAATATCCAAGGCTCTTTGATAAATCAGCTCAGAGTTTTTCAAGGTCACTTCAATCTTCTTTCTTTCAACTTCAACTCCAGACTCCAACTATTTGTTCACAAATGAGCACCTGAATAAACAAACTGCCATGCTCATCTCTATCTTTTCCAATACACAGCTGAGAGTCCTTGATTGTAACACAAACTAGTGAAAGAAAAAAGAAACAATGTATCCAGGCCTCTGGGAGGCAGTGCTACTTACTTTCCTTCACTTTCACTTCCCCCTCCTCAATCTACAGCCAGGAATTAAAAGGAAAAAAAGGCAAATCTCCCCCCCCTTTTTTTTAAAGGGAGAAAAATAAATCTTAAATCAAGCAGAAGAGTCTTAATCAAAAAAGAATTTTCAAAGGATTGTTTAAAAAAAGGAGAAAGAAATACAAACAGAAATAAAAAGATTAAAAAGTACCAGTCCAGCTTAAAGCTAAACAGCTTTGCCAAGTTCAAAATTCCAATAAAAAGGGAAAAAAAGAAAAACAAACTTAATCACGCTGCTTAAATTGTTTTCTCTTCACCTTTAGTCCACTTTAATTTTTTCAGGGTGTTCTCTCCAAGGAATAATAAGTAAAAGTTCATATTACCAAACTGACACACTTTCTTCCAATCTCTTCCGTTCCAGAGCTGTCCCAGCTTCAGCAGCTTGTTTATTTGTTTATTATTTATTTATTTATTTATTTTTGTCAATTGCTTACAAGATAATAGGTATAAGTAAAAACATAGTTATGAATACATGGATACATATAAGAAAAATAAAAAAATAAAAGAAACAATAGGATAGGGACGGTAGGCACTTTGGTGCGCTTATGCCCACCACCTACAGATCTCTTAGGAAAGGGGTGAGGTCAATAGTAGACAGTCTAAGGTTAAAGTTTTTGGGGTTTGGGGAAGAAACCACAGAATCAGGTAGAGTATTCCAGACATTGACCACTCTGTTGCTGAAGTTGTATTTCCTGCAATCAAGTTTGGTGCGGTTTACCTTGAGTTTGTATCTATTGTGTGCTCTTGTATTGTTATGGTTGAAGTTGAAGTATTCATTGACAGGTAGGACATTGCAGTATGTAATTTTATGTACTTTACTTAGATCGAACCGAAGGCGGCATAGTTCTAGGTTTTCTAGGTCTAGAATTTTGAGTCTGGTGGCATAAGGTATTCTGCAACGAGTAGAGTAGTGGAGAACTCTTCTTGTGAAATATTTCTGGACTTTCTCAACTGTGTTAATATCAGATACGTAATGTGGGTTCCAGACTGATGAGCTGTATTCGAATATTGGTCTAGCAAATGTTTTGTATGCTCTAGTTATTAGTGTAATATTACCAGAGAAAAAGCTACGTAAGATTAGGTTAACAACTCTTAATGCCTTTTTGGCTATGTAGTTACAGTGGGCTCTAGCACTTAGGTCATTAGAGATGAGTATTCCTTGACAGGTCTTGACTATTCAGCCTGTGTTTTGTTTTCTGATTTTTTTTGCCAGAGCATGTATTTGGTGAGATTTGAAGTTGCCATTTGTTTGACCATTCTAATATATAGTCAAGGTCTTTTTGAAGGGGAGCAGTATTGTCGGTGATGTTGAATAGCTTTACATCATCAGCGAAGAGAACGCAGTTGCTCTTCATATGATCACAGAAGTCATTTATGTAGAGTATGAAAAGAGTTAGTCCTAGAACACTGCCTTGGGGGACACCACTGTTGACAGGTACAGAATTTGATAGGACACTCCTAATTTTGACCATTGGTTGTCTGTTTGACAGGAATGCCTCTATCCATTTATACAGGTATCCAGAGATACCGTAATATTTTAGTTTTAGGAGTAGTTTGTTGTGTACCACTGATGGTGATGCTATCTATCTCATTTTATCTAGCTTGGCAAGTAGTAGGTTGTAGTCTATCTTATTGAATGCATTGCTAAAGTCTAAGTATATTGTGTCCACAGCATTTCACTGATCAACTAATTTAATCACTATGTTAAAGGATGAAATAAGATTGATTGTTTATTAATAGGAAGGCAGGTAAAAAATCTCACAGCATTCCTAGGATTAATCTAATAAGTGAGTAGGCAAACTCTCTTTTATACACGTCAGGTTCTTTGATTTGTAGGGTTGTTTTTTATTACCTATTATATTTAAAAAAAGAAACTGAAGGTTTGCTTTCGGCTTCTTAAGAGCAAGCTATTTGAACTAATTCAATCAAGACCAAAACTGAAAAGTTATTAAGTGATTCAAAGAACAGATTGTACAAAGAAGCTGCTAGTGGAATAGAAGACAAAGAATTGGAGAAGATATATCAAGGTTTGTAAACCAAAATTGGAAGAATAAAGGAATATGTCCTTAAATATATTTTTGTATCTTTTGTATATTTATGATACAGTTTTGTCTTTGGGAAGGAAATGACGACTAACTTAATGTTTGGAAACACTTTTCTACTTCTTTGAGAAAAGCATTTATTCAAACAGGACTTAGTCCCATAGTAGTTAATAGTATGATCACTTCCCCTGGCGTATCTATTAATAGTTTTGAAATAATTTCATCTTAGTAATTTGGTAATTTTTTTCTTAAGGAAAAGAAGAATGTTCCATGGTTGTAACTTTACTAACAGTTTGGCATTAATCTGCTCCATTCCATCACCACTATGCTTTTTTTGTTTCTACATCATTGACTTCTGAAGTGTGGAAAACTCATAGTGTCTAATATTATTTCTTATAGTTTGTCTTACTGCAGTAGAATAGCGGAGGTAGTGTTCTGGGTTTGGAGTCAGATTTAAGGGGAAAAAAGCAATAGGAGGACACTATTGAAACTAGAGATGAAGACCTGCAAATCGCTCAATGTTGGTCCTTTGGTTTGTCATAATCAATATTCTAGTTTCTTCTCCCTTCTTCAAATAACTAGAATACCAGAAATGTTCCAACTGGGATAGGAGGATAATGGGACAGTGTTCTAGGACCAACTCTTTTCATACTCTACATAAATGACCTCTGTGATCATTTCAAGAGCAACTGCGTTCTCTTTGCTGATGATGTAAAGCTATTCAACACCACAGACAATACTGCTACCTTTCAAAAAGACCTTGACTATGTATCAGAATGGTCAAACAAATGGCAACTTCAAATCTCAACAAACAAATGCTCTGTCCTACATATTGGCAAAAAAAAAAATCAGAAAATAAAATACAGGCTGAATAGTCAAGACCTTGTTGGTGATCCAAACTCTGTCAAGGATCTTGGAGTACTCATCTCTAATGACCTAAGTGCTAGAGCCCACTGTAACTACATAGCCAAAAAGGCATTAAGAGTTGTTAATCCTAATCCTGCATAGCTTTTTCTCCAGTAATATCGCACTACTAATGGGAGCATACAAAACATTTGCCAGACCAATACTTGAATACAGCTCATCAGTCTGGAACCCACATTACATATCTGATATTAATACAGTTGAGAAAGTCCAGAATTATTTCACAAGAAGAGTTCTCCACTCCTCTACTCGTTGCAGAATACCTTATGCCACCAGACTTGAAATTCTAGACCTAGAAAACCTAGAACTATGCCGCCTTCGGTTCGATCTAAGTAAAGTACATAAAATTACATACTGCAATGTTCTACCTGTCAATGAATACTTCAACTTCAACCATAACAATACAAGAGCACACAATAGATACAAACTCAAGGTAAACCGCACCAAACTTGATTGCAGGAAATACAACTTCAGCAACAGAGTGGTCAATGTCTGGAATACTCTACCTGATTCTGTGGTTTCTTCCCCAAACCCCCAAACTTTAACCTTAGACTGTCTACTATTGACCTCACCCCTTTCCTAAGAGATCTGTAGGGGGCGTGCATAAGCGCACCAATGTGCCTACCATCCCTGTCCTATTGTTTCTTTTTTTTCTTATTTGTATCCATTTCATGTATTCATAACTATGTTTATATTTATACCTGTTATCTTATAATCGCATGACAAAATGAATAAATAAATAAAATAAAGTATCTTCCCAGGTATTGATGTTGGGCTGATTCTTTTGTCATTTTCCTTTCCCCTCTTTTTGAAGATGGGAACCAACCACATCAGCTCTTTTCCAGTCTTCTGGTAGTTCCCCAGTGCTCTGGTTGTTTGAAAGATACAGTACAGTGATTCTGAGATGACATCTGCCAGCTCCTTTAGAACTCTGGGATATAATCTGTCATGTACTGGTGATTTATATTCATCAAGATTGTGGCCACAGGATTGGAAAAAGTCAGTTTATATTCCAATTCCCAAGAAGGGCAATGCCAAAGAATGTTCAAATTACTGTACCATTGCACTCATTTCACATGCTACTAAAGTTATGTTCAAAATCCTACAAGCTAGGTTCCAGAAATATGTGGAATGAGAACTACCAGAAGTACAGGCAGGATTTCGAAGAGGAAGAGGAACTAGAGATCAAATTGCCAACATAAGCTGGATCATGGAGAAAGCTAGGGAATTCCAGAAAAACATCTACTTCTGCTTCATTGACTATGCTAAAGCCTTTGATTTAGTGGATCATAACAAATTGTGGCAAGTCCTTAAAGTGATGGAAGTACCAGACCATCTTATTTGTCTATTGAGAAACCTTTATGCGGGTCAAGAAGCAACAGTGAGAACTGGACACGAAACCACTTATTGGTTCAAAATTGAGAAAGGAGTTGGGCAAGGCTGTATACGGTTGCCGTGCCTATTTAACTTATATGCAGAGCACATCATAAGAAAGGCGGAGCTAGATGAGTCAAAAGTTGGAATTAATTGCTGGAAGAAAAACCAACAACCTCAGATATGCAGATGATACCACTCTAATGGCAGAAAGTGAAGAGGAACTAAAGAGCCTCTTGAAGCAGGTGAAGGAGAAGAGTGCAAAAGTTGGCAAAAGCAAATGGCTTTGATATTCCTAGATGCTCAAAAGGCATTTGATAATGTGAACTGGAGATTTATGTTACTACTACTGGAACAGATGGGTTTTGCCAGAAAATTTATTCAAGCAATAGAAGCCATATATCATAAGCAAACGGCAAAGGTAATGATGGAGGGAGAACTTACAGATTTTATTAATATAAGAAAAGGCACAAGACAAGGATGCCCCCTATCTCCTTTGCTATTTGTATTGACCTTGGAAGTGTTGAATAGAAATATTAGAGATGACAAAAGCATAAAAGGAATGAAAATTAAAAAGGAAGAATTTAAATTGCAAGCCTTTGCGGATGACTTGGCCTTTATTTTGGAAGACCCTTTAGAAACAGCTCCAAAACTATTGGAAAAGATAGAGACATATGGAGAGGTAGCTGGTCTGAAAATAAATAAAGATAAAACAAAGATCTTGACAAAGAATATGCTACTAAGACAAACAGAAGAACTGGGAGACCTGTTGAAAATCCAAGTCACAAACAAGGTCAAGTATTTGGGGATATACTTGACATCAAGATGTAGTACATTAAAAGAGAATAATTATATTAAACTTAAACAACAGATAGCCTTAGATTTGAAGAAATGGGAAAACTTACAATTGTCATTAATAGAGAGAATTTCAACAATCAAGATGAATATTTTACCCAGAATCTTATATTTGTTTCAAACAATACCAATTAGGCTCAGAAAAGACTATTTTGAAGATTTAAATAAAATTGTGCTGAAGTATATATGGCAAGGTAAGAAAGCGAGAATAAAGCTAAAACTCTTGCAAGATGCTAGAATTAGAGGAGGTTTTGGCCTGCCTAATTGGGAGTTGTACTACCAAGCTGCAAATTTGATGTGGGTCAAGGAATGGACAACATTAAGAAAGACCAGATTGTTGACACTAGAAGGTCATGATTTGCTGTTGGGTTGGCATGCCTTTTTATGGTATAAGGGAACTAAAACACAGGGTTATTTTAGAAGACATTATATACGGGAGTCTTTGTGGTTAAACTGGAAGACGATTAAAAGACAATGTTATTTGAAAATTCCAGTTTGGTTATCGACTATTGAAGCATTTTCCTATCCTATAATTTATAAGAAGGAACAAACAGTTAGATATGGGGAATTATTGGATGAAAAGGGTGAACTTAAATTGATGCAAAATCTAGAGGAACAAGGTATAAAGATGAACTGGTTTTCATATGTGCAAATACACTCAAGGTATGATGAAGATTCTAAAACAGAGGGATTTTATGATAAACAGACTGATTTAGATAAGATTTTGACAGGTACTGATGAAAAGGTGATTAAAAAACTATATGGTTATTTACTGGGAATTAAGCTAGAGGAAGAACAAGTTAAAGAAACAATGATTGCTTGGGGGAGGAATTTTGGATATGGGATTGATTTAGAGAAATGGCAAAAATTATGGTCGCAAAATTATAAAATGACAATGTCAACAGCTTATAAAGAAAATCTGTATAAGATGTTTTACAGGTGGCACTTTCCCCCAACAAGGATAGCAAGGATGTTCAAGAATAAATCTGAAAAATCTGGAAATGTCATCAGATACCTGGCTCATATTACCATATGTGGTGGACTTGTGAGGACGCTAGAAAATATTGGACTAAAATCCTCATGTGGTTGGAAAAAATGACAAAGAAACACATAGATTTGAAACCGGAGTTTTTTTTATTGGGAATCTTACCAGATACATACAGTAAAGACTTGAAATATCTGATTGTAAATGTATTAACAGCGGCTAGGATTGTATTTGCTAAAAATTGGAAAAATGAGAAAATACCAATGCAGGAAGAAATTATTAAGAAAATATTGGAATGTGCTGAGATGAGTAGATTGACATTTGAAATTAGAGAGCAAGAGGATAAAAGATTCTATAAAATTTGGGACCTTTTGTATCAATGGTTGGATTATAAAATACAATAATAGAATATTTAAAATGTTAGATAACAAGGAATATCTTTGTTTTTTCTTTTTCTTTTGTTATTTGACATCATATCTACAAAGTGTTTTTAGGATAGATTTGGTATGATTATATGATTCATTTCTAGAATAAACTACCTAAATTATAGTTATCTCATAAAGTATGAATGAATAAAATCATAGTCAAATGATTTTCTAATAGTGATACTAGGATATATAAGTTTGGATTGATTATACGTGTTATTATGTAATGTAACTGTAATTGAGACTATGAAATGAATGCACAAAACTGATGAACCAACCGACACACTGCTTGTATATATGTATGGAAGAGAGCTGATGTTTTTATGTTTTGTTTGTTTTTAAAAAAACCAATAAAATTGTTTTCAAAAAAAAAAGAAGTTGATTCTTGGGTCCATTCCCGATTTCAAAAATAATCAATCCTGTCATGGTCCAATTAAATCTTCCTCGACTATTAGGGAAAATTCATCCAGTTTTCCATAGCAGTTTATTAAAACCAGTTGCTACATCAATGATAAGACCAATACCAGTCACACCCTCTGAACTGTTAACTGTACAGGGTGAGACACATTATGAAATTAAGAAAATCCACAATTCTAGATTACATTGAGGATGATTGCAATATTTGGTCTTATGGAAGGGTTACCCTTTAACAGATGCTAGTTGGGTAAAAAGTTGGGATGTACATGCTGATTAATTTGTTAACCAATTCCATGAAGACTTTCCCCACAAACCGAAGGGTCCTCGTGGAGGGGGGAGAGGGGGTTAAGGACAACGTATTAACCTCTGGTTGTGTTTTTTTTTTCCCTTGTAGGAGAAGGGATTTTCAAAGGGGGACGCCTGTCAGCTCTGGAATTCATTGCTGCCACAGAATTGAAGAATGTGTGTGGGGGTGTGTGAGATGTAATTGAATAGTTTTTAGAGGAAAAAGATTTAGTTTGAAAGTTCAAGGTTGCTGAGTGTATCGCAGCAAGTAATTGCAGCTGCAGAGTAATTGGTTCACGTGCTTTATGAGGTGTAGAAAAGTGGGTCGGTGTAGGTTGAATTTTGTGGGAAGTCTGGGAATGATTTCAGTTCTGAAATTAAAGAGACGTTGCCAGTTCCTGTTTTTAATAAAGCACTTTGAGATTATGTCTGTCTCAGAGTTACTGATTAAACTGGATACATTCTGGAACCCTGACAGTATGGCTTTGAAAGTTGGACCATAAGAAAGACTGAGTGCCAAAGAATTGAGGCCTTTGAACTATGGTGCTGGAGGAGACTCCTGCTAGTCTCTTGGACTGCAAGGCAATCAAACTGGTCAGTCCTAAAGGAGATCAACCTGACTGCTCTTTAGAAGGCCAGATCCTGAAGATGAAACTCAAATACTTTGGCCACCTAATGAGAAGGAAGGACACTGGAGAAGAGCCTAATGCAGGGAAAGATTGAGAGCAAAAGAAAAAGGGGACAGCAAAGAATGAGGCTGAATGGAGTCACTGAAGCAGTAGGCATGAGCTTAAGTAGACTCCGGAGGACGGTAGAGGATAGGAAGTCCTGGAGGAATGTTGTCCATGGAGTCATGACTTTGCAACTAACAACAAATATCTAGTTTAAAAATGTAACGTTCTAGCAGTTCATTTAAAATTGAACATTGTGATTATGTTTAGGCATAGGTTTAGCTTAGAAAGTTTTATTGTGATATGCACTTCACTATTCTTCCAAAGATTTGACAGTTTTATTTTTAACATATATTTTATGATGTTTTATTGGTTTTATTGATTAGTTGCTTAATGTTGATGCAATTTCAGGCTATTGGTGTCTTTTCTTACAGCTATTTATTCTTAAATGCAACCTTATACAATATTAATAGAAGCCCATCAACTCTTCAAAACAGAGAGGCTTCATAAAGAAGGATACTGGTAATTCTTGACCATTCACTTAATGACCATTCAAAGTTAACAACAGTGCTGAAAAAAAGTGACTTAGAACTGGTTCTTACACTTATGACTGTTGCAGCAAGGTCATGTGATCAAGATTCAAGTGTTTGGCAAATAGCATGCAATGCAGCAACAAGAGAAAAAATGGGATCTTAACAAAATGAACAAGAACTGAAACTAGTGGACCTATCTGCTCCAAGAAAATTAATGGGATTCCCATCAACTCAGCAGTGGGAATTCTATTTAAAAAAGTAAACATACCATACCAATCCATCTCTCCCCATATCTTAAGGACTGAGATGATGAATCACTTTGTTAGCTCTGGAAATTCTTTACTGTGTATTTTAGGAATAACTGAATTGTAAATATATTTATTTATTTGCTTCATTCCTCCAGTACAGTAACTCTGGAAGGCTTACAAACAATAAAAAGACAATTTAAAATAATTAAAATTGAGAAAAGTTTCAAAATATGATGAATTTGAACCCTAACAATAGCACTTAAACGTATATATCACTCCATTGTGCTTTACAGCACTCTCTAAGTGGTTTACATAGTCAGCACATTGCCCTCAACAATCTGGGTCCATCCTTCCAAAGTCAGTAAAATGAGGACCCAGATTGTTGGGGGCAATATATTGATTCCATAAGCTGCTTAGACAGAGCTGTAAAGCAGCAGCTCTCAACCTTTTGGGCATCAGGGACTGGTTTTGTGGAGGGTGGCTTTTCCATGGACCAAGGGGACATGGTTTCATGCACTGCCAGCATCTCACACTTGTGTAGATGGGGCTTCACTAGCTTTTGTATTACCTGGTTCCTGGTGAGCTGCAGGCTGGTGGCGGTCTGTGATTTAGGGGTTGGGGACCTCGGCTGTAAGGCAATATGAAGCAGTATTTAAATCTAAGTGCTACTGCTATTTTACTATTTCAGAAGGATGGAAGGCTGAGTCAATCTTGAGCTAATCAGGTTCAAACTCCTGGCAGGGAGCAGAGTCAGCCTGCAACACTGCATTCTAACCACTGCACCACCATGACTCTTTTAAAGAAGGGAAACATATTAGAGTACTATAAATAGGCTAGCATAGTATTAATACCTAAGAAAGAACATGATTTGACTTTCTAATTTGCCTGCATTACCTTGGGTAGTACCTGTAATGTGATTTTGAAACAAACATAGGGAACAACTATAGTTGTATTGTCTGTTAATGGTTTGCTAGGTTTAGTTCTTGATTCTTCATTATCAGCTCCCCTTGGTTTCTCTTGAAATGAAGCTTAAAAATTATTTTAATTTTTTTCAGTTCATTCCTGTATGCCTTTATACCAAAAGAACATCCAACCATGGTCAATTCTACAATCCTGTTTCTTTCACTGTGGGAATATATATACAAAAGTTTGATCCAAATGTGATTTAAGTTAGGTTTTCTATTACACTCTATTCATAAAGAGTTCTTTCTACGATTTTAGCTGCCTGTTTTGAAAGTGGTGAGCTGTTGTATTAGTTTCTTCCACCAATCTTGATCCTGAGCTGAGTAAATAGTTGTAAATCTGCACATGTCCATCTTGGAACAATTCTTTCTTTTTGCAGTTCAATATTGTTCTATGTGAACAGATCCCTCAATAATCCAATTTTCAAATGGACATTAAATGTCCATTTGCAAATACTGCTTCATTATCAGAGAATAAAACCTGTGGCTTTCTTTCAAATGTATTTTCCATATAACCACAAACTGAATTTGTTGAATACTTCATCCTAATACCATATCAGACATAAGTAGCAAAATTGGGACACTTCATCCAAGAACATAGAAAAGTGCTGTTTCCTACAAGATAATAGATGCAGAAGTGGATTTGGACTTCCTGCCTGGGAACTATATTATAATGCAGCAGCCTTAATGTGAATTAAAGAATGGACCAATTTGAGAAACAAAAGAATTCTAACTCTAGAAGGGAATGATTTGCAGGTGAGGTGGCATGCCTTCATGTGAAACCCTGGAAACAAGATCCACTACTTTAATAGACATGCATTTTGAAATTCATTAATGCAGATTTGGAAAGAGGTTAAGCATAGACATTATATGAAGATTCCAGGGTGGGTATCCATCAAGGAGGCATTGATTCACCCAAATACATTAGAAACTGGAAGAAGGATCAGATACTACGACGTTTTAGACTCCCAAGGAATACTAAAAACAAATCAAGGGATGAAGATAGAGTGGTGGCCATATTTACAACTTAAAACAAGGTAGAAAAAAGATGGAGAAGAATTTGGAATAGAGGTAAAGCCTAATCAGTTAGACAAAATATTAGAGGGAACAGATGAAAAAATAATCTCCAAAATGTATAATTTCCTACTAGAATTCAAATTGGCAGAAGAAATAGTTAAGGGCCAAATGATTGCATAGGCAAAGAATGTAGGACACAACATCAACCTGGAAGACTGGGAAAAAATCTGGAAGTAAAATTATAAAGTAACAAAATCAGTGGTATATAAAGAGAATAAATACAAAATGTGTTATTGGTGGCATCTGATACCCTCAAGGTTGGCTAATATGTATCCAAACCTAAGTCCGCTTTGTTGGAAATGTAACCAATTGAGGGGTACCTTCTTCCATGCTTGATGGCTTTGCCCAAAAATTTAAAAATACTGGGGGGAAAATAAGAATTTCGATAAAAGAAATTACAAATATTCAATTAGACTTCAAGGCCAAAATATTTTTATTGGGAATGATAAAAGGTGAATGCGCAAAAGAAATGAAATATCTAATTCTTCATATAATTACTGCAGCAAGAATCATGTTAGCACAATGCTGGAAGGGTGACCAGATGCCAACAAACAATCTGATAATCCAGAAGGTCCTTGACTGTGCCAAAATGGACATACTTACTCAAAAACTAAAGGATGAGGCAGACTCAAAAATATAGTACAGTTTGGGAAAAATGGTACAATTGAATTAAGGATACAAACCAGGGAATAAAAAGATAAGAAAAGGGAAAAAATAAAGTGGCTAGATTAAGAGTATTAACCAGAAACAGGAAATGAGTATTAGAAAAATTGTTTTTGAGAAAAGAACACACTGTCTAATTGATTAGAAACATATATGTTACATGTTGGTTTTGTTTTTCACATTGATTTCATTTTCAATGAAATGTGTTGTATTATGTATTGTATATATGTCTCAGCTGTTCTTCCGGATTTAGTGTGATGAAAAGACCACTCACACTGGACAAACGTTGAGCTTTTTATTTTCCATGCCAAAACATCAGGTAACAATGAAGCAAAGTAGTTTAAAGTCAGCTCTGGCTTCATCTGCAGCCAGAGCTGTATTTATACATTTACCACGTTGTCCAATTACTTAATTGATGTAGGCATCATCTGGCTGCTAATGGTTTACCACCATTCGGAATAATCATTAACTCATTTATAAATCATACACCATCAAATATACAGGCTATCACTCATATTCAGCTAACACAATTACCATTAGTAATACCACCATCAGTACCACCCACCCACTACCCATAACATCCGTCAATTCCTCTACAGTCCGTATTGTTTCTTTAAGCAAGCCATGTTCTGCCGCAGTCATCCATATGCTTCAGACATCATCAACCTGCGTCCACCTGCAATTGCTATCCTGTGCTATGGGGGAAAGCGCTAGCTAGGTCTCTCGGCCATGGAGGGGATCAGTCCAGGCACGCTGATTCCACAGGAGACTTAGGACCACAGTACAATAGTATTACAGATGTTGCTGTCACAGCTCCATGAAAACCACTTCAGAGTCATGACAGGCGGCCCCCTCTACAAGGATCCAGCCTGAAAAACAACAAGACAGTAACTCATCATTTATAGACAAGGGGTTAGGGCATGGACCTGGGTTTATCGGGCTATTTAGTATGGAAGCGTCATAACAGGTTATCTGCATACATATCTGCAACGTCTACCCAGGAGGCCTCTGATTCTGGGTATCCTTTCCAACGTACTAGGTACTGGACATTATTCCTCCATATGCATGAATCGAGTATTTTATCTATCTCAAATTGGTCTGTCTTTGTCAACAGTGTAGGACTCATGCTTTGTGAATCACTCTTGGAGTTAACAGGCTTCAGCAGGCTTATGTGGAAAATTGGATGGATATGCCCCAACACTGATGGTAATTTCAGTTTGACTGTGACTGGGTTAATGATTTTCATTATTGGGAAGGGTTCCACATATTTAGGCCCTAATTTTCTGCTGTTTAATCTCAATTTTATATATTTAGTAATATACCCTATCCCCTACTTGGAATGGCCTATGATCCTGTCTTTTTTTATTTGCTTGGGTTTTGTACTCATTTGATGTCTGTTCTACTGCTTTCCATACATCCTGCCAACATGTCTGTATCTTTTGTGCCCATGCCTGAATACTGACACTTTAAATCTGGCATTGGTACAAAATCAATACCGTTGACTATGTAGAATGGGCTATATCCCGTACTTTTGTGTACCACATTATTATACGCTATTTCAGCAAAGGGGAGTAGGTCAGCCCAATCTCGTTGTTGATACGATACATATGATCTTAGATATCTTTCTACCATGGCATTAGTTCTTTCTGTGGCCCCATTGGTACTTGGGTGGTATGCCAAACTGAGCCCTTGAGAAGAACCCAACAGATTAAGGAACCCTCTCCGAAATCAGGCAGTAAACTCTATTCCTCTGTCTGATATCACCGTTCTAGGCATCCCATATATATATTCGATATATATGTTTGATGAACATACTTCCTAATCTCCTTGCTGAGGGAAGACCTTTACAGGGAATAAAATGTGGTTGTTTAGAAAACAAGCCTACCACAGTCCATAACACTGTGTAGTCTTTGCTATTTGGCAATTCAACAAAGAAATCCATGGCAATATCCTGCCATGGATACTGAGAGTCTAACACAGTTTGCAATAATCCCAATTGTTTCCCAACTTGTGGTTTAGAGGTGGCACAAGTATGATGTTGTTGTACATATTGTTTGATATCTGACCTCATTTTAGGCCACCAAAACTGACATCTCGCCAAATGCAGTTTTCAAAAAACCAAAATGTCCAGCTTGTTTCACATCATGACATTTTTCTAGGATATCTTCCCTACACTGGGCCAGCACATACAACTTATCCCCCTTCCATGTCAACCTGTCCTTATATAAACAAACAATTGCATTCTTGGCAAGTCATTCATCTTGTTTGGTAGCCTCCTGCAATGTGTGTCATTCTATGTCTTTCAACCTTATCACTTGATCGGTGTCCACAGATGAGTTGTCATCAATCAGGGGCTGAACAATTATTTCTTGGGTTGAATGATATTGAGGTATGCAAGACAAGGCATCTGCCATAAAGTTTTTCCCCCTGGTACATAGTATAAGCCAAAGTTAAAACGTTTGAAGTATAGAGCCCATCTAACCTATTTGGTGATAACCTTCTCAGTTTTTGAAGGCCCTCCAGGTTCTTATGGTCAGTCCATTCTTCAAATACCTCCTTCGCCCTTTCTAATAGATGTCTCCATGTGCTCAGTGCCCATATGACAGCAAACACCTCCTTCTCCCAAATAGCCCACCCCCCTCTGTAGAGGTGGACTTTCGGGATGTATAAGTGCAGGGTTGTAAAATACCTTGGTCATTTTCTTGTAATAAAACAGCCCCCATGGGTACGTCACTAGCATCCGCCTGAACAACGTACTTCCCCTGGGGATTCGGATGTCACAAAACAGATGCTTGGGAAAACAAGGCCTTTAAATTGTCAAACGTTTGCTGACAGTCTTTGGACCATGTAATCAGTTGGTTGGGCTTCGGTTTCAATACTCGATCTTTTGTTTACAACAATTCAGTCAATGGTAAAGCAATACGAGCGAATTGGGGTATAAACTGCCTATAAAAATTGGCAAAGCCCAGGAAACTTTGTACTTGTTTTCATGTCTGTGGGGTTTCCCAGTCCAACACCATCTTCACTTTTTTAGGATCCATTTCCAAATCTGTGTTAGATATCCTATAACCTAAATAATCCAGTTTTGTGCAATACATTTGCACTTTGATAACTTCACATATAATTTGGCATGAAGGAGCTTGGTCAACACACTTCATACTAGTACTATGTGTTCCTCCATAGTCTGTGTGTATATCAAAATATAATCCAAGTACACAAGTACCCCCGCAGTATAAATGTTCATTGCAGTACTTCATTAATGAGCTGCATAAATACTACGGGGGCACTTTGTAGTCTGAAAGGCATAACTCTGAAATAAAAGCTGCCCAAGGGACAGTTAAACGTGGTTTTCCATTCATCCCCTGGCCGTATGCAAACCCAGTAATGCGCCTCTTGTAAGTCCAGTTTTGTGAAAAACCACCTACGATAGCTAATAGTTCCTTAATCAATGGTAGGGGATACAAATTTTCCACACAAACTGCATTCAGACCTCGTAAATCGACACACAAACATAAACCCCCATCCTTCTTCTCTCGGAATAAGACAGGGGCAGCTATGTGCAATTGTCCTGGTTGAATGAACACATGGGCTAAATTTTTATCTAAATAGTTCCACATCTCCTCCATCTCCTTTGGTGTCATCACATACATGCGAGGTTTTAGGAGTTTCACCCCTGGGATCAACTCAATCGCACGGTCCGTTTTTCAGTGTGGTAGTAATGTCTGGCACTCCTTTCACTAAACACTTCCACCAAGTCCTGATATACAGTTGGATAAGGTAGAAGATTGTTTTCTGTTATAGTGGTTATCAACTCCTTCCCCAGGGTTGGCTGAGGAGGCTCGGGACCTATCAAAATTCTCAAATGGTGAAACCCTCCTTTCCACCATATAGTGGGTTCCCATTTGTCTAACCATACCAACCCTAATATAATTGCTTCTCTCATTTCTGGAACCACAATGAACCTCAGTTGTTCCCAGTGGGTTCCAATCTCCAAATGAACAGAGGCAGTCATTACCAATGTCAGAGCCCCTCCTAAGAGAGACCCATCAACCTATTTGAACCTCATTGGTACAGGAAGGGGTTCTATCTTTAACTTTAGTTCATCAACTACCCGCTGACTGATTACACATTGAGTGCAGTCCGTATTGATTAATGCTCTATATCTGCCCCTTATACCTGTGTCCACATTCCCCAACACTACGGGTATCACAAAGGGTCAAACGGGAGTGCTTACCATGGTGTCCTCTTGGCTGTCTTCACCACTGTTATATAGACCCAAAACCACTCGAAGTTGTGGTTGATCATCGTATTGTTTCTTCTCTCTAATCGACGGAGCTTCTGTCATTGCCTTCTGCATTAGACCTTGCAACCGTTCACTGCCAACAGCCCCCTTCCCCATATACCTGGTCTGTGCTACAGCCCCAGCAGGAGCCTTTGCTGTCTGTCTCTTATTGAGCAATGGAAATTCTAATGCCCTATGGCCTAATATATTACAGTGAAAACACCTTATGGCCGACCTACCCCTGGTGTTAGTTGTACTACCTCCCAGACCACTCCTTCCTGGTACTACGTTGGGGTCTCCCATATTGTATTTTCGGGGAGTCTCAGATTTAGACCTAAATTCTTTCAATACCACATTTAATTCTACCACTGTCTTGTACTAGTCTGTTGGGCACTGAGGAACACCTCGATATAAACATGCCTGTCATAGCCCATGATCCAATCTGGTTCTGAATTCCTGGATTAATAGCTATTCAGTCCAGAAGTGTAATTTCCCAGCCAACCTCCAGAATTCTCTTACATACTCAGTCGCTGTTATAGCTCCATCAGGGCTTCCTCAGTTTGATGTACTCTGGACCTATCCTCAAACTGGCCATGAAGAGAGTCTAAGAATAAGCTGACATCTACTAATTCTCTAGCATGTATGCTAGGCAGTTCTACCACCCAGTCAGCTGCATCTCCAGTCAAGACCCCTGTGATGGCCACCACAATGGATCATTGAGAGGGGTAGTAGGTAGTGTACAGCTCCAAATGGTTGACTGAGGAAGAATGCTACTCAGTCAGGGTTTCCATCAAAAGATGTTTGCAATGGTGAAGGTCCCCATACCATACATTGAGGCCATTGTCCCGGAATTCCTTGGGGGCCCCCAGATACTTCATGCTATCTATGTTGGTGGGGATGACTCTCCCTGTCCCACACTGGAAGTCAGTGGCTTGGCTCCTCTCATCCGGGGCTCTGACATACCCACCACATCAGCTAATGAAGAATCAAACCCTGTTGCCAGTTCACTCCCTGCTCATCTGCTGCTATGTTCTCTGCCTTTTTGGGGAAGAGAGCTGAAAAAGGAAGTGTCCTCTGTTTGACCACCCCTCCCTGTGCTGTCTCACATGCTTTGGGGGGTATAGTCCCTTGTACTTAATTCCCCATACATTCACTGTAAATAGACAGGACAGAATTGATAGCATATTTGCAATTATGGGCAATTCTTCCCTTTTTATCTTGATATGCTCTATGGTTTGATTTTCTAGTTTTCTATGCCATTTCCCAAGATTTGGTGCAATTTTTTCTTCAGTATTTGCTGGGGTTACAAGGGCAGCTGGTCTTCTCTTATCAGAGAATTCACAGCTCTCTGGAGAATCCACTCTAAAAAGTCCACATTCAAAGAAGGTTTGTTCCAACAACAGAACTTCCATTTTCTTGTTACAAAAAAAGAAAGTTCAACAAATTCAATGCTATATCTTTTTTATAATATAATTAACACTTAGTAAATTGGAGTCCCAATCTTGAGAATAAAATGTATCCTTAGCATACAAGGTAATTTTTTCTTCATCATTAGACTTCATTTCATCAAGTTTCTCCCATTCCTTACACATGTATTTGCTTTCACAGCTCACAACAAGATCAATAGATATTTGGTCCTAAGCATTGATACAATTGCTCTACCATCCAGATAAATTCAGGTCCATATCACCTTTAATGGGTCTAGCTGTAAAAATATCACCTTCCCTTTCATAGAATGCATCATTTTCTTCCCTTGAGGCTTAGCTCTGTCTTCTTTTCCCCCACTTTGGCCATTTCTTCTCCAGTGAAAACAAAAATCTCCATTCTTGACTAGTTTCCACTTCATTTGTATCTCTAAAATGATAGGCACTATCTTTGTCTTTCTCAGGTATGTCCTACTTTTTCAGATAAAGATTTCTCTCTGGTTTTGCAGCCGTTAATTTGCTGGATGCTATTTTTCTGCTCCTATCAAGGTGATCTGCTCATGTATCTTGGATATTATCTGGTCCAAATTCAGGCTTTCCAAAACAATTATTGTTTGCTCAAACATATTAATATGGGGGGTAGAAACATTAGAAGAAAAATCAGCAGAACTTCATTTTTCAATTCTATCCTATATAAGAGAGCCAATTTGGTGTAATGGTTGTAGGCAACAAGGTAGAAACTTAATCATGAAGTCTCCTTGCACCAATCATTCTCTCTCAACCCCAGGAATAAGGCATTGGTAAAAGACTTAGAAAAAAAAAAACTTGCTAAGAAAACTGCAGGGACTAGTCCAGACAGTCACCAAGAGTAAAGACTGAAGTCAAGACACAGAGGCATAGATAAAATCCCATTATTTAAGCAGACTGAGTAGTATGTATGTATGCATGTATGTATGTATGTATGTACGTATGTACATACACTGGATGGAGATAGATAGATAGATAGATAGATAGATAGATAGATAGATAGATAGATAGATAGATAGATAGATAGATAGATATCAAACCCCCTTCTCAATTTCTTGATATCAACAAGCATTTGCTTTTGGATTTTTACCTTCCTGAACTTCAAAATGGGATAGAAATTGAATTGTCATCATCTATGAAGGTTCTTTGAATCTCCAGAACTTCCTTTTATCCAAATATTTCCATGAAAATCTCTATGTCATAAATCCATTCTTCCTAGTCTTAGTCTTTGAGGGTTTATATGGTCTAGAGCATCATACAATAGCTCCTTGTAACTACTTGCCAAGGGAGGAATTTAATTTACAGTATCTGCTCATGTATTAACCACTACTACACTAATTTACATATTTAAAAGATTTAAGTAAAATGCTTATAATATGAATGCAAATTATCAGTCCAGTTGTAAATGAATGCTAGCAGGCATTAATTATAATATAAGTAACATATAGTTTTACAAAGAAATAGGTAAGATAGGACAGCTTCAATTCTATCTAAACTACTTCTTAAAAAGAGTGAGAAGCAAATGAAATAAAGAAAGGAACTTGCCTGTTAAATCTAAGAGATATAAATTTATTTTTCTAACTGTCAATGGAGATTCTCAGTCATTCAGTCATGGTTGTCTCAGAGGATTTTCCAGTTGCTTATTTAAAAAAAAAACATTTGTTTTACTAACCATAGACCAGGTGATAAACAGAGCCATGAAAAGCATGTGAGACCCTTCTTATCTAACACTTACTATTTGCCTTATTAGCCAAAACAGCTCACAGAAATAAAATGTTGATATAATGTTCAGCATTATAACTATGTAGTGCAAAGATTAATTTTGTATTTAATTCTTATTTCCATAGTTGGATAATTAGATACCTGAGAAGAAATTACTGTATTAAGCTGCACCTTTAAACTGATAAGATGCTGCCTACTTTTTGATCCCATCTAATGTTTGGATTTGTGGAAGTCTCAGAGTTGAGCTCCACACGTCTTCAATTGGTCAATGTTGAGAAACACTGATATAGAAGTACTCATAGAAGTCAATTCAGAGATACTTATTTCTGAGACAATATGTTTATAATTACATTACACTGCTTTAAGATTTAGCTCTTTTTATGTTCTGTCCAATAATTTGTTTATGTGTTAATACATTTATTCATAACATATTAATAAAATGTATTACATATTAATAAAAGTAGTTGTTAACAGCTTTTAAAGTTTACACCTTTAATTTATTGAATGCTTTATTATGTAAGGTTAAGTCATTTCAGTTTAGCATATTTGGACCATCAAAAGAGCATTGCACTTATTGATAATTAAGCACAGATAAATATTTTCTTTATGACTTGCTCATATAAATGCTAACAAAATGTGTAAATAAAGTGTGTAAATAACCTACACGTATGCTACATATGTTAATAGACCCTCTAGCATTTTCAAAAGTATTTTCACAAAAGCCCCATTGAATTATAGAAATAAATGATAAATGAAATAAATAAATTATTTATTATTTATATACATTTGAAAAACTGCCATCAGCTGAAAATAACATTGAATCTATGAGTAGGTCAAGTTAATTCATCAGATTGACTTGTATAAAAAGAAACCATCTTATCTTAAGACCTAGGGCAATAGATACTGGAAAAGCAATATAATTAACCTCCTAACCCTAGAGCTACTATATTGAATCAAAAGGAAAATAATATGCTTTTGGGGGCAATATTTATCCTTGATTGGACACATTGCAATGACCTGGTCTGGAAAGCATTCATCTTCCTTAACAGTTCATTTGGTTCTGCTTTAAAATAAAAACTGTATTTGACATTTCCAATATGCATCTCCAGGTAAACTGTCTAATTGTGATGTTCAAATAGCCCAGAAATACAGCAAAAGAAGAACCCATCTGAAAATCTTCAAAAGAAAATCTATGACTGTGTCTACTTAATTATACATCAAGGACTATGCAAAATTGAGTTCTACTGTCTACCAGGTTCAACTTTTTAGCTTGCTATCTCCTTAATAATTTGAGGTTCATCTACCAGGCTTAACCATGGATTCATATTTCCTACATTAATAAATATCTAAATGTCTTTTATAAGTCTACTGTGGTTAAATACTTCCAAGTATATGTCTCCTAAATATATTTCATTACTTTCATTGAAATGATTCTATTTTTGAATACCTAACAGCAGAGCTTAATTTTAAGTGGAACATTTAAAAACATATTCATTCATATTATTGCTTTTCTATCTCCATTTCAAATAGTTTCTACATTCCCCCAACAAAATTTTCCACAAAGATATTAATATGAAATCAGTGTTATTTTAGATGTACAAAACTATATTGAATGTGTATTTCCATCTGTCTGAAAACAACTATTATTATATTTGTGAACCAATTATCATGCGCAAACACACAAAATAACATATGTCATTTTAGCTATGATATTCTTTTGTACAATTGTGGAAAGTAAATCTCAACTCTTCCAACATTCTGTAGAAAGTGTAAATAACAAGATTAAACATAATGTAACATAAAATGCAATTGCACAAGACTTAAAACTTACATTCACATTTCAGGTCTAATATATTTAAATATTCCAGCAACCTCCTTTTGTTAAATTCATTTATTGGATTATTATTATTATACTTGCTAATACTCTGAGGTCTGGACAGTTTAAACACTGTCCAAAGGCATGATCTTCACCTGGCATAAATCAGTTCAAACAGGAATAAGGATATGTTATGATCTATAATATCATAGAGGAAAAAGCTGGGGCAAAGAGAAGCAAGGAAAATTATTCTGTGATGTCCTTATTCTTCCATGAAGGAATATGTTTTACATTCTCATACATAATCTACTGTATGTAGATAGTGCAAAAAGATTGATAAAAAATATTAGGACATCTCCAGTTTTCTATTTATAAAAAACTGTAACACCATTTCTCTTTTCCTGAGTATCTTCCCTTTATACTAATATTGTGTTTTAGAATTCATCCAAGTGGCCAGGAAAATGCTTTATGCTTCTATTTCAAGACTCAGCAATTTCAGCTGAAGAACTCAAGTAATTGGATGGAAAATAAGTTTATTTGCTAACTAGATTGCTTGCTTTAATTAATCAATTCACTTGTAATGCTGCCCAACTCACAACAACCCAGGATGGTATACAAACAAATAAAAGATGCTCAGATGGCATTGCTTAATAGAAGGGAACCAGAATATGCCAATTCTGCCAAATCTAGTAGGACAAGCATAGGTAAAAGCTGCACATAAAACTTATTAACAGACAGAAACTTACAAGATCATTTGTTACAAATGTATTAAGATACTTTTAAACACCCTGGAAATCTGATTCTTTGATTGATACATTTGTTTCCAAAAGAGGCTATTGACAGCGGATGAAAGTGCTGAGGGAAAGTTCACTCCCCTTCCTTACGTAGATAGCAAATGGACATTGAAAAACCTGCTTCTTTACAGAAGGTAAAAATAAGCTCTTTGTTATAAGTTGGAAGGGAGAGGACTAAAAAATCTTTAAGAATTTGTTGGAGGAGACGCCTTGAAGATTACAAGACCAGAAATTAACTGTAATAAGGCTTTAAAATATATTTTGGGATTTTGCCCTAGGAGGAGAAAGTGCAAAGAGAAGAAGAGGAAATATTTTGTGTTTGTTTGGATTGTTTGATAACTTTGGAATGCTTGGAAATTACTTTAAGATTAAAAACATTTGGGTTGTTCTTAAAAAAAGAAGAAGAAAAAGCTTTACAATGGCACTATCTGTGGATGAATTAAAAATGGAATATGAAAAATTAAAGGAAGGAGAACAGGAAGGCAAGGATTCTTTGGAAGCTGTCTTCCACTTTTTAGAAATGGCGATTTCTACTTATCAGCAACTACATGGGGAAGAAGAAGAAGAAGAAGAAGGAGGAGGAGGAGGAGGAGGAGGAGGAGGAGGAGGAGGAGGAGGAGGAGGAGGAGGAGGAGGAGGAGGAAGCCATCTTTAATGGACAAAAAAGTTCAACTAAGAAAGAAAATAGGAAGAGGGGAAGGAAAATTGATAATTTAAGATTTAACAAAACAACCAAGAAAGAGAAAAATAAGGTGAAAAAATGGTACAATGTTAGAAAGCAACAGAAAAGAGAAATACAACAGAGGGGGGAAGTTAAAAAGATGGAGGTTGGGTGGGGGCAAAAAGGCCAGACAGGAGAAGAAAGGGAGGGAAAAAGGAAAAAAAAGTCACAAAGGCTTGAAACAAGATGCCAAAAAGCAGATTTTTTTCAGAGATAAAGGGTAAAGCATAATTAAAGAAAGATTCTGCAAGAGTACATAAGATAGTATTGTAGTATTTGCATTTGAAATAGTCTATTGGAATATTATAAGATTTAATAAAGTATTAAAATACTAAAATGTTTAATAATGATAGATTTCAATATTCAATAAAATATTAAAGAGAATGTGTAAAATGATTAATGTTTAGTTATAGTTTAATTTGTTATTGTCTTAATGTTAGTACAAATTTACTATTTCATTTTCTTATTTTAAAATAATGTATTAAGCAGAATTAGAATTAGAATGGAAATTATATATTTAACTATATTATAAATTTATTATTCTTTTATTTTAAAATGCAACATGTAGAATGTACTAAGTAGAATCAGAATGGAAATTATGTATTATTTTAAGTGTCAATTTAGAGGAAAGATAGAAAGGTGTCACACTCTAAAAGTGATTACAGGGGAAATATTCTGTTAAAGAGAAGAGATAAATAGATAATTGGAAAAGAACGGACAAAAGATACAGGTATAATGATTTTAAAATAAGATGAAATAAACAAAATATAATTAAGAGAGTGAAAAGAAGGGAGAAGTTATATAGAAAATATAGAATGGTAAATAAGATAAGAATGGTATATAACCAATGGTATGTAACCCGGGGCTAAGCCACTTTCCAAAAAGAAGTTTTATGTTTTCTGTTTTGTGTTTTGGTTAGCTATGTTTGATTGAGAATTAATAAAACCTTGGAGGAATAAAACTAAAGAGAGAAATAATGAGGAATTTGGAAAAGATACGTGCAAATGATAATTTGGAATTATGTTGTATAAAAGAATGTCTTATTTGTTTTGTCAAAATCTACAAGTAGCCTTCAGAAAGGAGGTTTTATGTTTCTATGTCTTGTTTTATGTTTTGTATTTTGTGTGTTTATGTTTGATTGAGAATTAATAAAACCTTGATAGAAAGAAATATAATTGAATAAAAGTGAAGAGAGAAACAATGAGAAATTCAGAAAAGATATATATGAGTTTAAATGGAAATGTGATAATGTGGAACTATGCTGTACAAAATAATGTTTTATTTGCTTTGTTAAAATCTATAAGCAGGTTTTAGAAAGGAGATTTTATGTTTCTATGTCTTATGTTTTGTTTGTCTAAAAAATTAATAAAATTTGTTTTTAAAAAAACTTATTAACAGACAGAAACTTACAAGATCATTTGTTACTCAGCTTCATTAGCTGAGTGGATGAATAGGTTCTCACTGAAATTTTATAAATATAGTGTAAAACTCCTTGAACTTTGAAGAAGCAAGATAGAAATATTGATGTTTGAAAACATTGGGGTTGGAAAAGTTTCCTGAAAATGCCATGACTAATCCAGACAACAAGCAAATGAAAAGACAAATCAATCTAGAATCCTTATTCAAAGAAAAAATTACCAAGCTCAAATTATTATATTTTGGTGTAATTATTCAAAGACTTAGTTTTCTTGAAAAGTATACAATGCTGAGGGAAGATAGAAGAAAAGTTAGGACAATCGGTAGCACAGTGGATGGATTAAATTACAGTGGTGATACTGTATGTACATCAAAAAACAGACTGGGGATAAATCATCCTGGTTCATAATCTATACAGTCATTGGTAAGAATCAATACCAATTTTATGACACCTAATCTTCATAATCACAGATATCCTGCCCATCCATTAATAAATGTTTTCCAATAGCTATATACATAGTACGTTTACTCAATTATAGATTTTTTTGTATATCTAAGCAATAACAATAGCACTTAGACTTATATACACACTTTATAGTGCTTTAGAGCATTCTCTCAGTGGCTTACAGAGTCAGCATATTGTCCCCCAAAATCTGGGTCCTCATTTTTACTGATCTCAGAAGGTTGAGATAGTGAGACTCAAACTCCTGGCAGTCAGCAGAATTAGCCTGCACTACTGCATCTTAACGACTGCGCCACCACCTATCCCTAAAGTTTGGATTACTATGAAGCAGGTGCTTCAGGCATCAGAATTCAAGACATATCATTTTTGTATTTTCAAATTGCTTTGTTGTATGCCATTTTTATGTTATACTTTAAGCATGAAAATATTTCCAGTTATTAACACTATCTAATACAATTCTACTCATGTTTATTCCAACATGAAGTTCTAATAAGCTAGGTGTACATGTATACAATACTGTATCTTTCAATTGCCTTCAAAAATATATCATCTTATCATCATACATTATTTTACATGAATTTTATTTGGAAAAAGCAATATCTTTAAGCTGTGTTTCAGGTGTCAGAAACTTCAGGGCAGAATTACATGGTTGTTCAACAAATACAAACTTCTCAAGACAATATTTTTCATATAATTCTTTTTTAATCAAGTTTTTTATTTATTCTAGTTTTAAAAATCAATACATAAACAGTGTGGCACCTAAGCATCATACATTTTGGTGCAAATAAAAACAACAACATTAATCATATCCCTTACATTCATTCATTTTATTTAACCTATATGCAGAGCACATCATGAGAAATGCGGGGCTAGGTGAATCACAAATTGGAATTAAGATTGCCGGGAGAAAAATCAATAACCTCAGATATGCAGATGATGACAGAAAGTGAAGAGGAACTAAAGAGCCTCTTGATGAAGGTGAAGGAGAAGAGTGCAAAACTTGGCTTGAAATTCAACATTAAGAAAACTAAGATCATGTCACCCAGCCCTCTCAATTCCTGGCAAATAGATGGGGAAGAAATGGAGGTAGTGACTGATTTTATTTTCCTGATTTTATTTTATTTTCCTGGGCTCCAAGATCACCACAGATGGGAACTAAAGCAAAGAAATTAAAAGACCTGGAGAGAAAAGCTGTGGCAAATCCTGCCAACAAAAGTGCATATAGTCAAGGCTATGGTTTTCCCAGTTGAAATGTATGTCTGTGAAAGTTGGACCATAGGGAAGGCTGAGTGCCAAAGAATTGAGGCCTTTGAACTATGGTGTTGGAAAAGACTCCTGCAAATCCCTTGGACTGCAAGGCAATCAAACTGGTCAGTCCTAGAGGAGATCAACCTGACTACTCTTTATCAACCTGACTGCTCAAATACTTTGGCTACCTAATGAGAAGGAAGGACTCACTGGAGAAGAGCCTAATGCTGGGAAAAGTTGAGGGCAAAAGAAGAAGGGGATGCCAGAGAATGAGGTGGCTAGATGGAGTCACTGATACAGTCAGCTTGAATTTAAATGGACTCTAGAGTCCTGGAGGAATGTTATCCATGAGGTTGTGATGGGTCAGACATGACTTCACAACCAGTGGTAGGATTCAAAATATTTTACTACCAGTTCTGTGGGCATGGCTTGGTGGGCATGGCTTGGTGGGTGTGGCTTTTATGCTTTTTTGCAGCCACCCACCCACCCATTTTTGGGCCTTCTGGGCCTCAGAGGAGCCTCTGGAGGGGCATTTTTGCTCCCAGAAGACTCCTCTGGCATTCAGGAAGAAAAAACCAGAGGGGGCACACAGCACACCCCCAGCTCTGTTTTAGGACCTTCTTGGCCTCAGAGGAGCCTCTGGGGGGTGTTTTTGCTCCCAGAAGGCTCCTCTGGGGCTTAGGAAGAAAAAATTTTTTGTCTTCCTGGGCCTCAGCAAGGGGAATCCCAGCCAGCTGATCGTATGAATACCTGATTGTCGGGAGGGGGGGGAGAAGAAAGAAATACCTTAAGGGGCAAGCATCAGGTGGGCAGGGTAAGCGAGCAATGGATGGGCAGAGCAAGTGAGCCAGCGGTGACCAGGAGACCAGTTGGGGGCATAGCCAGCCAGGCTTTCTCCATTGTTTTATCCTGGAAGAACACTGGAAATAATTTTATTTGCATAAAAATAGCAAAAACATGGAAACTTCAAAATACAATTTACTTCTAGTCTTTACAATCCTCATTTTAAAACTTTTACAACAATAGCAAAGCAGAACCCTGGTTGAGAATCATAGGTTTCTTGCAAAGAAATTACATAGTTATACACTGCTCAAAAAAATAAAGGGAACACAATAATAAGACATCCTAGATCTGAATGAATGAAATATTCATATTAAATACTTTGTTCATTACATAGTTGAATGTGCTGACAACAAAATCACACAAAAATTATCAATGGAAATCAAATTTAGCAACCCATGGAGGTCTGAATTTGGAGTTACACTCAAAATTAAAGTGGAAAAAAACACTACAGGCTGATCTAACTTTGATGTAATGTCCTTAAAACAAGTCAAAATGAGGCTCAGTAGTGTGTGTGGCCTCCACATGTCTGTATGACCTCCCTACAATGCCTGGGCATGCTCCTGATGAGGTGGTAGATGGTCTCCTGAGGGATCTCCTCCCACACCTGGACTAAAGCATTCCCCAACACCTGGACAGTCTGTGGTGCAACATGGTGTTGGTGGATGGAGCGAGACATGAGGTCCCAGATGTGCTCAGTTGGATTCAGGTCTGGAGAACAGGTGGGCTAGTCCATAGCATCAATGCCTTCATCTTGCAGGAACTACTGACACACTCCAGCCACATGAGGTCTAGCATTGTCGTGCATTAGGAGGAACCCAGGGCTAACCACACCAGCATATGGTCTCACAAGGGGTCTGAGGATTTCATCTCGGTACTTAATGGCAGTCAGGCTACCTCTGGTGAGCACATGGAGAGCTGTGCAGCCCCCTAAAGAAATGCCGCCCCACACCATTACTGACCCACTGCCAAAACGGTCATTCTGGAGGATGTTGCAGGCAGCAGAACATTCTCCATGGCGTCTCCAGACCCTGTCATGTCTGTCACATGTGCTCAGTGTGAACCTGCTTTCATCTGTGAAGAGCACAGGGCGCCAGTGGCAAATTTTCCAAATTTGGTGTCTCTGGCAAATGCCAAACGTCCTGCACGGTGTTGGGCTGTAAGCACAACCCCCACCTGTGGACATCAGGCCCTCATACCACCCTCACGGAGTCTGTTTCTGACCATTTAAGCAGCCACATGCACATTTGTGGCCCACTGAAGGTCATTTTGCAGGGCTCTGGCGGTGGTCCTCCTGTCCCTCCTTGCACAAAGGCAGAGGTAGCAGTCCTGATGCTAGGTTGTTGCCCTCCTATGGCCTCCTCCATGTCTCCTGATGTACTGGCCTGTCTCCTGGTAGTGCCTCCAGGCTCTGGACACTACGCTGACAGACACAGCAAACCTTCTCACATTGATGTGCCATCCTGGATGAGCTGCACTACTTGAGCCACTTGTGTGAGTTGTAGACTCCGTCTCATGCTACCACTAGAGTGAAAGCACCACCAGCATTCAAAAGTGATCAAACCATCAGCCAGAAAGCATAGGAACTGAGAAGTGGTCTGTAGTCACCACCTGCAGAACCACTCCTTTATTGGGGATGTCTTGCTAACTGCCTCCCACCTGTTGCCTATTCCATTTGCACAACAACTTGTGAAATTGATTGTCAATCAGTGTTGCTACCTAAGCGGACAGTTTGATTTCACAGAAGTGTGATTGACTTGGAGTTCCATTGTGTTGTTTAAGTGTTCCCTTTATTTTTTTGAGCAGTGTATATTATAAATCTCTCAATTGATTCAAACAATTGAGACCATTTGCATAATTTATAAATTTAATATTTGGACTTGAACTAAATATTATATCTTATGCTAGGGATTTCCAATTTTATCATACCACAACTCGCTAAAATGATAAATGAATTTGCGCCACAGTTTTATTCCCTCCTCCTCAGATTTTATTGGGCAAGGATTTGGCAAGAAATAAATGTATTAATAATTAAATTTTAATTTAGACTTTGCAGATGCTATTTAACTTTTTGGTCAAAAACTTCCCCTAAATTTGCCCAATTTAGGGCAAATATGGAAATGCATTCAAGAGACGCTGTAATTCTATAGAGCTTAATCATTTAAGGGCTAGATATCAAGTGCTTAATGCACTGAAATTAATACTATTACAGCGGTCCTCCATGCAGAGATCCTCCTCCATTGGCCCATTTCATGTCAGTGCCAATGTACCTGAAAATCCAGAGCAATTTAGATCATGCCATTGCATCCTAGTTAATTTCTATTAACTAACTATCAAACGTTAACTCTTTTGCCTGGTGCTGTTTTATTTATTTTTTTAATTCTTTATTTTAAACTTTTAACAAATGATCACCCAGAGATTCTGGGAGTCAGGTGGTATATAAATTTATAATATTAATTAAATAATGAATTAAATTAATAATAAAAATTTAATAATATATTATTAGGGTTCATCACATTTCAATCACTGCATATTTACGATGGGTAAACACATTTTCTTCCATTAGTTCTGCAGCTGTTGGCCAGCTGACCACTTGGTTGCTCAGCCAATAGTCCTGAGTTCTGTAGCCCATTTTCCCCCAAATATCCAGGAACTCCAATATCTAGCAAGATCCTTGTTAACTCGGGTGACAACTGAGCCAGTATGTATTTCTGTAATTCCATACTTTTTGTGGGAGAGATACTGTTCGCCTGAGTCCTCTGATAAAACCTGTCCGGCATGATTGAACCTCTGGCATAGCTCTTATCTTCTTTAAAACACACAAGTCCCACAAACATGTCAAGGTAGTGCCTCACTGAGGGTATTGTAGTGCCTAGTGGGGATATAAAAATTAAACAGACAATACAGAGAGCAGCCATATTCCAACCAACCATCTGACCACATCCATGGGAGGCCAGCCCTAACCACCACAATGTCAGGGTTAAGGTGGCTAGCGTATAAATTGAAGAAACAGAAAGAAAAGAAATTGATCAACAAATTACAAGATGAAAAGGGAAATATCTGCTACCAAAATGAAGACAAAAAAATTATAATTCAGGCCTTTTACAAGCAATTATATAAAGAAAGCCGAGGCCATTCAGAGGAAAAAATTTGACATGCCTGCCTCAGAGTTCTCTTTGTTGGGGATGTATTACTTGGAATCTTAACACAGAGATCAGGTTAATATTTTTATCTGATTTTTTACTACTTTTACAATCATATATGCTCACCAATTTTTCATTACTGAGACATGATAATTTTTATAGATATTTCAGTGTATTATTTGGTGATTGGATCATATTATTATTTGTAATTAGTTATTGTAATCTTCTTGCACAACTGAATATGATCTACTGTTTCTTCCACTTCTTTGCCAATCTGCACTTTGAATTATTTGGTGATTCTTTTTCTCAATTCTGGACTTGTGTCATTTTTTTTTTTAATGTTGCAATTGTAAGCCACTCCCAGATTTTACCTTTATCCATTTTCCCTCTGATTATTTGTAGAAATGTATTATTCTTTTCCTTGCCCTCTTTCTTGCTCTTATTACATTATACTGATATGCAGATTCTGTTTACTGTACATTCAATAAGTTCAAAGTTTAAACTTGCATCAATGCTTCCTTTTCTTCTTCAATTGTAATGAATCATTCTGTCAGATTCATGTATCTGCCATTCTTTGGTGGAAGGGGGGTGGATTTGATACATTTAATTATTTTCCTCTCTATGTATCCTAAATATCCTAAGTAAGAAATCTTATTTCTTATATTGTCTTTTGTATAAACTTTTACATGATTTACAACCTTTGCCTGGTGTCCCAGATTCCTGGAAAATTCTTTCCTCTTGGGGAGATGCAAGAAGAGAAAGGGCCATGTGGATTGCAGTGCCGGAACCTTTCCTTATCTGCTTTCCCAGAGGCTCTGGTTAAATAACATCTTCACACCTGTGGATTAGTGGAATCCACATTAGTGTGACTGTTAGGAGGGGTTCTAATCAGGGGTGGGATTAAAATTCTTTAACAACCAGTTCTGTGGGCATGGCTTAATTTGTGGATGTGGCTTGGTGGTCACGTAACTGGGTGGGCGTGGCTTGGTGGTCACATGATTGGCTGGGTGTGGCTTGGTAGTCATGTGACTGGCAAATCAAATACAAGCGGTCCTTGCTTAATGGGCAGTTGCTTAGCAAGTGTTCTAATTTATGACTGACCTCCCAGAGCTACTTGACCTGTTTTTGAAGTTTTGACAGCCATGCACACACACACACACACACACACACACACACTTTTCTAACACTGTTGGAGCAGGTGGTTGGCCTAGAAGATGACCTCCGAGATCCCTTGCAGGCCAGCCCTAGATTGCTGTGCTGTTTCAAAGAGTCTTCTGAAGCCAAGGTTTCTGTCCTTCCTTTTTCTCTCTCTCTCTCCCTCCCTCTTTCCATGTATCTATATATCCATTCATATCTCTCATTCACTTTCTCCTCCCTTTCTTTCTTTTGTTCTTTCATTCTTTATTTCTTTCATTCTTTTTTCTCTTTCTTTCTGTCCCTTCCTTCCATCCCCTCTTTCTTTATCTATCCCTTTTCTTCCTTTCTCTCTCCCTTTTTTTCTTTCCCTTCTCTCTTTCTTTTCTTTCTTGTGTTTTCCTTCTCTCTCTTTCTCTCTCTTTCCTTTTCTCTCTCTTTCTCTCCCTCCCTCCCTCCATATCCCATTCACTTTCTCCTCCCTTCCTCCCTTTCTTTCTTTCTCTTTCCCTCTCTCTTTCTCTCACTTTCTTTTCTCTCTCTCTCTCTTTCTCTTTCCCCCTCTCTTTCCCTCTCTCTTTCTTTCTGTCCCTTCCTTCCATCCCCCTTTTTTGTCTATCCCTTTTCTTCCTTTCTCTCTCCCATTTTCTTTCTTTCCCTTTTCTTTCTTTACTTTCTTGTCTGTGCCTTCTCTCTTATCCTCTCTTTCTCTTCCTCCCCCCCTCTCTCTTTCTCTCTCTCTCTTTCCCTCTCTCTCTATCACTTCCCTAACCTATCTACCTATTTTCTGCCCAAGCAGGTTGGCCAAATCTATCAAAGGCCTGAGCTAATCCTGCATGCTGCCTGCTCTCCCTTCACCAGTCACACATTTCCCCTTTCAGAGGCCCTGGCACTTAATCTCCCTGTTTCTCCCCCACAGCCACCTCTTTTGTTGTCCCATGGCCATGATTTTACTCTCTTCCCATGGCTTTCTGCCAGGGGAGACAAGCCAGGACTGAGCCATTGTTGTCATTGGGCTCCCCACCAGCCCACATCGCCCTTGTCACAAATGCTTGCAGCTGCCGGGTGTTTTTTTTTTTTTTGGTGCGGCTGGAGTCCAGCCACACCGAAAAAAATGTGCAGTGTCTGGAGGCTTGTTGCAGTGAAAATGACTGACCTCCAGCTTTGCTTGCTCCACTTCTCCAACGTGCTGCTACAGCCATGTTCTAGCCACATAGGTCCACCCCATTGAGCCAGCTGCACCAAGGGACTTGCCCAACAAGTCCGAGCTGAGCAGTGCAGCTGTCAATGGGGTGAGTCTACATGGCCAGCACCTAGAATGTGGCAGTGGTGGCATGTTGGAGAAGCAGAGCAAGCAAAGCCAGAGGTTGGTCATTTTCATTGCAACAAGCCTCCAGCTGCTGTGTCTTTTTTGCCACTCCTTTGCTGGCCAGAACTGAGCTGGGAGCAGCAGCTGAAGGATTCTCCTGCCAACAAAGAGGTGGAGGTTGGAGGCTTCTTGGTGGGGAGACGGGGACACAGCAAGACTTGGAAGGCAGCTCCTGCATCCTGCCTGCCCCTTTTTGGTTCCTCCCTCTGCATCTAACTATCTTAAAGGGACAGGCTGGGGCAGCTACCTTCCAAGCAGCAGTGAGGCAAAGTGAAGGGAGGCAGAAAAGTTCATCTAAGTCTTCTCCTCCTTGTGCATACACAGAGCCTGAGGGGCGCTGGAGAAATTCGCCCATGCACCTTCTCCTTGCAGAAAGTCCTGGCCTCACATGTGCACATGTGAAGTCCCAGGACCTTCTGCTAGGAGATAGCACATGGGCTACTGGTTTGGTTCCAGCTGGCAAAGAAGAAGCAGCTGGGACTCACTGCCCTGTTCTTCTCATCAGGATGCACTCCTTTGCCTGATGTGCCAGAGTGGAGGTGCAAGCTGGTGGGGAGCCCAGCATCTCTCAGCCCTAGCTTGCCTTCCCTGATGCTATGCCATCTGGGAGATGTAGGCCCAGTTGGCATAGAATTGTGCTCCCTGGTCACCCCACCCACACCCCCACTCCTAGCAGGCAAGGCCCAGCAGCTATGAAGAATCCAGTGGTGATGGCTTGCCTTCCTCTCGGCAACCAGCAAGCCAGGCAAGTGGGGTGGGGAGGTGGGAAGCTTGCTAGGCCACAAGTGCCACATGGAGCCATGGCACTGGTGGCTAAGCATGCCAAACAAGTTGGGGGGGAAGCTTGCTAGGACACAAGCACGGAGGGCGGTGGTGGCATGGCAGTGGCAGCCTAGGCTGGACCAGGAGTCAGGACTCAGCCAGGGCTTATGGCAGTGATGGCGGCAAGGACAAGGGTGGTGGCAGCAGCATCATAGCGGTGGTGGCCTAGGCTGCCCCAGGAGTTTGGACTCAACTGGGGATGGTGGCAGCAGCGGCATGTAGGTGACTGGGGCTTGCAGAGCCTCACTCACCTAGGAAGATCAGCTGGCTGGCTGGCTGGCTGGCTGGCTGCTCTGCTGCTGCTGCTACTGCTGGAAGTGATGGCAGTGGGTGGGAAAATTTGTGAAGCTATGTAGTGCACATGCGCTATAAGGAATGACTCTGCGGGGAGGATGGGGGGAGAATGCCATCAGTGATTTTCATGCATGCACACAATGTTGCACATGCGCAATAAGGATTGACTTGGCAGGGAAGGGAGGAGTGGGCGGAGAGGGGCAGGGCCAGCCAGGGGCCAGTTTTACCGTTTTACAATTTCTCTGATCTACAGGGAATCATAACAACCAGTTCTACCGAACCAGTGTGAACCAGTAGAATCCCATCCCTGGTTCTAATTCCCTTTATCATAGTTGCTTGCCCTGAGGGGCCTCAGATCCTGCTTTGAATTTTGACCTGCTTATATGTCTCTTCAAATACAACATTCCTTTTAAAATACAATGTTTTCAAGAGTCTGTACTTATTTTTTGAAGGGCAATAAAGCAGGGTCTGCAATAATCGTCAACCTGGATAGAAAAAAAATTCCCCAAATTTTATTCTACCAAGGGGACCCTGCAACAAGGTCCAAACAACAGTGAGCAAGGGGAAGCTGAGTGCTGGGGAGAAACTTCAACCCAGCCCAACACCAGTTCCATGTGTCCCATCGAAGACATTGAAGCTGCCTTTGAAAGTTCCATGAAGCTCCGATGGTCTATTGGCATGGGGGAAAGGGACAGATGGGATGGAAGAGCCGGGGAGTAACCTTACCCAGGTAGAAAATGGAGATGGGATCCCTTTCCAATCAGGAAGAGCGGATCGAGGAACCACTGGTGGATAATCGATTGAAACATTACATAAATCACCTTGTGAGGGAAGCCCTGGAAAACCTCAATGTTTGAGAAGAACCGGGTCACCAACAAAGGAAAGTGAGTGAACCAGCAACCAAGGAAACTCAAACTGTCACCCCTGATCCAGCTGAGGCTGATCGTGTACCTGACCAAGCCAGAGGTCCAGCAGCCATGCCAGGTACCTGATCTCCTGCCATTCCAGAACAGGGAATTAACCCCAACCAACTCAGGGACTTACAACTGAAGAGAAAGATCTCCCTTGGGAGTAAGATTTGATGGAGATGTGAGAAGTTGGGGTTTTGCCTAACTCAAGTCCTCACCTATATGCAAGAATACAGGTGGAACTTCCCAACCAGGGGGCACAAGTGCGAGTCATCACCCTAGCCCTAGAAGGGGCAGCTGCCAGGTGGATGGTGACCCTCCACAAAGTCAAGGCTCCAGAGCTGTTGAATCTCGATTGATTCATGACAGCCCTACACCACCACTTCGAAGATCCCCTTGCCAATTGCAAAGCCCACAACCGCATTAGGTTCATAAAGCAGGGCCATTGCCCTGTAGCTGAATACATCGAGGAATTCTATGACCTGGCCAGCCCAGTTTTGGCTGGCCAGAAGATATTTTAGTCTTCTGGTTCAACGATGGACTCAATGATGATCTGTACACTGCCTGTACACTGGCCTGCAGGCCCCTGCATGAATGGTACCTGGTGGCAGAAAAGGTGGAGATTGATATGAACTGAAACCAGTACTGCATCAGCAGGGTTTGGAGGATATCCCCACCCCAAGGGAAGCAGGAGCCTTTCAAACCCCAAACTTTCATGGCACAAAGGCCATCTGGCTGCTTCCATGGCACAAAGGCCATCTGGTGGGAAAGAGGGGCACCTTACAGCAGAGTGCCATGCGAAAAATCCCACCAGAAAGCCTGATCACCTGTCAGGGAGAAACCTGAAAAACCCAACCCCATGCTGAGAAGCTGAGAAACTGCGGGGTTTGGTTTTCCTCCAAACCCAGAGGAAGAAACTCTGGTGCCCCCAAAAGACCTGAGCCAATCTGAAAGTGATCTGGAAGTCAACCCATTGGTAAGTGACCCAATCAAACTGCTCACTCTACTCCTAAAGACTGTTTATCCCCAGCCAAGGGAAGGGGGAGGAAGTTGCAGCATTACAGGACTTGGGATGCACCTGGTACCTAATCAACCCAACCCTGGTAGGGAGATTGGAGATTTGACCAAAGGAGAATGGAAAAGCCCATCGCTTTCTGCCAATTGAATGGAACGATAGCGGAGGTAGCCTGCCAGTTTTGCTACAGAACCATTACAAATAAAACTGGGGGACCATAGTGAGACTCTAACATTCATTGTAGCCTTGGGAATGAAGGGCCACTAGTCCTAGGACTCACATGGCTACGGAAGTGGAACCCTAAAATAAACCGGAAGAGAGGAACCATACCATTCTAGAAACATGTAACATTCGCAAACATCCCAGAGGAGGAAAAGGAAGGAAAAGAGAACAGGGAAACAGACATGGCCGGCCAACCTGCTGAGCCACTAGCATCCCCAAAGAATACCAGGATTTGTCCGAAGTATTTAGTGAGGAGGTGTCTGATTAACTCCTGCCTCATTGCACCATGGATTGTGCCATTGAGATCCTGCCGGGAGCTAAACTTTCAAAACCAAAAATGTATTGTATGTCCCCTAGAGCAGGGGTTGCCAACCTTTTGGACCTCAGGAACCACCAAACTCATAATTTTAAATCCCGTGGACCACTAATATGAATTTTGATTGGCAGTGGCTTGCTGACATTGGTGGGAGAGAGAGGGGGGGAAAGAGGGAGAGAGAGAGGGAGAGAGATCCGATCTAACCTTGGAGGGCTGATGGTGATGTTCTTTCCCTCTCTCTTTCTCTCTCTCACATGCACACACATACACACAAAGAAGTCCCAAACACATACACACACACACACACACACACCAAGGCAGCCACATTCCTAACCTACTTTTCAGCTCCATTTGCAGAGAGAGAGGGGGAGGAAGGGTGGGAGGGAGGGAGGGAGGGAGGGGGAAAGAGAGGGGGGGGTATTTTGTGATCCCAAATAAAGAATAATCGATCAGTAGGAAAACGGGATGGGGGATTTTCCTGCAGACTTTTTGGGGAATTTTCCCAGGGTCTCTGCTACTTCTGCTTTTGGCTGAATGCAAGGAAAGCAGCAGAAGTCTTTCTTTCTCTCCCCCAAATTCCACCATAAATAAGTCTTTGGGACCCTGCAAGGCATCCTGCTCCAAGAGGCTGAGCCATACTTCTGCTGCTTTCCTTAAATGAAGCAAAAAGTCTTTCTCTCTCCCTCCCCTCCCTGAGAATGGAGCTGGAGATGGTAAAGAATGATCGATTTGTAGGAAAACAGGATGGGGAATTTTCCTGCAGACTTTTTTGGGGATTTCCCCAGGGTCTCTGCAGAAAAAGCAGAAGCAGCAGAAGTCTTTCTCTCCCAAAACAGAATTGCACAGCCTCTTGGAGCAGGATGCCTTGCAGGGTCCCAAAGACTCATTTCTGACGGAGTTTGGGGGAGAGAAAGAAAGACTTTTGCTGCTTTCCTTGAGTGCAGCCAAAGACAGAAGAAGAAAGAAGCAACCTGGTGGTCAGGCCAGGCATGTGAGGCAAGTGGGGCAAGTTCCCCCCTGCCCTTCTCCCACACACTACCTTGTGTGGTTCACAATGCAAGTGACACAAGCCTTGTGTTCGCACAGGCCATGTGGGCAGTGCAGCCTTGGACTGGATTAATTGCTTTGGGGGGTGCTTTGGGGGTGACATTTCTCTATGGACTACCAGAGGTCCACAGCCCACCAGTTGGTGACCACTGCCCTAGAAAATTAGATGAAATCAGAGTGTTTATTGAAAAAAATCTAAAAAGGGATTTAATCAAACCCACCCAACTGAAAATAGCAGCCCCAATATTATACCATGAAAAGAAAGATGGCACCCTATGCTTCTATGTAGATTTCAGGAACCTGAACACTATCAGCATGGAAAATATATACCCGCTCTCCCTTATGAAGGATGTGCTGGCCCACCTCTCTAAAGGAAAAAATTTCAAAGTTAGGATTATGAGAGGCATACTACCACATCAGAATTAAGAAAGGGGATGAATGGAAAACAGCTTTTAACACCCTGCTGAGATGCTACCAGTTTAAAATATTCCCTTTTGGATTACAAGGGGTCCCTGCTGTATTTATGCAACCAATTAATGAGGTGCTCCATGAACATTTGTATAAAGGGGTCCTAGTTTATCTTAATGATGTTTTAATTTACACCAAAACAAAAGAAGAGCACATGAAATTAGTCTGAGCAGTTCTCATGAAACTCCAAGATGCCAAACTATATGCAAAACTCTCTAAATGTGAGTTCCACCAAGAAAAAAATTGACTTCCTGGGATACAGAATATCTCACGAGGGAATAGAGATGGACCCACAAAAAGTAAACACGGTTATCAATTGGGAACCACCCCAAACCCGTAAACAACTGCAAAGTGTCAAATCCGTGTATCTGTCATTTCTTCTGTCAAAGTTCAGTAGCCTGACATAAAGTTTCCTGGGTTTTGCAACCTTTTACCATCAGTTCTGTTAGGTATAACATTGGTCACCTAACTAGTTTGGATAAGATAATATATATATATAAGCTATGATTCTTAGTTTAAAGTGTGTGTTACTTTAAATGCAAAGCATGTATTTTGGGTGTGGTGTGAAACCACCATAAGAGGGAGCAAGAGATGCTGATGAGACGCTGACGATTTCGCTGACGATTCCCTGACGCTTTGCTGGCAATTACTGGAGTTGCAGACGGAAGAGAGGAGTTTCTGACTTTGTTGCATATCTCTCTCTACTGCGAAGAGATAAATCACCGGACTGTTATTTTGTAAGTGTACCGACCTCTCATTTTGGACATTGGAATTTGCAAATGAATAATCTCTGGACGGACTGAACTAAGTGTATGATATATGGACTGTTTTGACTATGCTTTAACTCTTGCTGGAATAAAACTACTTTAATTAGCACTTGTATCTGCTTTTACTGAGTGTAAGCTACACAGCACTTATCTCACATATTTTGCCTGCCTGCCTGACTGCCCTGCAGATCTTGCTAGGGTATATCCCTAACAAGTTCATTCTGGCTTTTGTGAATATCGCCCTCCCCATTACAAGCTTGTTAAAAACAAAAGGGGGGAACCAAGCAGCATTTGAAATACTCAATCAGCCGTTCTCAACAGAACCAATCCTAAAATACCCAGACACAGAGCAACCATTTGTCACCCAAGCAGATGCTAGCGATGTAGGAGTAGGAGCAATCCTCCTCCAAAAGAATAAATGTGGACAATTGCAACCATGTGCTTACACTTCCAAGAAATTAACAAAAACCAAGCAAAGATGGGATATATGGGAGAAAGAGGCATATGCTGTGTGATGGGCCCTCCTCACATGGAGACATTTCCTAGAAGGGAACAAAATCCCCTTCGAAGTCTGTACTGATCATAAAAAATTAGAAGCACTGAAAACTCCACAGAAACTCTTCCCCAATCAAGTACATTGGGCACAATATTTTAAACACTTTAATTTCACTTTCAAGTATCTCCTAGGAGGGAAAAACTTCCTGACGATGCCCAGTCCAAGAAATCCCAGTACAACAGCAAAAAGACTGAAATTGTTAAACCCATACTGCAATCAACCCAACTAGCTGCCAAAGTAATCACCCAGGCACAAGGAAGAAAAGAACCACTTGTGGACAATGCAACAGTTTCCAAATTTAAGGAGGCACTACTTAAGGATGACTGGCTCCAAGCTGACAAAAATATTTGCTTACCAGGGGTGGGATTCAAATTTCTTAACAACCGGTTCTGTGGGCATGGCCTAATTTGTGGGTGTGTCTTGGTGGTCATGTGACTGGGGCAGGAGTGGCTTGCTGATTGTGTGTGGCTCAGTGGTCATTTGACTGGGGTGGGTGTGGCTAGCTGGTCATGTGACTGGAGAGGCCTGGGCAGGTGGCCATGTGACTGGCAAACCAAATTTAAGTGGTCCTCACTTAATGGCCAGGTCCTCACTTAGTGGCCAATTGCTTAGCAAGTGTTTTTTGCCATTTTCCAAGGCCAGGGGAGCCCTGGAGAGGCCCGGGCAGGTGGCCATGTGACTGGTAAACCAAATTTGAGTGGTCCTCGCTTAATGGCTAGGTCCTTGCTTAGTGGTCAATTACTTAGCAAGTGTTTTTTGCCAGTTTCCAAGACCTGGGAAACCCTGGAGAGGGCAAGGTGAGGTGTGGGCAGCTATGAGGAGCTAAGGGGAGGGTAAGGTGAGGCTCAGGCAGCAACAAGGAGCTATGAGGAGGGCTGAGTGAGGCGCGGGCAGCTACGAGGAGCTACGGGGAGGCCAAGACGAGGCTTGGGCAGCTATGAGGAGCTATGGGGAGGGCAAGGTGAGGCTCGGGCAGCTACGAGGAGCTATGAGGAGTTTGTTATTTTGTGCCAGTAGTGGCACAAAAATCTTTCCTAGCCAAGACTAGTTACCTTGCCAACTGTCCCTAATGGAATGCTCTCTCTATAGTAGAGATAGAGAAGCCAGGGGAAGCCATGTTTGGTTGCCTAACCTTTTTAGAATGCAGCTTAAAAATGTACTGAAGCTTTTTACAGCCTTATGCAAAAATATATAGTACAAAAAAAAAGATAATAGTACAAAATCATCTAAGAAGTTAGATTAAGAATGGAATTGATAGGCACATTCACAGAGCAATACTGAATTATTTTTCTGAAATGTATTCCTCAGTTTAAAAAACTGGAATATATGAATTCAGTATTGGGCACTGCTAGTGTAGCTATTCAAGAGGATGTAGTGTAAAGGTTAGCAAAAATGGTAAAGCAACATATAGATTTAAATTTTAAAACCAGAAATATTTGTGTTGGTACCCACATAAATAAAGGGAGTACAATACATATTTAATGTTACACGTGTTAACAACGGCTAGAATTATGTTTGCGCAACAGTGGAAAAACGAAGAGATCCCCATGGATGAAAATGAAATTTAAAAAATTACAATGTGCAGAAATGGATAGAGGTAAGAGGTAGAAATTAGGCGGAGAATAATCATTAATATGTATGAATTAAATACAGAAGGTTGATAATTATAAACTGGTTGATATAATTAACAAAATTAGAAATAAGCCGATACAAAGAAATTTAAATATTTTTTCTGTTACACTGCTGTACTTATTGATATTTGTTTCTGCTTTGCTTTTTCATTTATGAAATATTTTATAATACTTTATAATATAATATAAGTATAATGGAATTACAGAGGTAACATAAAGTAAGGATATATTGTTATAGAATAGATTGGTGATGATGAAATGAACATTATAAAGTAGATTAAGTAAAAATAGTGATTTGCTTGCATAAAATGATGCAATATTAGTAAAGTCTAGTAAGTAAGTAATAATAGTAAGTAAGTAAGTAATATAAATATAGTGGCTTTATGATATAAGAATTAATGCAAATTGGAAGGGAAAGATTGCAGAGATTGTGCAAAAGTGATTTGTACCAACCAACACACTATATGTAACTGAAGATGGTTTATGTTTTATGTTTGTTTTGTTTATGTTTAAAAAAATACAACTTTTATTTAAAAAAATTTAATTTATGTAGGCATGCAACTTCTTGTTACATTGATGTTGCTATATATCAGTGATTCCCAAACTTTTTCAGTCCACTGCTCCCCTTTGTGCTACAAACTCATCCTCGGTTCCCCCCACCCAGGGGTGGGATTTAAATTTCTGTGGACATGGCCTAATTTGAGGGCATAGCTTACTGCTCATGTGAGTGGGTGGGCGTGGCTTGCTGGTCATGTGACTGGCTGGCGTAGCTTGTTGGCTGGGAGTGGCTTGCTGGTCACATGACCATGTAGGTATGGTTTGGTGGTCATGTGACTGGGTGGGCATGGCCAGGTGACTGGCAAACCAAATACAAGTAGTCCTCACTTAATGGCCGGTTGTTTAGCAAGTGTTCTAATTTATGACTGGCCTCCCCAGGGCTACTTGACCTGTTTTTGGAGTTTTGACAGCCATGCAAACACATACACACACACTCCCTTCTAACTCTGCTGGAGCAGGTCATTGGACTAGAATTGGCAAAGCATCTCTGATTAGATTCCAGTAGTGAATAAAATCTAATCAGAGATGCTTTGCTGATTCTTGTTGATTTGTTTTATTTGTATTTCTTTATTTTATGTTTCATTGACATGTGTGTCCCTTCTTGTGCACAACCCAGAAGCTTTTGTGATTCTTTGCAACAAAAATTACCGACCTCTGGTTTTGCTCGACTTTTCAAACATGCCACCACTGCCGCATTTTAGGTGCCAGCCCCGCAGGTCCACCCCATTGAGCCCGCTGCACCTGAGGGACCTGCCCAAGCAAGTCTGAGCGAAGCAGTGCACCAAGTCAATGGGGGGAGCCTGAGAGAGGGAAAGAGAGAGAGAGAAAAGAAAGAGAGAAAGAAAAGGAAGAGAGAGAGAAAGAGAGATGGAGAAAAGAAAGAGAAGAAAAGAAAGAGAAGAAAAGAAAGAGAAAAGGGAAAGAAAGAAAAAGGGACAAAAAAAGAGAGGGGATGGAAGGAAGGGACAGACAGAAAAAGAAATAAAGAAGGAGGGAAGGGGAGAGGAGAAAGATAATGAGATATCTATTCTAGTCCAGTCACCTGCTCCAACTAGGTTAGAAGGGAGTGTGTGTGTGTGTGTGTGTGTGTGTGTGTGTGTGCGCATGTTCTCCTTGTATTTTACCAGTACATTTTGGTTTTGCCTTCTTCAGAATTGGCACTGTAATACATTGGGGAAAAGTATTTTTTTTTAGGGTGGAGATCTGGTCCAATGGATCCTGTTTAAAGCCTCAACAAAATGTGAGAGCTTTCTGATAGTCTTGACCATGTTTCATCCACAAAACCTTTAATAGAAGCCAAAGATGTTTCAATGTGCTGGCAAAGATTTTTCAGTGTGGAAAAGGGCCTCAGTCTAAACCAGGCCTCATGAACTCCTGTGAAGATTGGAAGCAATTTTATTTCCTGTGATAGAAGCAGAAGTATATAGAAGCCAGGAGCGAATGCTCAAATCTGAATACATAGTAAAAATATAAACTGTTCAAATTGCCAGTGCAAGACTATCTTTCTCTACTTGATTAATTTCCATCCATTGCTTGTCCTGACTTCAGATTTTTGAAAAATAGATTGACCCCGTCTTCTCTGTGGTAACCCCTTAGTTATTGGAACACGGCTATCGTATCACCCTAGTCTTTCTTTTCATTAAACTAGACATACCCAGTTCCTGTAACTGTTCTTCATATGTTTAGCCTCCAGTCTCCTAATCTTCTTCGTTGGTCTTCTCTGCAATCTTTCTAGAGTGTAAATGTTTTTTGTATTGTGGCAACAAAAATGGATGCAATATTCCAAGTGTGGTCTTCCCAAGTCATTATAAATGGCACTAACACTTCATGTGTTGTTGGTTCTAGCCCTCTGTTAATCCCTCTGTGTTGGCTTTTTTATTAGCTACAGCACACTGCTGGCTCATATTGTCCATTCAGACTCCAGGATTACTCTCACAGTTACTACTATTCAGCCCGATACCACCTATTATATACACATGCATTTGGTATTTCTTGCTAAAATGTAGAAACTTACTTTTCTCACCATTGAATTTCATTTTGTTAGATAGGGCCTAACGTTCAAGTCTCTTGAGATTCTTCTGTATCTTGAGCCTATCTTCTGAAGCACTCACTATCCTGACAGCTTATGTCATCTGCAAATTTGATGAATTCCCATTCTGTCTCCTCCTCTTAATAATTTATGAAGATAGTTATGTGTACTGGCCCATGATAGAGCTTTGAGAATACATTGCATACTTCCTTTCATGTAGATGCAATTCCATTAAGGACTACACATTGAGTGTGCTTGGGCAGCCAGTTACAAAATCGATCTGGTGGTGATATTACCTAACACACATTTTTCTATCTTATTAAGTAGTAGGTTGTGGTCTACTTTATCAAAGGCTTTACTGAAGTCCAAGTAAATTATATCCACAGCATTTCTCTGTTCCACTAATTGTCAGGGTTCCAGAAATTATCCATTCCAATCAGTAACTCAGAGACAACCATAATCTCAAAGTGCTTTATTAAAACAGAAACTTGGCATGTCTGTGAAATTCCGAAACTAAAGTTTCCTCCCAGACATCCCACAAGACTCAACCTACACCCATCCCTTTTCTTTCACATCATAAATCATGTGAACCAATCACTCTTCAGCTACAATTCTTGCTGCGCCATAGAGAATGACCTTGAAGGTTTTATATATCTATTTTGTCTACCGAAAGCTACTCAAACAACAGCAGCCTACTTCCATCCTCCGCAGCTGCGTGGAAGCTTTTAATAAGGATTCCAAAGCTGACACTAATTTTATCACATTGTCTAAGAATACAATAAGATTTACCTGGCATAATCAATTTTTGAAAAAAAAAAACATTTTAGCTTCTGGTAATGACTTTGTTTGCCTCTAGATGTGCACAGATTTGCTGCTTTTTCAGACTCTTTTCTTACTCAATTTCTTACTTAGGAATAAGTGAATAATCTGAAAGTCACCTGCTGTTAATGCCCTTGTTCTTCATTGCTTTTGATCACACTGACAAGACTAAATAGCTGTCAAATATTGTCTTTTGTTCCTTTATGTTGTTCTTTTTTATTATGTTTGTTGGTGTACTGTTAATTCTTTAATCACTTAAAAAACAGAAATCTAAATAGCACTGAAAAATATGTGCTCATCATAGATATATTCCAAAGGAAATTTTTCACTTTTATTTTAGGGAGTGAGATATTTAAAAGAAAGTTTAAGATTATCCTGAAGGAAGTGATTTCTATGAGAGGGGTAAGGCAAATTACTTTTCTGAGTTGCCCACAACAGGATGACTCACTTTCTATTTTAGTTGCTAATGACCTACTCTTATTTCAGTTGTGCCCTGGTAATCCATTTTCATTCTCTGTCAAATTGTTGTGTTACTTTTTCTTTTCCTGCTGCTTCCTCTCTTACCATAAATACCTGCTGTGACCAACAGTTGGTCTGGAGACTAAATTCTCATATAGCATCCCTGATGACTTGCTTCCTTCATTAGATAAATCAGTTTTTCTTAACTGAGAAGATAAACTTTATACCACTTTCTCTGCTTTGCAAGATGTTCCTACACAAGAGTCTGAATAACTCCAGCATAAGAGTGGTACCATAAAAAGCCATACCCTACTAACATCTTCTAAAGGTTTGCTTGCTTGCTTGCTCATCTGCCACCAAGTCATTGTTGCTGTTAGCAAACATATAGGTAGATTTTATTTGTGATGATCTAACCCTAATTTTCAGGTCCTGCAACAGTGTATTCATCTCTAATGCAACTGAATCTATCCAGTTTGTTACTGGCAATCCTCTTTTAATCTTTCTTTCTACCTAAAGGATTAGAGCCCTTTCTGAAGAATTGGGTCTTCGTATAAGGATAATTTCTGTTGGGATTGATTGATTTGTTCAATGATCCACTTGTTTACTTTCTTAGCAGTCTACAATATTTTCAAGATTTTCTTTCCACACCAAAAAGTGTTTTAAAGTTTTTAACAAACTGTATTTGGTTTGTTTGGTTTAGTGACAGCAGTGCCTCAGATAGAAAGTCCATTTAGAGTCGTACGGACAGCTGAGAAGATTATAATAAGCTCACTTTCTGTCATTCAGGATATTGCTTATAAGTGCTATGTGCTTAGAGCTCAAAGCATTATTAGAGACCCCACATACCCACTTCATGGTCTGTCTCTGTTGCCCCCCTCTGGGAAGAGGTTTCAAGATATTTCAAATAAGACTATCAGATCCTGTAGCATCTTTGTTCCCTATGCCACCTATCTGGTAAACTCACACGATATGTTTCTTTCACCATGCAAATGTATACATTTGAACTAGACTGTATTGTTTCTCTGTGTCATATATTATATGTGAGTATGTGCATAATTTTGTATTTATTTATTTATTTTGTCATGTTTATATAGTGCAAATTAGAAGAGGATATCCTTTGAGAACTGTACGCCACAAAATTTCATTTTAATGTATGCAGATTATTGTATATTCAAAGTGACAATAAAGTTATTCTAAGTTCTAAAGTTCAAAAATATCAATATCCTTCCTATTCTGCTTCTTTAAAGTCCACCTTTTAGCTCTATAGGACATTACAGAGAATACCCCAGCTTGTATAATTCTGATCTCCTGCAAAAGAATACCACCCTTTAAATGCCACTTGCTTTGACTGAGCTTGCCCTTGCAGAAAGATGAAGAAATGGAGCAACAGAGCAAGAATCTTTTCCTGCTTTTGAAAGCGAATACGGCATCTGGCAAAAAAATAAATGTTTCAGAAGTATCTTTTATTTTCAGTATCCTGCACCAAGAAGGGAAATGGGAGACCTGACATGATCTGTTTTCACCAGTCATCTGTGCAGATGAAGTACTAATTCCAACATGCATCTTTACACTTGCTTATTGTTTCAGTTGCTTATTAGTACTTTTACTCAGCTACAAAAGAAAATATTGGTGATTGTTGGCAGAGTCAGATGTGTATGCCTTCCCCCTAAGTTCTGCAGATAACCAGCCTCTCATCTGCAAGGATGATTTGGTATTTTTATCCTACGCATCCAGAGACTAGAGCAACCTCAGCCCAGATCTGTTTCCCATGTAACTATATTTTGCATTACACTTTTAACAAGTTATTGTATAGCATGCTAAGAAAAAGGGGGAAGGAAGTATTTGGAATTCTAAAGTTTATTTTTAAGGGACTTCCCTACAAGATCTCATAAAGAGTTACAGTGGCATATACCTACATAACAGTCATATAAACCTGTTGTGGCTCCGATTCCCAAGCCTGTGCTGTTAGAGGAAGAGGACTTGGAAGATGAGGAGGAGGAACTGGGAATGCCTTCCTCCCCAGGACCTTCCTCTCTGGCAATGCCTTCCTCCCTGATAATGCCTCAGGTTTCATCAGACAACTGGGAGGAACAGCCTGAGATTAATCAGGAGGAAGGCATATTGGAGCAGCCCCTGATAGGGAGTCAAGAGGAAGAATGTTGGCTTGATCCTAGGCAATGTCGTAGGAAGAAACGTGAGCAACAACATAGGAGGCGTGGGAGGGTCAGAGAGAGAGCTGAGTCATTGAGCCACACCCCACAGGGGATAAAAGTGGGTGTGTTGTCGGCTAGAACTTTGTACGGGACAAAATTTAATCTTACTTCAGGTTTTTCGTTGTGAATGATTCTTGTGGTCTGCCTTGTAACTCTCTGTGAGTAGCTTTTTACTTGTTATCAATTCAGACTTGGCAGGCAGAGCATGTTGGAATGCCAAGGAATTATCAGTTCCAAAGAATTAACTCTGTGAAGTCCGAGTCAGCTTGCCTGCCTGTGTTTGTGTGAGTTTGTACTCTTTCATCTTTTGAGAAAGAAGAAAGGTGAGGCAGAACATTTTTGTCCCGTACCTGACTTAAACCATCTTTTATCTAAGATGGACCAGCAGCAGCAGTTTCAACAACAACTGCAAGATGAAAATCAAACTCTACAACAGCAAGTGGCTCAATTAACAGCCCAACTTGCTTTGCTGCAGGCTCATGCAGCTCTTCCTCCCGCTCCCCATTGGAAATGCCTGGTGGCTGTGCTGGATAAGTTTTCTGGGCAGCCTGAGATGTTCCCGGCTTTCATGAGACAGTGCCAGTTATTTATGGCTATGAGGCCAGAGGATTTCCCAGATGACCAGGCTCGGGTGGGGTTTGTGATAAGCCTCCTTTCTGGCTCAGCCGCCAGATGGGCCACACCTTTGTTGCTCAAGAACAGCCCATTATTAACTGATTACCAGGGTTTTTGGCAACACGTGTGCCACATGTATGAAGACCCCATACGAGTGCAGACGGCAGCCAGGCTTCTTAAGGATCTTCGATAAGGGAAGTGTCCTCTGCAAGAATTTATTTCTGAATTTTGGTTTTTATGCCTGGACTCCAACTGGAATGACACAGCGTTAATGGATGCCTTCCAGGATGGCCTGTCAGATGAGCTGCAGGACGAGTTAGTTCGAGTGGAACTGGCCCCGACCCTCAACGCTCTGGTGGTGCAATGCTTGCACATTGACGCATGTCTCCAACGGTGAAAGAACCGTCACACTGTCCAGGAGCAGCCATCTGCATCTGTACCGCAGCGCCCTGTGCTAACAGCACCCAGGGTCACCCAACATGTCATGGACATGGCTGAGGAACCAATGGTGTTAGGAATGGTCAGACCTCGCCTGATGGCTCAGGAGTGAATGCGGAGATACCAAGGGGGTTTGTGCTTGTATGGGGGGGGGGGCAGGACATTTCGCTATTTCTTGTCCTCTAAAGCAAAGTGGGGCACTCAAGCCTGTGCCTGAATCTCGGCATGATCAGTCGGGAAATGGGGCAGGGCCGACCTGGGGGAAACCCTAGGCCGGGCATATATCAAACACCTGCCTGAATTAGTGGAGGTTGACTCTGGGCCCCCTCGGCATCTGATTTTGGACACTCGGGTTTTCTTGGCTAACCAGTTGGAAGGGATTCCAGCGAATGCGCTGGTGGACTCGGGGGGCCACGACTAACTTTATGGACCAGGCCTTTGTGGCCCATTTTGATGTCCCCTTGGTTCCGGTAGAACCTCCAATGAGGGTCAAGATTATTGATGGGCAGGAACCCATTAAATTCGCTATCCAGCCTTTGAGCCTAGTCATTGGAGAACACGAGGAGGTGATCCATTTTTATGTCACCGCAGACCTCCATTTCCCATTGGTCCTCAGCATGGCTTGGCTTAGGATTCATGATCCTCAAGTGGCATGGTCGCGGAACGCCATTTCTTTTCCGAGTCTGCAGTGCGTGGACCACTTCTGCCACACCTGTGCTGCCCAGGACATCACTACCTCTGTCGTCTCCATACCTCCTGAAGTGATGGACTTCACGGATGTGTTCAGTGAGAAGGAGGTGGACCGGTTATCCCCACATCGGCCCTATGATTGCCCAGTGGACCTTCTGCCCAATGTACCACTGCCAAAGGGACATTTGTACTCCATATCCGAGCCCGAGCTGGCCACACTAGGGGACTTTTTGGACAAAAACTTGGCCCGAGGGTTCATTCCACCTTCGTCATCCCCTCTCTCAGCCCCAGTCCTCTTTGTCAAGAAGAAGACGGGAGACTTATGCTTGTGCTGTGATTACTGCCAGATAAATGCCATCACGGTGTGGAATAGCTACCCCTTGCTGCTCATTCCAGAGTTGTTGGAGAGGTTGTGGGAGGCCACTATCTTCACCAAGCTCGATCTTCGAGGGGCCTACAACCTGGTGTGGATGCGAGAGGGGGACGAATGGAATATGGCATTTGGCACCCAATACGGCCATTTTGAGTACATTGTGATGCCGTTTGGGTTGACCAACGCCCCCGCACTCTTCCAGCACCTGATGAATGACGTGTTTTGGAATATGTTAGATCAGTTCATGGTGGTGTACCTGGACAATATTCTGATCTATTCCAGGTCCAGGGAGAGCCACCTTCAACATGTTCGTCTGGTTTTGCAATGCCTTTGGGAGCACCAACTTTATGTGAAGCTGGAGAAATGTTTCTTCTTCCAGACTTCCATTGAGTTCCTTGGCACATCATCTCTCCCAAAGCCATCACCATGGACCTGCGTAAGGTGGAGGCCTTATGTAGTTGGGACCCCCCTCGTGGCATGAAGGACGTTCAACGCCTATTGGTGTTCGCTAACTATTACCGGACCTTTATTCCAGGTTTTGCCAAGCTGACAGGTCCAATAACTCAGCTCCTTCGAAAGAAGGTCCCGTTCCAGTGGGGTCCCCTGCAGCAACAGGCTTTTGAGGGCCTCAAGAATGCTTTCATTGCAGAACCTGTCCTGAGGCACCCTGATCCACATCGTCCTTTTGTGGTGGAGATGGATGCATCCAATGTGGCTATTGGGGCGGTGCTGTTGTAAGCCCCGGTGGATAGTGCCACTCTTTTTCCCTGTGCTTATTATTCTCGGAAACTCACTCCTTCCGGATGCAACTACACCATTTGGGAAAAAGAATTACTGGCTATCAGGGCTGCGTTTGAGGCTTGGCGACATCATCTTGAGGGGGCCCAGCACAAGGTGGAGGTCCAGACAGACCATCAGAATTTAGAACATTTGTCAACAGCAAGAAAGTTGAACCAGCGGCAGATCCGGTGGTCGTTGTTTTTTGCCCGGTTCAATTTTTCTGTGACCTATATCCCCAGTGGTCACAATCAGAGGGCAGATGCCCCATCCTGCAAACCTGTGTACCTTTGCCCTGAGGACCCCCTTCCTCCATGGATGGTGCTGCCAGCAGAATCCTTGGCCGCAGTCCAGGAACCGGTGGACTTGCAGACTCAGGTTTGAGAGGCGGAGCGCCTAGACGCTTGGTCACAGCAGAGGATGGGGGAGATTGGACCTGAATCCCCATGGACTTTGGAGGAGGGCTTACTCAAGCATCAGGGCCAGTTGTATGTACCCACGGGGCCGCTTCGAGCCCTTATTATGACTCAGTGTCATGACAACCCTGCAGCCAGCCATTTTGGGTTTTTTAAAACCCTCCATCTTGTAACGTGGACTTTTGGTGGCCTCGAGTATGGCATGATGTCCACGCCTATGTCACATCCTGTGTACCATGCAGGCAAGCGAAAGCCGCCACGGGTGTGCCTCCTGGTCTCCTCCAACCTCTGCCGACTCCAGAAAGACCATGGGGAGTGATTTCTATGGACTTCTTGACTCATTTACCATCATTCTCGGGATTTACAACTGTGCTTGTGGTGGTCGACATGTTGACAAAAATGGCTCACTTCATTCCATGTCATAAATTGCCATCAGCCCATACAACTGCCCGTTCATTCTTGCAGCATGTTTTTCATCTACATGGTCTACCAGACAGGGTAGTTTCTGACCATGGTGTACAATTTACAGCCCAATTTTGAAAAAGCCTGATGAACGTGTTACAGGTGCAGGTGTGCTTGTCATCGGTGCACCATCCAGAAACTGATAGTGGGACAGATAAGATCATTGGCATTCTCGAGCAATATTTGCATTGTTTTGTAAACCAACAGCAGAACAATTGGGTTGATTATCTCCCTCTGGCGGAGTTTGCATTCAACTCCCAGCACACCTCCACCAAAATGACACCATTCTATGCTAATGTGGGGTACCATACGCAGTTCTTTCTGTTGACACTATTAGATTGCCCTATTACCAAGATTCAGGAATTCTTTTCGGAACTACACTCAGTTCAGCAGTTAGTTCGGCAGCAACTGATACGGGCCAAGGAAGACTACAAGCGGTTCGCAGATCGCTCTCAACGGGCAATGCCTCCGCTGGCTGTAGGAGACCATGTGCGGTTGTCCACAAAACATCTTCAGGTCGACTGCTTGATAAAGAAGCTGGACCATCTGTTCATTGGCCCATTTCCCATCGAGACGGTCATCAACCCCATAGCCTATTGACTGACTCTACCACACTCTATGTGAATTCATCCAGTCTTCCACCATTCCCTTTTGGTCCCTGATGCCTCTTTGTGTGATCTCCGACATCCCACAGCTGATGATCCACCACCTGTTCCCAGTGAAGATGATGCAGTAGACAGCAAACATGGTCAGCATTAGGGATTCCCGTTGGCTGAAAGGGCGGTTCCAGTATTTGATCGAGAGGCAGAGGGATGGGCCAGAGGCCCTTTCCTGGGTGAATGCTTCCACGATCCATGCCCCGGACCTTATACGGATGTTCCATGACCATTTCCACTTGAGACCACACTCAGGGGAAGGGCCCTGCAGTGAGGGATAGTGTTGTGGCTCTGATTCCCAGATATGGGAGGCAGAGCATGTTGGAATGCCAAGGACATTATCAGTTCCAAAGAATTAACTGTGAAGTCCAAGTCAACTTGCCTGCCAGTGTTTGTACTCTTTCATCTTTTGAGAAAGAAGAAAGGTGAGACAGAACATAACCCCATAAATGGAAGTTTTAAAAAGTCCAGTCTTGCCTCATGTTTCTCAATTATTAAGAAGTAAGTGTAGCATTGCAATAAATGATGCTGCTCAAACAGTTTGGTGTCGCTTTCTTGTATCTGAATGGCAATGTGAGAAGCTCATTGCAAAAGATTCACACATTGCTGTCTCCCTGTTCCTTTTCCCATTATATGGATGTTGGCTGAATTAGCCAAGGAGCCAATTCCTTGAAGATCATTCAAAGGCTAGAACTGGATCAGAATTCAGCAGTGAAAGAATTTATGGGAGTGCCTTAGTAAACTGCTAGTGCAAGAATTGCACTGGATGCCAGTTTGTGCTACTTGCCCACTGCAAAGCCTTTTCTGTCATGGGACCCAGTTATTTGAGGGACATTCTCCAATTATCTCTGGCCATGCTGAAAGATCTGGCAAGGTTGGAATGCTTCTGGGTCCATTTATTCAGCTGTGCTTTCTTATCTCTGAAATAGCATTCCCAACCCCACCCTACACAGTTTGGATAGCTCCAAACCTTGTTGATCTTTCCCCTTTGGTATTTTCTTGTTAGTTATTTTAACTCATTATTTTTTTATTTTTATCCTTCTTTCCAGAATTATTGAGGAGTGGGAAACCCTAAAAATTTAAACAAGGGAGGTAGTGGGCTTGTAAATTGGCATTTATTCTTTGTATTAATCCTGGACAGTACAGCGGCCTTAAACTTAAATTCTACGCAATATAAATTAGCAATCTAGATAAACACATGAGCAACATTAAAGGCAGGGGTGGGATTCTACCAGTTTGCACCTATTAGCTAGAACCAGTTGTTAACATTCTAATCAGTTTGGAGAACCAGTTGTTAGAAGAAATTACTGACCTAATCCTGTAAGGCAGGAAGGAAACATTCTGGTGTTGCTTACAGAAACTGCCTCTCCATTAACCTTTATTACATTCTTGGCAGGACTAGACTTCCTGTCTCAGGAATGTCTCTGGAGTTCTTTTTCCCCTCCTTTGCTGGTACTTTGCTTGTGTGGAATGACCATTCAAAGTTATGAGAGGCCAGACGAGGAGAAGCGCCTCTTAACATGAGTGATGTTGAGTTGGCCACACTCACCAACTAAGCCACTCCCACAGAACCAGTTGTTAAAAAATTTGAATCCCACCCCTGGCAGTGACTGTATATATTCAAAACTGTATATAAACCCCAGTCTTCCTATGAAAAATGCTTTCTGTGGCTCTGCCTATGAGCACAGAATTCCCTTTTGCAAAAGCTCCATAATAAAGCTCTTAATTATTGTTCAAGAGTCTCCAGTTGTATGCACACCTGAAAGGTTGATTTTTATCACAGATTTTTACACTGCTTTTGGAAGGAAATACTCCCCTGTTGGAGTTCTTCCAGATGGGATGCAACAATCAGCACTTTGAAGAAATAATTGAATAATGAAGCAGAGCTGCTGGAAAGAAACTTTTAATGACAAGGAACCAAAATGAGTGACATTCAGCAAGACTTCTTGGCTTGCTAGAAAGATTGACATTCAAACATGAGTTTAAATACCCTTTCTGAGTTTTAGTCTAAAACTGGTTTTTGGTGAAGTTCAGTTCTGTGCTTGGTGATTATTGAAAATTATTAAAGGGATAATTTTCCTATTCCGCTTTGTTTGGAAGGAAAAAAAGGTCAGTCTCTGTTCCTGAAAAGAAGTAGGGTTGAGAAACCTGGCTAGTTCCTGTGTCTATTTGTTCTGGTAATTGGTTTAAGAAGCAATAAGTACTGTGTTTGCTCTTTTGCTACATTGTAGCTCTAATTGCTTTCTTTGTAGTTAGGCTTATCTCAAGTGTTTACACTTGAGCTTGCCTGGGGTGTGAGTTCTGGCAATGAGCCATACAAGGCTTGTGTTTTAGTTTTAAAAGGATTTAAACTGTTGTGATTTAAATGTTTGTATTGTGTTTGATTTTTTTTCCTGTCTCATGGTTTCTTTTTCTATCTGGAGAGGAGGGTCTTCTTTCACTGTTTTAGTGGTTCCTGGCACTGTCCTTTTGGGGTGTACTTCCAAGAGGCAGGATGGAAGTTTGGCTCTGGTTTTTTTTTTGAAAACAATTTTATTGGTTTTTTTAAAAACAAACAAAACAAACAAAACATAAAAACATCAGCTCTCTTCCGTACATATATACAAACAGTATGTTGGTTGGTTCATCAGTTTTGTGCATTCATTTCATAGTCTCAATTACGGTTATGTTACATAATAACTCTTATTATCAATCCAAACTTATATGTCCTCATATCATTATTAAAAAATCATTTAACTATAATTTTATTCATTCATACTTTATGAGATAACTAGAATTTAGGTAATTTATTCTATAACAAATAATATAATCATACCAAATCTATCCTAAAAAACACTTTATAGATATGATGTCAAATAACAAAAGAAAAATAAAAAAACAAAGATATTCCTTATTATCTAACATTCTAAATATTCTATTATTGTATTATATCATCCAACCATTGATAGAAAAGGTCCCAAATTTTATAAAATTCTTGCTCTCTAATTTCAAATGTTAATCTACTCATCTCAGCACATTCCAATATTTTCTTAATAATTTCTTCCTGCAATGGAATTTTCTCATTTTTCCAATTTTTAGCAAATACAATCCTAGCCGCAGTTAATACATTTACAATCAGATATTTCAAGTCTTTACTATATGCATCTGGTAAGATTCCCAATAAAAATATGTGTTTCAAATCTATGTGTTTCTTTGTCATTTTTTCCAACCACATGTGGATTTTAGTCCAGTATTTTCTAGCATCCTCACAAGTCCACCACATATGGTAGTGTTATGACTCCCCTTCAAAATTCAAATGAACAAAACAGAAAGCAGCCGTTTCACAATTAAATCAAATGGAAAGAAGTCTTACAAGATAATGGCTGGCAGAAACCACAGCATAAACCTTTACTCTGTCCGGCAAACCAGTCCTGGCAATAAATCTCCAGTCTCAGAGCTCCTTGCTGTAACGTCCTCACTCAAATAGTCATTTTGTTCCTGGCAAAATGTACCAGCCCAGCTGTGTCCTTTTATACTCATTGAGGCAACGTGCTAATTTACTGACTTGCTCTTCTCATTTGCTCCAGCTGATTTTGCCTTCTCAACCGTCTTCTATTTTTTACATTTAACCACAAATTTTCCAAGTTCTCATCTCCACTAGAAGACTCTCTCAAAACTTCCCTGTCAGCCATTCCCAGCTGTTGATCAGATAAGGAACCAGAGGAGGTCAAAGGTCCTGACAATTCTAATACATCAGGTCTGTCGTCCTTTGTCACGTCCATCTCCTCATCCTGGTTATCAGTCCAATCACTAAGCAAGGCCGGCTCATATTTTTCTGCGATCACCTCCTCACTTGAACTCATATCAATCACAGGAGCTGAATCCAAGCCCGGAGCCACAACACTATCCCTCACCGCAGGGCCCTTCCCCCGGGTCTGACAATCCGGATGCGGTTTCGAAGGGAAACGTTCATGAAAGTCCCGAATGATGTCTGGAGCATGAACTGCAGATGCATCCGTCCATGAGCAAATTTCTGAATTATCCACTCTCCTCCCAACTAAATACTGGAAACGACCCCTGAGCCAACGCAAATCAGTAACTCTGACCACCATGTCATCAACCTCCGCCTCCTCACGGGGCGTTGATGGGGAAATCGTACCAGCTGGAGCACGCAGAGGACAGTCCGGGGAGTCAGGAACCAAAAGAGAGCGATGGAATACAGGGTGAATATGCATGGAGCGCGGTAAGGTGACCCAGTATGCCACAGGGTTGATAACCACCTCAATCGGGAATGGACCGATGAAACGATGGTCCAATTTCCTAATTGGGTGATCGATCCGAAGGTGTTTCGTGGACAACCACACCTTGTCACCCACAGCTAACGGAGGCGGTGCTCGACGTGACCGGTCCGCAAACCGTTTATAGTCCTCTTTCACTCGTTCAAGTTGTTGCCTTACTAAATGGTGGACCGCTTGTAGTTCCTCCAGAAAATCTTGTGTCTCAGGAACCGGTGAACCCATCCAAGTTAATGGGAAGAAGCGCGGATGATAACCTACATTCGCGAAAAATGGCATTACCCGAGTGGAGGTGTGCTGCGAGTTATTAAAAGCGAATTCTGCCAATGGGAGGTATTTCACCCAATCGCTTTGTCGCTGATTAACAAAACACCTCAAATATTGGGTAAGAATGCCAATCACCTTCTCAGTCCCGCCATCAGTTTCCGGATGGTGCTCTGACGCTAAGCACACCTGAACTTGTAGCACTGCCATTAACTGTTTCCAAAACTGCGCAGTAAACTGAACCCCACGATCAGAAACCACTCTATCTGGCAGTTCATGCAGATGAAAGATATGCTGTAAAAATAGCTGAGCCGTAGTGCGGGATGAAGGTAATCTCTGACAGGGAATGAAATGAGCCATTTTAGTCAGCATATCAACTACCACGAACACCGTCGTGAAGCCCGACGAGGATGGTAAATGCGTGAGAAAGTCCATGGAGATCGCTCCCCATGGTCTGCCCAGAGTCGGCAATGGTTGGTGGAGTCCAGGGGGCGCACCCGAAGCCGCTTTCGCTTGCCTACACTGGATGCAAGAAGCGACATAAGAGAACACATCGTGATGAACCCGAGGCCACCAAAAAGTCCGGGTGACCAAATGCAAGGTTTTATAAAATCCAAAATGGTCAGCAGCGGGGTTATCATGACATTGTGTCATGATGAGAGCTCTCAACGACCTGGTAGGTACGTATAAGAAACCCCGATGTCGGAGCAAGTCCTCTTTAATGGACCATGGAGAATCAGGTCCGACGTCCCCCCCGTCTCTGCTGCGTCCGTGCATCCAATCGTTGTGCCTCTCGTATGCGAGCCCGCAAGTCTACTGGATCTTGCAGTACGGCCAAGGATTCTGGTGGTAACACCGTTCGTAGAGGAAGAGGATCCTCGGGCCCGATATACTTGGGCTTCCGAGACAACGCGTCTGCCCTCCGATTCTGTCCACTCGGAACATAAGTACCAGAGAAATTGAACCTGGCAAAAAACAACGACCACCGAATCTGGCGTTGGTTCAATTTGTGGTCAAATGTTCCAAGTTTCGGTGATCTGTCCGAACCTCTACCTTGTGCCGAACCCCCTCTAAATGATGTCTCCAGGTCTCAAAAAGCAGCCTTAATGGCCAACAACTCCTTTTCCCAGATGGTGTAGTTGCGCTCTGAAGCTGTGAGCTTCCTAGAATAGTATGCGCATGGGAAAAGAGGCGCGCCATCCTTCGAAGCTTGTAACAGTACCGCTCCGATAGCGACATTAGAGGCATCTGTCTCGACCACAAATGGACGATTCGGATCAGGATGCCTCAATATCGGCTCGGCTACAAACGCTTTCTTTAAAATGTCAAAATCCTGTTGTTGCGGGGGCCCCCACACAAACGGGACCTTCTTATGGAGGAGCTGAGTTATGGGGTCCATTACTTTAGCAAAGTCCGGGATAAAAGTCCGATAGTAGTTGGCGAATCCCAAAAGACGTTGGACGTCCTTGACTCGATGAGGGGCTTCCCAACTACACAATGCCTCAACCTTTTTAGGGTCCATAGCAATGCCCTCGGGAGAAATGATGTGCCCTAAAAACTCTATCGACGACTGAAAAAAGAAACACTTCTCCAGTTTCGCATAGAGCTTATGCTCCCGAAGACGCTGCAGTTGATTTGAATCCATCTTGCTTTAAAGATGGTTTGTTTGGGCCAGGAACAATAATGTTATGACTCCCCTTCAAAATTCAAACGAACAAAACAGAAAGCAGACGTTTCACAATTAAATCAAATGGAAAGAAGTCTTACAAGATAACGGCTGGCAGAAACCACTGCATAAATGTTTACTCTGTCCGGCAAACCAGTCCTGGCAATAAATCTCCAGTCTCAGAGCTCCTCGCTGTAACGTCCTCACTCAAATAGTCATTTTGTTCCTGGCAAAATGTACCAGCCCAGCTGTGTCCTTTTATACTCATTGAGGCAACATGCTAATTTACTGACTTGCTCTTCTCATTTGCTCCAGCTGATTTTGCCTTCTCAACCGTCTTCTATTTTTTACATTTAACCACAAATGCTTATTCTTTTCCTTACCCTTTTTACCCCTTTGTCTTTCCACCTCCCTTTTCTTCTTCTGCTTTCCCCCTTCCTGTTGTTTTCTAACCTTATATCCACCTTTCAACTCATTTTTATCTTTTTTGGTTGTTTTTTTAGGTTTTAAAATCCCTTTTTTCTTTTCCTCTTTCTTCTTCTCCCCAAATAGGATCACATGTTCATCAAAGATAGTTTCTTCTTTGTCCCAATTATCCTGCTGTGCAATCAATTCTCCTTAGGAATGCACCGCCATTTCTAGAGATTGAAAAAGAATGTCCAAAGTATCTTTCCAGTCTTGTTCTTCCTTTTTATATTTTGGATATTCAGTTTTAGATTCATCCAAGGATGATGCCATTATAAAGAGGAAAAAAATTTCCCAAAACAATCACCCGAGTGTTTTTAAACAAAGAAAAAAAAATTTCCCAAAAGATCCGAAGTCACCAAACAATCTAGATAGACTATTTCTTTTAGCACTTTTTCCCTTCTTCCATTTCTTTTTCTGGGGTTGCTATTAAATCACAAAATTCCAATTAAAATATGTCTTTTTGAAGTCTTATTAATGTTCAAATGGCTCTTTAAAATTCTAGGCAGTCTGCTCCTTATTTTCAAATTCTACTTCAATTTTTTTCCTCTCCCTTCCCACTCACAGCAAAAGAGAAAATTTTCTTTAAATATTTAGAAATCCATATCCCTTTGGCATTAGCATAGTCTTTAGCATTTAGCATACCTTCAATGCGGGTTTTCCGATTTCTCTCAAAGCTGTTCCGTTTGGAAGGAGAGTGAAAAGAAAAAAAGTTTTCCCTTTAATATCCATACGCTGCTTACTCAGTCTGGGAACAATTTGTCTTTATTAGGTGTTAAATACCAGGATACTTTCACTGTTCCTTTGTCCCGGTCAGCAAAATCACTTTCACTTCTTCACAAGCTCCTCCAGCACTTTCTTTTTCTAGCTGAGCTCTTCTATGTGGCGGCCATTACAGACCGCTGCTCAGCTGCCTTCGGAGAGGGAGATTTAGCTGGCTAGGGAAGAGAGATGCGATGACTCTCATCCCTGCCAGAACCCCCCAGTCTTCACCACCTTCTACAAAGGTGGCTTAGCCCCGAAGCCAAATGGCTCGGGGCACTCAGGCAGTGAACACAGGCAGGGACCGCGCACAGTCGCGGATTCCTGCCTGCACCGAAGCGCCACAAGCCAGAAGCGTCCTCACAAGTCCACCACATATGGTAATATGAGCCAGGTATCTGATGACATTTCCAGCATTTTTCAGATTTATTCTTGAACATCCTTGCTATCCTTGTCGGGGGAAAGTGCCACCTGTAAAACATCTTATACAGATTTTCTTTATAAGCTGTTGACATTGTCATTTTATAATTTTGCGACCATAATTTTTGCCATTTCTCTAAATCAATCCCATATCCAAAATTCCTCCCCCAAGCAATCATTGTTTCTTTAACTTGTTCTTCCTCTAGCTTAATTCCCAGTAAATAACCATATAGTTTTTTAATCACCTTTTCATCAGTACCTGTCAAAATCTTATCTAAATCAGTCTGTTTATCATAAAATCCCTCTGTTTTAGAATCTTCATCATACCTTGAGTGTATTTGCACATATGAAAACCAGTTCATCTTTATACCTTGTTCCTCTAGATCTTGTATCGATTTAAGTTCACCCTTTTCATCTAGTAATTCCCCATATCTAATTGTTTGTTCCTTCTTATAGATTATAGGATAGGAAAATGCTTCTATAGTCGATAACCAAACTGGAATTTTCAGATAACATTGTTTTTTTATGTTGTCCCAGTTTAACCACAAAGACTCCCGTATATAATGTCTTCTAAAGTAACCCTGTGTTTTAGTTCCCTTATACCATAAAAAAGCATGCCAACCCAACAACAAATCATGACCTTCTAGTGTCAACAATCTAGTCTTTCTTAGTGTTATCCATTCCTTAACCCACATCAAATTTGCAGCTTGGTAGTACAACTCCCAATTAGGCAGGCCAAAACCTCCTCTAATTCTGGCATCTTGCAAGAGCTTTAGCTTTATCCTCGCTTTCTTACCTTGCCATATATACTTCAACACAATTTTATTTAAGTCCTCAAAATAGTCTTTTCCGAGCCTAATTGGTGTTGTTTGAAACAAAAATAAGATTCTGGGTAAAATATTCATCTTGATTGTTGAAATTCTCCCTATTAATGACAGTTGTAAGTTTTCCCATTTCTTCAAATCTAAGGCTATCTGTTGTTTAAGTTTAATATAATTATTCTCTTTTAATGTACTACATCTTGATGTCAAGTATATCCCCAAATACTTGACCTTGTTCGTAACTTGGATTTTCAACAGGTCTGCCAGTTCTTCTCTTAGTAACATGTTCTTTGACAAAATCTTTGTTTTATCTTTATTTATTTTCAAACCAGGCACCTCACCATATGTCTCTATCTTTTCCAATAGCTTCGGAGCTGTTTCTAAAGGATCTTCCAAAATAAAGGCTAAGTCATCCGCAAAGGCTTGCAGTTTGAATTCTTCCTTTTTAATTTTCATTCCTTTTATACTTTTATCTTCTCTAATATTTCTATTCAACACTTCCAAAGTCAATACAAATAGCAAAGGAGATAGGGGACATCCTTGTCTTGTGCCTTTTCTTATATTAATAGAGTCTGTAAGTTCTCCCTCCATCATTACCTTTGCTGTTTGCTCATGATAAATAGCTTTTATTGCTTGGATAAATCTTCTGTGAAAACCCATCTGTTCTAATAGAAGTAACATAAATCTCCAGTTCACATTGTCAAATGCCTTTTGGGCATCTAGGAATATCAAAGCCATTTGTTTTTCAGGATGTGCCTCATAGTATTCCAAAGTGTCCAGAATTACTCTCATATTGTCTCTAATTTGTCTCTTTGGCAGAAATCCATTTTGATCTGGATGAATAAAATTATTCAGATATTTTTTAAGTCTTTCTGCTAAAATTGAAGCAAAGATTTTATAGTCTGCATTTAATAAAGAAATCGGTCTATAGTTCTTAATTTGCAGTGGATCAGCCTCTTCTTTTGGAATAAGTGTAATATAAGCCTCTGACCATGTTTTAGGTATCATCTTCTTTGACATAGCTTCATTCATGACTTCTAACAATAGAGTGCTCAATGATTCTTGTAATATTTTGTAGAATTCTGCCGGGAGCCCATCTGGACCTGGTGCTTTCCCCTTATTTTGTTTCTTAAGTGCTTCACTTAATTCCATCATTGTTATATTACTTTATAGCATTTCTTCAGTCTCTTTGGATATCTTAGGTAGGTTAGCATTCTGTAAGTACTATTTGACTTTTCCTCATCAATATTCTCTTTCTTATATAGTTGTCCATAGAAATCTCGAATAATTTCCTTTTTCTCCTTATTACCATAACAAACTTGGCCTTGGTCATCTATTAACTGCGATATTTTCCTTGACTCTTTCTCCTTTCTCAATTTATACGCTAGCCATCTACCTGGTTTATTTGCATCTTCAAAATAATTCTGTTTAGCATTTCTAATTTTCTGTGCCAGTTCTTCTTTCTCTATTAAACCCATTTTATGTTTAGTTATGTCCAATTTCAATTTAATATCTTTTTTCTGTGGCATTTTCTGTAATTCTTTTTCAAGTCTTTTATACTCATCTTCCAAGGCTTTAGTGGCTTGCCTTTTCCTAATATTCTTTTTTCTTATGTAGTCTATTATCAAGCCTCTAGCATATGCCTTCATTGTATCCCAAACATTCTGCATTGAAGTATCTTCTTTTTTATTTTCTTTAAAAAAAAAAGCCGGTTCTTTCTCAATCCATTGTATAAAATCTTTCTCCTTTAAAATAGTATTATTTAACATCCATCTCGATCTTTTTTTTTTGTCCCTTCCATTTAATTGTCATTGGGTTATGGTCTGCCCAAGTACTTGTTTCAATATTTGTTTCTTGAACACTAGATATTAATTCTGTTGAGATCCAAATCATATCTAATCTGGACCATGATAAATGTCTATTTGAATAGAAAGTATATTGTTTCGTTTTAGCATTTCTTTCTCTCCATATATCTTTTAGAGTTAATTCGTCTGTCATTTTAAAAAAGGATTTAGGAAGAATCTTTCTATTGTGCTTTGCTGTTGTTGCTATATAGTCCAGTTTATTATCCACAATTCCATTAAAGTCTCCCATCATAATTATATTAGCATAGTCCAGTCCAGTCATTTTCATGTGTAGTTTTTTATAGAATTCTTCTTGTTTATCATTCGGAGCATAGATTGCAATCAGGAGTATTTTTATATTATTGTCCATTATATCCACCATTAATACTCTTCCATCTTCATCAATGTAAATCAGTTTTGCTGGGTTGGCCTCTTTAATATATAAAACCACTCCTCTTTTCTTAACATTGAGTCAAAGAAGTAAATATTTTCCCTAATTTTGGCTGTACTAACAATTGTTCATGTTGTTTTTTAATGTGTACTTCTTGTAAGCAAATTATGTCAAACTTTAATTTCCCTAATTTATGAAAAATCTTCCTTCTCTTAGCAGCTGAGTTGAGTCCATTTATATTCATTGTAATCAGTTTTTTCTCTTCCATGATTATATTTTATATTTAGGTTTGGCAGCTCTCGTAGATCTCGGTTCACATTGGTCTTTGATATCCACCTGTCCACCTACTGCGCCTTCTTCTTTTTCAATCTCCATTTGTTCCTCTTGGAATTCAATTAATGAGACCTCTTTTTCTGCCTCTTCCTCTCTCCTTCCGAAAAATTCTGCGTAAAAAAGTTCTGCTTTCTCAATTGAATCAATTCTGTGTCTCTGTTCTTGCCATGTAAACATCAGTCCTTCTGGGATCAGCCATCTGTAATTCACCTCCTTTTTCAATAGCACTAGGTCAAATAGGTCAAAAATCGATATTCTCTTCTCATCTCTCTCACTCTTCTGGGTATTTGTTTTAAAACCAGGATTTCTTTGCCTTTATACTTCAACGTCTTCTCTCCTGCCGCTTGTAAAATTTGTGTTTTGATGGATTTTTTGGTAAATTGATGTGAACTTCTCTGGGTAGATTATTTCTCATCGCATATCTTGTAAAAACCCGGTATATCTCATCTAGTCCATCCATCATCTTTTCCTCTGTTATTTCCAAAGCATCAGCCAGAATTTCTATCATTATCGCAGCCAAATCTTGTCCTTTTTCTTCCTCTATGTTTTGAAATCTGAGATAGAATTCTGACCTCTCCATCTCCCACTTCAGCATCCCACTTTTATCTTGTTCAACCACTGTTAGTCTGCTATCAATATTTCCAATCTTCTCCTCTCTTCGTTTACCTTCTTCTTCGATTTTTTGGAGTCTCTCATCATACTTCACCATCATTTGTTGAATATTTTCCACTTTTTCATCAGTCTTCCCTGTTCTTTGTTCAATGGTGTCTGTTTTTATCTTAAGATCTTGGATTCCTTGCATAATCATCTGTAAAGTTACTTTTTCTTGTTCTTTGTCTTGCTTTAACATTGCCTGAATTAAACGTTGTCCTCCAGATGGTGGGGAAGCAGAAGTAGATGTAGAGGCACCCGGAGGTGTGCGTTTCCTACTCATTTTAAATGGTTCAAGATCTTCAAATTCTTTCAAATTTTAATCCAATTAGTAAGGTAGCCAATTATAATCCAAAATGGAAATGCCCAATAGTAAAAAGCCCAATAATAAAGGGAAAAAAAGAAAAAAGAAAAGATTCTTCAGGTTCTTCCTGACCCTAATCCAATTATGAAATAATCCACAATAAAGAATAAAAATAATAAGAAGGAGAAAACCCAATAATAATAATAATAATAAAGAACAAAGCAAAAGAAAGATTTCTTCAGGTTCTTCACACCTTAATCCAGTTAGAAAATCTCAATTAAAAAAAAAGGGGGGGGAACCAAAATAATCCAAGAGCATAAATGGAAAAAGCAAAAATCCCAATGGAAAAGGGGAAAAAAATAAAAATAAAAATGAGAGATTCTAAGGCTTCCCCTTTAAAATAAAAGGTAAGAATAAAAATATTGCTAAAATAAAAGTTTACAGTAATGCTGGTAAGGAGGGGTAGCAGAACTAAAAAGAGATTAAAAAAAAGAAACAACACACTGCATTTTGTTTAATTGTCCAAGGCTCTTGTTATGACTCTCTTCTCTTCTCCACAAGCTTCAAAGCCAAACCTCAAATATTAAATTGTTGATAGAAGTCCAGAAGAGCACCTGTAATAATATTCTGCCGCGCTCTTCCCTCTATCTTATCAAGTTAAAGTGTCCTTGAGAAGAAGTCTTTCACAGTTCTCTCCACTTCAAGTAAAATATTTTCAAGCCTCTAGTTGGCAGTGTTACAAAGTTTCTTAATTCTCACTTTCCCCCTCCTCCCAGGAAAACATAATTGGGGTTAAAAAAGAACAGAAAATATATACATATAGGGGAGGAGCTGGCGTCGCGACGGTACGGTTTGCAATCGAGCTCTAAGATTGCAGCCGATATCTTCGCCCCTGGCCGGTCCAAACGGACCTAAACTATCCCATAGGGATGGTTATCATGAGGGGTATACCCTGTGGATCCAGGGACACCGCAAAGTCCCTGGTTGACCCAGGAGAAGTCCCTTTTGCCGGCGGTGGAGAGGCAGCCCCAAAGCTGCTGAAGTCGGGGCAGCTCCGGAAAGGAAGAGGCTGAAAGAGAAAGTGTGTTGGCTGGGTGAGAAACTTTTTTTTTTTTATTAACATTTTGAGGCTTGAAAGGACACTCTGATTATAAGAAGAAATCTGTGAGATTTTTGACAAAACTGAATAAGTGGCATTTTTTAAAGGGAGACGTCAAAGCGAGGCTTGGCTATTTCTTTTCTTTATTTTTTTTTGCTACCGGATTTTATTGTTACTTAGTAGATAACCGGACTGAATCTCTTATATATATATATATATTTTTCTTATTCTCCCTTTTGATTTCTTAATTTCTTTTTTTTTAGGCTAGAGGCTCCCTTTGGTTATTTTTTTTTTTTTTTGTATGTATGTATGTATGTATGTATGTATGTATGTATATATATATTTTCCGGCTCTGATTTTTTTTACTGCCTTTCTGGTGGTGACATATGATATTTCCTTAAATCTGGATGAATTCCTTAGGATATCTTGTGAGGTGAGTGAGACCAGCTGGTATCTTTAAGTGGTGCAAATGGATCTAAGGATTGCTTCTGGGTATGCTCTTTCTGGAGAGCTTAAATGACTTCTCTGCTAAAGGGTTTCAGTTTATGAGCAAGAGTTAGCTGCTGATAGTTATCATTGCATTTTAAGTATTTTAATTCCTCAAAGTACTCTGGCACCCTACCTGATTTGTAACTTCACCCAATCACATGACCACCCAGCCATGCTTACCCAGCTGGTCATAAGAGCAGTGAACTGGTTGTTAAATTATTTGAATCCCACCACTGTTGGTAACTTACCCACATTTGCACTTACCCTGCACAACGCAATAAGTAAGGAAGTAGGGGAAGTCAAGCACAATACAGATTGTGTAGAAAGTAAACACACAGTCAGTTGAAAAGGACTCAAATGTCTATGCAGGAATAAACAGGGAAATAGAAATTAAAGTAAATGAAGGTAGATATGATATTGTTGCCATTACAGAAGTTTGTGGATGAAACCCACACATGGAACATACAGTTAGAGGGATTTAAATTATTTAACATAAAAAGACCAAATAAAAGAAGAGTTAGAGTTGCACTATATACAAGAAATAACTACATTTCTACAGAAGTAGAGCACAACAATGATGAAAATTGGTTTGGATGCATTTGGTTCAATATAAAAGGGTATATACTAGAGGCCACCCAACCAAAAGAGGAAATAGATAAACTTTTTGCTAACCAGTTAACAAAGAAATGTAGGAAGCACATCACAATAGTAATGGGAAAATTCAACTACCTTGACATCAACTGGGAGACAAACTCTGCACCAAGTAGAAAATCAATCAGGTTCTTAACAAAATAAGCAGACAACTTTGTCTCCCCAAAAATAAACTAGGGATATTCTCATTAACAGAAATGAAATGATAGAAGGTGTTGAAGCTACCTTCTTGTGTGGGAGTGATGATGCAATATTGAAATTCAACATTATGCAAGCACAAGCAATAAAACAAAGTCATGTTAGAGTCTTGGACTTTAAGAGAGCTAATATCAATAAACTTAGAGAGAGCTTGGGAAGTATTCTATGAATGGGAATCCTCAACGGGAAAACAACTCAAGAAGGTTGGGAAATTTTGAAAAGTGAGATTATAAAAGCCCAATCTAGCCAAATACCAATGAAGAAGAACAATAGCATCTCTCAAAAGAAATCAGCATAAAGAACTCTCTTATAAATTGAAAGACAAAAAAGACAAGTATAAAAAATGGAAAGAGGGATACATAACTAGGGCAGAATATCATCAAATAGCCCGAGTATGCAAGATGAAGTAAGGAAAGTTAAGGCTGAAAATAAACAAAGGCTTGCAACAAAGGTCAAAAATAACCCCTTAAAAAGTTTCTTTCAACATGTTAAAAGCAAGGAAAAAAACCAGGGAAATGATTGGTCCATTAGTGGGAGAAAGTGGCAAGAAGGTGACCAGCAACAGGGAGAAAATAGAAGTTTTTAACTCAATTTTTGCATCTGTCTTTACACAAAGGAAAAAAAAACAGTCCAAATTATCAAGAATAGCACTGTAAAAAAAAAAACAGATTAGTAACATGCTAAAATAGGGAAGAAAATGGTAAGTGAGCACCTGTCCACCCGAGACAAGTTCATCATTTCATCACCAGGACCAAATGAATTATTTGTTTGTTTGTTTGTTTGTTTTGTCAAACAATTATTAGATAACGGGTATAAGTATAAACATGGTTATAAATACATGAAATGGATACGAATAAGAAAAAAGAAACAATAGGATAGGGAAGGTAGGCACGTTTTGGTGTGCTTATGCATGCCCCCTACAGACCTCTTAGGAAAGGGGTGAGGTCAATAGTAGACAGTCTAATGTTTAAGATTTTGGGATTTGGGAAGAAACCACAGAGTCAGGTAGAGTATTCCAGACATTGACTACTCTGTTGCTGAAGTTGTATTTCCTGCAATCAAGTTTGGTGCGGTTTATCTTTAGTTTGTATCTATTTTGTGCTCTTGTATTATTTTGGTTGAAGCTGAAGTATTCATTGATAGGTAGGATATTGTAATATATAATTTTATATACTATACTTAGATCGAATCGAAGGCGGCGAAGTTCTAGGTTGTCTAGTTCTAAAATTTCAAGTCTGGTGGCATAAAATATTCTGCTACGAGTAGAGGAGTGGAGGATTCTGCTCGTAAAATATTTCTGACTTTCTCAATTGTATTAATATCAGATATGTAATGCGGGTTCCAGACTGATGAGCTATATTCAAGTATTGGTCCAGCAAATGTTTTATATGTTCTAGTTAGTAGAGTGATATTACTGGAGAAAAGCTATGCAGAATTAGGTTAACAACTCTTAACGCCTTTTTGGCTATTTAGTTACAGTGGGCTCTAGCACTTAAAACATCTTATTTAAAGACAGGATCATTCCAAATTATCACATTTCCATACAAGCACAGTTTAATATGTATATTTATCTTATCTGTTCAACTTCATATCTTTTCCCAACTTCTCTTTATTTCTCCCTTTCCTTCCATTCAGTTATATTTCTTTTACCTTGAATTGTATATATTCATTGTATCCATCTGTCTTATTTACAATTTTGTTATTCTCTTCCAACATTCTTCTAGCGTTTTATTAATTCAAACATAGACAAACAAAACACAAAACATAAATACATAAAACTTCTTTTTGGAAAGTGGCTTACCCCGAGTTACATCATTTTGTACAGACATAAATCAAATTCATGCTCACTTAATATACTATTTCATATCTTATTTAACATTCTATATTTTCTATATATTTTCTCTCTTCATTCACTCTCTTAATTCTATTTTATTTATTTCATCTCAGTTTATATAATTATACTTGCATCTTTTGTCCGTTCTCTTTCAATTATCTATTTATCTTTTCTTTCTAATACAGTATTTCTCCTGTAATCACTGGTTGAAGTATGACAACTTTTTATCTTTCCCCTAAAATTAACACTTAAAATAATACATACATTCCATACTGATTCTGCTTAGTACATTCTGTTACATTTTAGAATAATAAAACAAAGAAAAAAAGGAGAATTAAGTTTATAAGATAGTAAAAACAATATACCATAGAAGGTTAAACTCTATTGTTAAATCTTAAACATTTTTATACATTCCCTTTAATGCATTATTAACTCATATAATATTTCAGTTTTCTGACTCGATTTCAAATACAAATACCTACAATACAATCTTTTGTACTTTTGCAGAATCATTTTTTAAATTATAATTTACCCTTTTCTCTGAAAAAAACCTGTTTTTTAACATCTTGTTTTAAACCTTTATGACTTCTCTTTCCTTTTTCCCTTCCTTTCTTATCAATTCTAGCCTTTTTGCCCCCCCATCTCTCAAACTCCCCTCTCTTAATCTTCCCTCTCTGTTGTATTTCTCTTTTCTGTTGCTTTCTGACATTGTATCGATTTTTCATCTTATTTTTCCCTTTCTTGGTTGCTTTTTTAAGTTCTGAATTCTCGATTTTCTTTTCCCCCTTTCTCTTTTCTTCTTCAAGTAGCATTGTCTTCTTCAAGTAGCATTGAAGATGGCTTCTTCTCCTTCATCTCAGCCTTCTTGTTGTATTTCTTGGTAGGTAGAAATCGCCATTTCTAAAAAGTGAAAAATAGATCCAGAAGAGCCCTTGCCTTCTTGTTCCTCTTCTTTTAGCTTTTGAATTCCATTTGCAATTCCTCAACAAATAATGCCATTTTTTTTCTTAAGAACAACCCAAATGTTTTTAATCTTTCAAGAAATAGTTCCCCAAAATCCCAAAGTCACAAAGCAATCCAAATCAGAACAAATTGTTTCATTTAGCACTTTCTTCTTTTTATATTTTCTCTTCCTGGGGTAGAGTTCAATTACACAGTTCCAAAATAATTTTTCAGAAGTCTTATTGCCATTTATTTCTGATCTTATAAACTCCAAGCAGTCTCCTTCAGTACAATCTTAAAATAAGTTCTTTACCTCTTCCCTCGCACTTATAGCAAAAAAGGTTTTAGTTTTTAATTCCAATGTTCAGAAATCTTTTTTCCCCTTGGCTTTAAATTTCACATTTACCTTCTGTGCCCAAGCAGGTTTTTCCGATTTCCATCAGCTATTTCCATGGGGAGGGAGAGTGAGAAAAAATAACTTTCCCTTTCAGACTTTCTTCCACTGCTTTCCAGTCTTCTTAGGGAACAATGTATCATTCAAGCAATTAAGATTCCAGGGTGTTTAAAAGTTCCTTGTTGTCCTGGGTCAGCCAAAAACTTTCGCTTTCTCCGACTTACTCCTGCACAATCTTTATCCGGCTGCAGACTTCTTTGTGATGGCCATTGCTGACCGCCGCTCCACTGCCTTGGGAAAAAGGAGTTTAGCCGGCTGGGGAGGGGGGTTGCGATACCCCCAAACCCCTACCCAGATCTCCTCTGTCTTCGGTTGCCTCTACGGGGCAACCATATCCTCCAGATCCAGCTGGATTGGAGGCACTTCAGCAGCGAGCACAGCAGGAACTGCGCACAATCACGGATTCCTGCCACCGCCGAAGCCTTGAAAACCGGAAGTAGTCAAGGTCTTTTTAAAGGGTAGCAGCATTGTCAGTGGTGTTGAATAGCTTTACATCATCAGTGAAAAGAATGCAGTTGCTCTTAATATAATCAGAGAGGTCATTAACATAGAATATGAAGAGAGTTGGTCCTAGAACACTGCCTTGGGGGACACCACTGTTGACAGGTACAGGATTTGATAGGATGCTCCCAATTTTGACCATTTGTTGCCTGTTTGACAGGAATGCTTCTATCCAGTTATGCAGGTATCCAGAGATACCATAAGATTTTAGTTTTGGAAGTAGTTTGTCGTGTGCCACTGAATCAAAGGCTTTACAGAAGTCTATGTAAATTATGTCTATTGCTTTGCCCTGAAAGAGTTGTGTAGTCCATCTGTTTTTACAGTGTAAGAGTTGCAGGTTACAGGACAGTTTCCTTCTGAAACCAAACTGTTTGTTAGAAAGTAGGTTGTTTGTCTCTCAGTGGAGGATAATGGATTGGTTAATAATTGATTCCATGACTTTACAGGTGACACAGCATAAAGAGATTGGTCTGTAATTTTCAACTAGGCTGGGGCCTCCCTTTTTGAAGATGGGAATGACCATGGCTAGTGACCATAGATTTGGCAAGGAGCTGGTCCTGAAAGATTTTCCAAAGATTATGCTTGGAGATTCAGCTGTGGCAATGGATAGCTTTTTTAAGAAGTAGGCACAAACTCCATCTGGTCCAATAGATAAAGATGGTTTTAGATTACATAGTGCTTTTTCAACATTGTCTTCTGTAAAATCGATATGTATTAGATCATTGTAGTTGTCTGTGGTTCAACTAGAAAATACTGGGCATGATCCATTGCTGTTTACAAATACTGAGCCAAAGAATGTGTTAAAGAAATTGGCTTTAATGATGTCATTGTTGCAGTCTTTACCATTTGGTTATTTTCAGTGGTGGGATGGACCTTGAATCTTTTAGTTTGTTGTTTACAAAATTGTAGAAAACACAGGTGGAATTGATGCGTAGAAGGTTTTCCTCTTGTTTAGTGTGATAATTGGTACATTCAGTCTTTATCTGGTGGCATAAATTTTTGTATCGGCTTTTAAAGTTGGCAACATGACCAGATTTGTTTTTCTGCCAGTGATCTCTTTTTGGATTGAAGCTTCCTTATTGTTATGGGTAATCTGTTTTTTCTGGTGTTTCGAGTTGTTATTGGTACATGTAGTTTGATGACTCTTTTGACTTCAAGTAAAAATATGTTGTAATGGTCTTCAACAGTATTGCATCCAGTGAATAGAATTTGCCAATTAAGAGATGAGAGATTGTTGTCTATAAGATCATAGTTGCCTTCTTTGAAGTTATAATTGGGGATCCTGTCGTTATAGTGATTTTTCTGAGGACATATGTTGAGACAAAAGTCAATCATGCTGTGGTCTCTGTTGGAAAAGGTTCATTAATTTGTATTCCATAAATTGAATTCAAACTATTGCAGAAGATGAGTTCGAGGCAGTTGTTAAGTCTAGTATTGTTGGTTACTAGTTGGTCCAGTCCTAGTGTGGTAACAGCATTGTAGAAGGTTGCATGTGTGGGTTCAGTTATACATTCATTTAGTGCCCATTTTATAAGAGGTAAGTTGAGGCCCCCAAGAAAAATGAGAGGGTGTGGGCAGGAAACAGCCCATGTCAGTAGTGAAGTTAGCTTGTTTGCATGAATTATTTCATAGTCAGGGGCACGACAGCAAAGTAAGAAGAGGATTGAGATGTTTAAGGACAATTCACAGATGATGGTCTTGGGAAGAGCAAGCTCTTGTATAATTTGTACCTTTTTTAGATTTAGAGACTTTTTTATAGAATATAGCAACTCCAACACCTCTATGGATTTCGCGATCTGACCGAAAAACTTGATATTCTCTTGTAGTGGTAATGGAGTCTGGGAAAGATGGATTTAACCATGTCTCACAGACAACTATAATGTCAAATGTGGCTGAGCTTAGAAGGATGAGGAATTCATGCATTTTATTTGCAAGGCTTCTTGCATGAAGTAGTTTGCATTTAAGATATGAAGTTGTGGGTCTGGAGGAAATAAGGAGCATGCATCCCTAGCATTGGATGTTTGGGTGATAGATATTGTGATGTGGGTGGAGGCTCTTGCTTTTTTTTTAAATCAAGTTTTATTTGGATTTTCACACACAAAATACAAGTAAAACATCTTTTTTGAAAATAGCATGGTCCTGGGTTGAACTTTATACAGACACAAAACTCAATTTCATGCTCCTTTTTGTATTCTATTCCATATCTTGTTGTGGCTCCGGGCTTGGATTCAGCTCCTGTGACTGATATGAGTTCAAGTGAGGAAGACATGGCAGAAAAATATGAGCCGGCAGGGCTCAGTGATTGGACTAGTAACCAGGATGAGGAGATGAACGTGACAAAGGAAGACAGACCTGATGTATTAGAATTGTCAGGACCTTTGACCTCCTCTGGTTCCTTATCTGATCAACAGCCGGGAATGGCTGACAGGGAAGTTTTGAGAGAGTCTTCTAGTGGAGATGAGAACTTGGAAAATTTGTGGTTAAATGTAAGGAACAGAAGATGTTTGAGAAGGCAAACTCAGCTGGAACGAAGGAGGAGGGCGAGTCAGTAAGTTAGCACGTTGCCTCAATGAGTATAAAAGCTGGGCTGGTAAAATTTGCCAGGAACAAAGTGACTTATTGAATGAGGACGTTACAGCAAGAAGCTCTGAGACTTGAGATTTATTGCCAGGACTGGTTTGCCGGATGGAGTAAAGATTTATGCTGCGGATTGAGATTTCTGCCAGCCGTTATCTTGTAAGACTTCTTTCCGTTTGATTTAATTTTGAAACGGCTGCTTTCTGTTTTGTTTGTTTGAATTTTGAAGGGGAGTCATAACATTATTGTTCCTGGCCACAAACAAACCATCTTTAAAGCAAGATGGATTCAAATCAACTGCACCATTTGGCAGAGCAGCAACAACAACAAATTAACCAGCTACTGCAAAGCAATGTGACGCTTCAGAATCAGGTAACACAATTGCTGAATTATGTCTCCAGCTTACCAAGCTGGAGTTCCCCCTGCCCCTCCTGTGAGGAAAAGCCCAGTATCCATGCCGGAGAAATTTTCTGGGCAAATGGACAAGTTCCCGGCATTTATGGGTCAATGCCAATTGTTTATCTCTCTGAGGCCTGAAGACTTCCCAACCGACCGGTCTAAAGTAGGATTTATGATCAGTTTATTAACTGGGCAGGCTGCTAATTCGGCTACTCCCTTGTTAGTTCAAGATAGCCCGTTGTTGAACCATTTCCAGGGTTTTCTCCAACAAATGAGAGTGATGTTTGAGAACCCAATTAAGATACACACCGTGGACAGATGGTTACGGGACATTAATCAGGGGAAACGTTCCCTGCAGGAATACGTTGCAGAATTTCGTTTGCTGTGTATAGACTCTAACTGGAATGAACCGGCTCATATGGCTACATTCCAGGAAGGCTTGTCTGATGCCATCAAGGATGAGCTGGTCCATGCAGAGTGGGCTTTAACTTTGGATGCATTGATAGTTCAGTGCTTATGAATTGAAGCTCATTTACAGCAACGTGGACGCAAATGGCTCATTATGGAACCATCTTCATTTTCTCGTGCACAACCCACGCCACCGAGAGTTTTCCAACCCATGGTTAATGCTGAGGAGCCGATGGAGTTAGGCGCACTCCACCCTTGCTTAACAGTGCGAGAACGTTCGAGAAGGTTCCAGGAAGGCTTGTGCCTTTATTGCGGGGTCTGGGACATTTTGCAAATTCCTGCACTCGGAGAAGGACTCGCAGACCTGTGTCTGAAACCACTCCTGGCCCGTCGGGAAACGGGGTAGGCCCGACCTCAGGGAAACCCTAGGTCGGGCACATCCTCCACCCCCATCCCAAATTGCCGAAATAAATCCTGGTCCTCCTTGGCATTTACTTTTGGACACTCGTATCTTCTTACAGTCCCAGAAGGAAGGAATTCCTGCTGTTGCGCTGGTGGATTCAGGGGCTACAACCAGCTTTATGGACTTGTGCTTTTGTTAAACATTTTGGAATTCCTTTGATTCCTGTGAATCCACCCATTAAGGTGGAAACTGTAGATGGGCGTGAACTCAAGTCGGGACCCATTCGCTGCGCTACTCAGCCAGTGTGTATGCTTATTGGGGATCATGAGGAGGCGATAAGTTTTTACGTCACCTCGAATCTCCATCTCCCTTTGGTGCTCGGAATGTCCTGGTTGCGTTTGCACGATCCGTTGGTGGCTTGGGCGCAGAACGCCATTTCTTTTCCAAGCCTACAATGTGTGGCACGTTTGCGCTGGCCAAGATATCGCCGCTCCTGCTGTCTCAATTCCTTCGGAGCTGTCGGACTTCTCCGATGTTTTCAGCGAACAGGAGGCAGACCGATTACCCCCACATCGTGCTTATGATTGTCCCGTGGACCTGATACCAGATGCTCCATTGCCAAAGGAGAGATTATACTCCATGTCGGAGTCCGAGTTGGTTGCACTCCGAGAGTTTTTGGATAAAATCTTAGGTTGGGGATTTATTCGACCCTCGTCATCCCCTCTTTCGGCTCCCATTCTTTTTGTTAAGAAGAAGTCGGGAAAACTTCATCTCTGCTGTGATTACTGATGACTAAACTCTATCACCGTGAGGAATAGCTATCCCTTGCCGCTCATTCTGGAATTGTTGGAGCGGTTGCGGGAGGCTACTATCTTCACTAAACTCGATCTGCGTGGGGCCTACAACCTGGTTCGGATGCGCAAGGGGGATGAGTGGAAGACGGCGTTTGGCACTTGTTATGGTCATTTTGAGTATGCTGTCATGCCATTTGGTCTAACCAACGCTCCCGCTGTATTCCAGCATTTGATGAACGACATTTTTCGGGACATGCCGGATAGGTTTGTCGTGGTGTATCTGGATGATATTTTAATCTACTCTCGGTCCAGAGATCACCACCTTCAGCAGGTTCGTCAAGTGCTTCAGCATCTTCGGGAGCATAAACTCTACATGAAACTTTTTAGGGCACATCATTTCTCCCGAGGGCATTGCTATGGACCCTAAAAAGGTTGAGGCATTGTGTAGTTGGGAAGCCCCTCGTCGAGTCAAGGACATCCAACGTCTTTTGGGATTCGCCAACTACTATCGGACTTTTATCCGGACTTTGCTGGAATTGCTCCGTAATTAATTTTTCCCTTATTTCTCTTCACCATATGCTTTATAAATTGTTAAATATACCTTTTGTTACATTTATTTATTGACAAGCATTCCACTGAATTACAATAGCTATTTTATCAGACATTTTAAGCATACATTGTTTCATATTTTCTAAAATTATTTCTGCTTCAAATATAACCATACTATCTTATGTACCTTTGCAGAATCCCTTTTTCCATTAAGTTTTCACCCATTATCTCTAAATAGGGCCTGTTTCTCTATATTTTGCTTCTGTCCTTTATAACTTTTTTTCCTTTCTTTCTTCCCTCTCATCTTCTCCCTCCCCTTTTTACCCCCTTGTCTCTCTACTTCTAATTCTCTCTTCTGCATTTCCCTCTTCTGTTGCTTTCTGATTTTATACTTATTTTTCACTCTATTTTTTTTGGGGGGGGAGTTGTTTTTCCCAATCTTAAACTTTCCATTCTTTTTTCCCCCTTTCCTTTTTTCCCCCCATCTAAGATTGCTTGTTCATTAAAGATGGCTTCTTCTTTGTCGCAATCTTCTTGTTCTGCAGGCATTTCTTGTTGTTTCTCATAATTACAAATCTCCATTTCTAAAAACTGAAATATGAAGCCAAAAGAACCTCTCCCTTCTTGTGCATCTTCTTTGTACTTTTTAAGTTCCATTTTCAGTTCTTCTAAAAGTGGAGCCATTTTAAACAGTTTTAAACAACCACCCGATTGATTTTAGTCATTCAAAACAATAACCAAGAATCCAGAAATCATTAAATAATCCAGATAGTCCCGAGTTATATCTTCTTATTTCTTTTTCAACTTTCTCTTTCTGGGGTTTTTGTTGCAATATTTCAGTTAGAATGTATCTTTTGGAAGTCTTGTTGAGATTTTCCTGTAAGTTCTTTTTTAATTCCAGGCAGTCTCCTCCCTTCCAGATCCTACCCTTTTATTCTTTTTCTCTCCTTTCCTGTTTTCAAAAGCTTTTAATTATCCAGAAATCTTTATTATCCCTTTGACTTTTTATTTTCAGCATTAAATACCTATTGATGTAAAAGTGGATTTTTTTCCAATTTCATGCTTAAGTCTCTTAGCTGTCAGTATAGGAAAAGGAGAAAACCAAATCTTTTCCCTTTTCTCTCTCCTTCGCAGCTTAAAAATCTTCTTAGGGAACAATGTTATTGTTTTTTAACAGTTTCAATTCCAGGGTACCTTATTTGTTGCTTTTGCTGTTTGACCCGGTCAACCAAAACTTTCTCTTCTTATCTTCCTCCTGCACATTCTTTTCCGGTTGAGTTCTTCTTTGTGGTGGCCATTTCTGACCACCGCTGCAACTCTGTAGATGTCCGATGTTCGTTTTTTCGTGCTGTCTCTTTTTTTTCAAGGTTTGCCAATCTAGTTTGTTTCGTGTGCAGCAATGCTGCAATGGTGTCAAGTGATGTAATACATGTTTCAATGGTACTGACTCTTTCAAATAGGGTAATATATTTTTCTAGTTTGGTCTGCATGGCAGACAGAAATATGGAAAAGCATTGGCAGATGTTTTTAGGAATAGAGCCATTTGCTTGGGTAATCCTAAGCAATTATGGTGAGCGTAGTTGTTACAAAGAGAACATTTGATGTAATCTTCATTCTCCTTTAAAGATTCATTACAAGTAAGGCAAGAGCAAGAGTCTTATGGTTCTTTAGTAGGGGTTTCTTTCTTTTTAGGTTGAGGTTTGATATTGGATTATTTTCCTGGTATGGTGGGTTTGTTGAGATGGTTTGTTGATTAGGTTATTCAATCAAACAAGGTATTGTGGTAATCAATAAAGTAATATCGTGCCAAACAGTCTATTATACTAATCACACTAGGCAATTAATTTAACCAATCAAGAATCACCCTAATAATTCATTACAGTAGTCAATAAACACACTAGTCAATTAATTGTCCTAATAATTAATTTGCACTAAACATACTAATCATACTAATATCCAAAATAGTTAACCAAACTAATCAATAACCACTAGTCTATGATAATCTATAATAATATATTACCCAATAATGATAAATAATTGTAAACATTAATTAATCATTTAGTAAGATCAGTTAATCAATTAAACAGAGTTATATTGGGAAAAATTAGGGCAGGAAGAGAATAATGGGAGGAAGAGGAGAAGATTTAGTTTGGATGGTCCTCGGGGGTATAGGAAGAAGGCATATATTAGGTTGGAAGTATAAATGAAAGTCTTTTGGCAGAAGGTTACTCTTTACTCGTTTCTTCAGATCTTCAGTTAGTGATTTTTGGGAACCAGATCTGTCTTCACACAGATCTTCTTGTCTTCGGGCATATATTAGGCTGAAGGTAACTATGAAAATCTTTTGGCAGAAGGTTAATCTTACTCATTACTTCAGATCATCAGCTAGCGATCTTAGGGATTAGGTGTGTCTTCTCACGGATCCCCTTGTCTTTGGTCAGCGATCTTAGAAATTAGCCTGCTGTGTGAATTAGCAGGGCTGTGCTCTGAGATCAGGACCTCCGAAGTGGGATTTGACGATCACAGATGATCGATGATGTAGGCAGCAGTTTGGGCAGCAGTTTTACTGGAAGGTTAGCGCTCCAGGATCAGGCTCTCAGCCGTTGGAAGTTTGGCAGTTGGAGCTCAGTCATTGATTGAGGCTCCAACAGGTTTAGGGCTACAGCGCTGTTTTAGAAATTAGGAGCTTTGGCTCCTCAGGATCGCCGGTGCAGGTGATGGTTTTATAGGTTTTTATCCAGGTGAAATTTGAAAAATTAGAATATCATGCAAAAGTTCATTTATTTCAGTAATGCAACTTAAAAAGTGAAAGGAATATGCAAGATAGACTCATTATATGCAAAGCAAGATAGTTCAAGCCATGATTTGTCATAATTGAGATGATTATGGCTTACAGCTCATGAAAACCCCAAATCCACAATCTCAGAAAATTAGAATATTACACTCAATCAATTAAAAAAAGGATTGTACATAGAAAAATATCGGACCTCTGAAACATATGAGCATGCATATGTACTCAGTACTTGGTTTGGGCCCCTTTTGCATCAATTACTGCCTCAATGCAGCGTGGCATGGAAGCTATCAGCCTGTGACACTGCTGAGGTTTTATGGAAGATGAGGATGCTTCAATAGTGGCCTTCAGCTCTTCTGCATTGTTCAGTCTCATGTCTCTTGGCCCCATAGATTCTCTATGGGGTTCAGGTCAGGCGAGTTTGCTGGCCAATCAAGCACAGTAATCCCATGGTCATTGAACCAGGTTTTGGTGCTTTTGGCAGTGTGGACAGGTGCCAAGTCCTGATGGAAAATGAAGTCAGCATTCCCATAAAGCTCGTCTGTGGAGGAAGGAAGCATGAAGTGCTCCAAAATCTCCTGGTAGATGGCTGTGTTGACCCTGGACTTAATGAAGCACAGTGAACCAACACCAGCAGATGACATGGCTCCTCAAATCAACACAGACTGTGGAAACTTCACACTGGACTTCAAGCATCTTTGCAGTGTGTGTCTCTCCATTCTTCCTCCACACTCTGGTCCTTGGTTTTCAAATGAGATGCAAAAGTTACTCTCATCCGAAAAGAGGACTTTGGACCATTGAGCAACAGACCAGTTCTGTTTTTCTTTAGCCCAGGTAAGACGCTTCTGACATTGTTTGTTGTTCAGGAGCAGCTTGACAAGAGGAATACGACATTTGAAGCCCATGTCAAGGATCTGTCTCTGTGTGGTGGCTCTTGATGCACTGACTCCAGCCTCAGTCTCCTCCTTGTGAAAGTCCCCAATACTTTTGAATGGCCTTTTTCTGTCAATCCTCTCCAGGCTGAGGTCATCCCTGCTGCTTGTGCACCTTTTTCTTCCACACTTTTCCCTTCCACATAACTTTCTATTAATGTGCTTTGATACAGAAGTTTGGGAACATCGAATTTCTTTTGCAACTACCTTTTGAGGTTTTCCCTCCTTATGGAGGGTGTCAATGATGGTTTTCTGCACAACTGTCAAGTCAGCAGTCTTTCCCATGATTGTGATTCCTACTGAACCAGACTGAGAGACCATTTAGAGGCTCAGGAACCCTTTACAGGTGTTATGGTTTAATTAGCTGATTAGAGTGGGACACTTTGAGCCTAGAATATTGAACCTTTTCACAATATTCTAATTTTCTGAGATTGTGGATTTGGGGTTTTCATGAGCTGTAAGCCATAATCATCTCAATTATGACAAATCACGGCTTGAACTATCTTGCTTTGCATGTAATGAGTCTATTTCATATATTAGGTTCACCTTTTAAGTTGCATTACTGAAATAAATGAACTTTTGCATGATATTCTAATTTTTCGAGTTTCACCTGTAGGTGGGAAAGGCTCCAATGGGCTCTGGGCTACAGCATTTTGAAGGAAACAGTAGCTCCAGTGCTCTGGGATCCTTGGCACAAGTGGTCCTTCAAGGTGGCCACAAAGATGGTGTTAAGTATGGTCAGTGGGTCCCATAAGAATGTGGCTTGCGTAGTGAACAAACAGCTCTTTATTAAGCAGGAAGAATTCTGAGACAAAAACCCTAGCCGCGGCAGCTCTTTTTATAGTGCTGGCCGCAGCTAGGCAGCCAATGACAGTTCTTTGAGTTTGCCGCACTTGGTTGTAGAAAATCGCGGCAAACCCTATACGAGCCAATCAGGGGTGTTTTAAGCATCCAATGACGGTCCGGCTTTTCTGGACCAATCGGAATGCAGGTCTTCAAGCCAGCTTAATACAGAACACCCCTCCCCTCTTGGTCCCATCCAAGGGGCGGGGTAACATAGTCATGTAAGTAGACGGGTCTTCGGACCTGCCTACTTGACTTGCGCGGTTCATAATGTCTCTGGTCGTCGTCTGGTTTGGACGGCTCTGCGTCGCTCTCAAGCTTCTCACTGGATCCGCCTGAAAGGGTAAGCTGGGCCTATAGCTGTGACTCCCACTTGGTGTATCTGGGTTGGTCGAGTTGTTCGCTCTGTCGGTCCCGCCAGGATTCTCTGGGCTGGTTGAGCTTGTCCGGCTGCTACTTCCAGGTGAAGCACCCGTCTGCCCCGGTCCCTGTTTGTAGGTAAGTATTGCTGGTTTAATGTTTGATTTTTATTTAATGTGTGTGGAGGGTGTTCTGCTTGCGCCAATATTGGCTCTTTTTCTAAGTTTGAGGTTTCCCCCCCACTGATTTCTTGGTTAGAATCTGAGGGGAAGGGTGGCCAGCCTGGACCTTAGCTGGTCAAAGTGCCATTTCCAACACCTACCATCAGTGGTCTCGAGCCGGTAGGAGCAAGGGCCAGTGATTTGGGTAATTTTTGAAGGAATCCATAGTGGGTCCCCGGTAAAGTTTTTTGCAAAAACAGTGTCTCCTATATTAAAGGTGCGGTATTTGCTGCTGGAGCCCGGGGATTTCTCTGGGGTGTTAGCAGGGTGCAGGTGATCCAGAGGTGACTGGAGTCTTCTGCCCATGAGCAGTTCTGCTGGGCTTTTGTTGGTAGTGGTGTTGGGTGTGATGTGTTGTAGTAGAAGCATTTTGGTAATTTTCTTGTGGATGTTGCCATGTTCAATTCTTTGAAGAGTTTTTTTTTGTAAATTGAACCATGCGTTCAGCTCTCCCATTCGCCACCAGGTGAGCTGGCGATGTCAATGCATGTCGGATGCCACGGTCTGCCAAGTACTGCTCGAATGCCAATGCGGTAAATTGGGGGCCATTGTCAGATACTATCACACCAGGCAGACTGTGCGTGATGAAGTTTGTTTAGTTTCTTGGTGACAGCTTCTGTGGTGGTAGTTTTCATCTTGCTCACTTCGAGCCAGTTCGAATAGGCATCAACAGTGATCAAAAAAGTATGTCCTTTGGTTGGCCCAGCAAAGTCGATATGGATGTGCGACCATGGGCCTCTGGGTGCCTCCCATTCTAATGGTGGGGCCTTTGGAAGAGCCGAGCGAGTCTCTTGGCATCTGCTGCAAGCGGCGACCCAGGTCTCAATTTGTTTGTCCATGCCCAGCCACCAAGCATAGCTCCTGGCCAGGGCTTTCATGCAAACAATGCCTGGGTGCCTGTCATGCTGCATGTTTAAAACAATTTTCTGTAATGTTTTCAGTATTATTACCCAGTCTCCCCAAAGGATACAGCCCCTCTGGGAAAAAAGTTCAGTTTGGCAGCTTTTAAACGGTTTGAAGAGTTCATTTTTTTTGCCTTCTGGCCAACCCCTCTCCACCCAGCTGAGAACTCGTGCCAAGTGTTTGTCCCTTCTTGTTTCACGGGGAATGTCTTGAATGATGGGCAATGTCTTGCGTGGTGGTGTGTCTACTGTTTCTATTTGTAAAATTGATAATGTGGGTGCTGGGTCATCTTGCACGTCTGGTAGGGGGGAGCGGCTTAAGGCATCGGTGTGCGAGATAGTTTTGCCAGGTCAATGGATTAATTGGTAATTATAAGCGGCAAGAAATTCAGACCATCTTGTCATTCTAGGTGACAGGATGTGGGGAGTAGGTTTGTTACCAGCCAAAATGCCAAGTAGGGGTTTATGGTCTGTAATAATTGAAAATGTCCTACCATAAATGTATTCATGGAATCTTTTCACTGCGGAGACGATGGCGAGGGCTTCTTTGTCCAGCTGGCTGTAGTTCCTCTCTGGCTTGGATAGGGTTCTGGAGAAGAACGCAATGGGGGCCTCTGTTCCATTTGGCAAGGTATGGCTTAGAATTGCTCCCCACACCAAATGGTGAGGCGTCGCAAGTGACAGTCAGTGGTAGAGTTTCATTATATTGAATGAGGACTGCGTCTGAAGTCAAAAGGTTTTTTATTTGTTGGAAGGCGTGTTCCTCTCGCCGTCCCCATATCCAAGGTGCCTTTTTATCCAGGAGTCTATGCAAGGGTTCCGCGACAGTCACCTTCTGGGGTAGGAAAATATTATAGAAATTAATGAGTCCAAGGAAGGCTTGGAGGTCCATCTTATTTTTTGGCCTGGGGGCTTCTTTGATGGCTTTCAATTTTTTGTCGGTGGGGTGAGTTCCTTGTTTATCAAGAAGGTATCTAAGGAATTCAACCCATTCAGTACATAATTGGCACTTTTCTTTTTTAACTTTGAGGCCGGAGTCTTTAAATTTTTGTAGGACTGCTCTCAGTCGTTTTTCCAATTGTTGTTTATTGGGGGCTGCTACTAAAACATCGTTGAAATGGGGTACGACTCCTTTAATTCCGTGTAGCAGTCACTCCATTAGGCTTTGGAAAACCCCAGGTGCGACGCTGACTCCAAATTGGAGTTGGTTGCATTTAAATGCCCCTCGATGTGTCACGATTGTTTGAGCTTCGGTGGTTTCAGCATCGACTGGCAGTTGTTGATAGGCTTGTGCCAGGTCAATCTTTGCAAAGATTTTGCCACCCTCCCAGTGAGTGTAGGAGATGCTGGACTACTAGCATGGGGTAGGCACTCTGCTGAAGAGCGTGGTTGAGGGTGGCCTTGTAGTCACCACAAATTCTCAGGGAGCCATCTGGTTTGATGGGGGTGACAATTGGTGTTTCTCAGCGGGCATGGTCGATAGGTTCTAATACGCCTTGCTCTATGAGCTTATTTAATTGCTCATCTATTTTAGGTTTGAATGCAAATGGCACTTGGCGCGGCTTGAGGAGGATGGGAGCGATGTTAGGGCTAAGATTAAAGGAGATTGGGGACCCCTTATACTTGCCTAAGGTGTCATTGAAGACCTCTTGGAAGTCTCGTACGAGCATTGCTTCCCAATCTTCATCATCTGTATGGTTGATGCCTGCCATCTCGATTCCCAGCGGCATGAACCATTGCAACCCGAGTAGGCTGGGGCGGTCCTTATCAACAATTGTGAGTGGTAGGATGTTGGTTCGGTTTTTGAATGAAATCTTGAAGTGTCCTATTCCAGCTACTGGAATGCGGTTTCCTTGATAATCTCTCAAAATTAGTTTCTGGTTGCTTAGTTCTTGGCGACGTATGCTAGGTATTAAGCGCTTTATGGTCCACCAGGAGACCATAGAGAGGTAAGAGCCAGAATCTACTTCCATGGTGCATGGCTGGTTTTTGATGCTGACCTCAATGCGGATCTTCCGTGCGTCTATTGATGAAGTGTGGCTGATGATGACTGTTTGGTGCGTTTCTTCTCTATGCAGTGCATCGTTGAACTTTTTAATTCGGTTGTCTCGGCTCCATCGGCTGTCAGTCTGGCGGTCCCGGTTTTTGGCGGGGGCGCCATCAAGTCTTCTTGGGCTATTTCTCCGACGCCAGGGGCTGACGTTTCTTTTGTTGCGGCATACTTTGGCGATATGCCCTCGCTTCTCTCAAAAATGGCAAACAGCATCCAGGAACCTGCATTCAGAGCGCGGGTGATTCCCTCCACAGCTGGCACACTGATACCCCGACTTACGACCTCGCCGGTCTCGACGCTTGCGTTCAGATTGAAGTCTGTGGATTTCTTCCTCTTCACTGTCAGAGAGGGATTCAATGTCGCCATGGTGGGTGGAGGCTGCGAATTTTTCTGGTCTGGTGGTCGCCTTGCTGGTTGACTGGTGATCAGTTCCATTTGAACGCCGCATTCATGCTGCTGATTTGCGGGTAGCCTTGGCTGCGGTGGCTTCGTTGATGGCATCGGAGAGGGAGATGTCACCCTTGGCCATCAACCTGCTTTGGAGTGCTGGGTCTTTTAGGCCGAGGACGACCCGGTCGTGCATGGCTTCGTCCAAGTTGGCGAATCCGCATAAGCCCCCTAGGTCCCTCAGGTCAGCAACGAATTCACCAATGCTCTCGCCCTTGCACTGATCTCACTGATAAAAATCATGCCTTCGGAAGAGAGTTGGTACCGCCGGGGCGTAATGGTTGCGGAGGATGGGAGCTAGGTCCATTATCTTGACATCTGCGAGCTTTGCTAGTGCCTTGGCCATTTTAAAAACGGCGGGCCCGCTGTGCGTTAAGAAGACTGCTCGCTTTTTGCTGCCGGTAGCATCTTTTAAGTTGTTGGATTCCAAGAACATTTGGAAACGATCAATATAGGACTCCCAGTCCTCGCTGGCTGGGTTGAATGGTGTGGGCGGCGCGGCGCTGCTGGCCATTTCGCTGGTCGTCTCTGCACTGTTTGCCACGTGCAGTTCAGCCCTGTTGTCTCAGAATCCCATCCTCGTCTCCAGTGTTAAGTATGGTCAGTGGGTCCCATAAGAATGAGGCTTGCGTAGTGAACAAACAGTTCTTTATTAAGCAGGAAGAATTCTGAGACAAAAACCCTAGCCATGGCAGCTCTTTTTATAGTGCTGGCCGTGGCTAAGCAGCCAATGACAGTTCTTTGAGTTTGCCGCGCTTGGTTGTAGCCGATCGCGGCAAACCCTATAAGAGCCAATCAGGGGTGTTTTAAGCGTCCAATGACGGTCCAGCTTTTCAGGACCAATCAGAAAGCAGGTCTTCAAGCCGGCTTAATACAGAACAGATGGCAAGCACTCCCGAAACCAGTCCTCAGTCACAGAATCGGGTGATTTTTGCTGATAACTGGTGCACTAACTGATGATAACTGTGGTGACCTAACAGAGTCCCTCTTGATTGGGGATGAACAGCAAATCTTCCCACGTTTATTTTAATCAGGAAGGGAAATGGTAGGGACACATTTGTGATCAAATGACCATCAGAGCGAGAGCCTCACCTTGCTAGTTATACGCTGCCATCTTCGAACTGTCAGGCCAAAGGTTTTTCCTTTGTTTTTCACAAGGTTTTTCCTTTGTTTTTTTACACCCCAGGTTCTGAAGAAACTGGCAGACATGATCTCAGAACTGCTGAACTATATTTTTCAAAGATCCTGGAGCACTGGGGAACTACAAGAGGACTGGAAAAGAGTTGATATAATTCCATCTTCAAAAAAGGGGAAAAATAGATCCCGGAAACTATAAACCTATCCGCCTGACCTCAATATCTGGGAAGCTTCTGGAAAAGATAAACAATGAATCAGTAAACACCTAGAGGCAAACAAAGTAATAACCAAAAGCCAACATGGGTTTGTCAAACACAGATCATGCCAGACATATCTTATTGCAAAGTGACAAAATGACAAAATTAGTGGATCACAGGAATGCTGTGGATATAATTTACTTGGACTTAAGTAAGGTATTTGATAAAGTAGACCACAACCTACTATTTTATAAGATAGAACAAAGTGGATTAGACAGCATCACCACCAGATATTCATAACTAGCTGACCAAGAGCACTCAACATATAGTCCTCAATGGAAATGCACAAATATTGGAGGGAAGTATGCCGTGGGGTACCCCAAGGCTCTATTTTAGGCCTAGTACTCTTCAACATCTTCATCAATGATTTGGGCAAGGGGATAAATGGGGAACTCATCAGATTTGCAGATGACACCAACACTGCAGAAGATAGGCTTAAGATACAGGAGGATTTTAACAAACTTGAACATTGGGTCCTATCTAACAAAATGAAATTCAGTGGTGAAAAAAGTAAGGCTCTACATTTAGGCAAGAAAAATCAAATGCACAGGTAAGGTATAGGTGGTACCTTGCTCAATAGTAGTTACTGTGAGAGAGATCTCGGAGTCCTAGACAATCAGTTAAATATGAGCCAGCAGTGTGCTACAACTGTGAAAAAAGCCAACACAGTTCTAGGCTGCATTAACAGGGGGATAGAATAAAGATCATGTTAATGAAGTGTTAATACCACTTTATAATGCCTTTAGAAGGCCATACTTGAAATACTGCATCTAATTTTGGTTGCCATGAAATAAAAAAGATGTTGAGACTCTAGAAAGAGTGCAGAGAAGAGCAACAAAGTTGATTAGGGGACTGTATGCTAAATCATAAAAGGAACAGTTGCTGGAATTTGATATGTCTGGTTTAATGAAAAGAAGGACTAGAGGTGACATTATAACAATGATCCAATATCTCAGGGGTTGCCCCAAAAAAGAGGGAGTCAAGCCAAAGCACCTGAGGGCAGGACAAGAAGCAAATGGTGGAAACTAATCAAGGAGAGAAGCAACCTAGAACTAAGAAGACATTTCCTGACAAAATAATTAATCAGTGGAACAATTTGCCTCCTGAAATTGTGAATGTTTCAACACTGGAAAGATTGGACAACCATTTGTCTGAAATGGTATAGGGTTTCCTACTTAAGCAGAAGGTTGGGCTAGAAGACCTTCAATGTCCTGTATTCTACTTTGTTATTCTTGTCTAGTCTAGTCATCCTTGCTATAACTTTCATTTATTCATTTAATTACCTACTTACCTACCATGAGTTATGGCTGTTGAATTGTCCCAGGACCAAATTTATTTTATTTTTCTTGGGAAAAACAAACCATCAGATAAAATACATGAGCAGTTACCATTAGTAGGACTTTATATGACATCAAATTTAATGTCCAAGTGTAGCATGTGGAACTAAAATCCAGCAGGTTGTGAACTCCTAGGTTCACTACAAGATACATCTTATACACATCTCGTGTAATATTGTAAATTATAGTGCCCTTTAATGTATATTTTTATATTATATAATATAAATATATTATAAATATAATTTTAAGTTATATTTTATATAATTCATATATTAACTTATATGATTTATAATTTTTATAAATACCGTGTTTCCGAAAAAATAAGACCGGGTCTTATTTTATTTTGACCCCTGAAAAAAAGCAAGGGCTTCTTTTTGGGGGAGGGGGTTTAAGTCTTTTGAGGTGCAAGAAGTGGCAAGCATGGGCCCATGGGGCCAGGCAACCTTACAACCAAGGGCCCCTCTCCCTTGTGGCTCTAGAGCAGGTAACGACCACAGTTTATGCTCTGACTGGAGCACAGGTTTTGCTCAGAGTGCTGCTACAATGAGGCAGAAAGCCATATGGTCCATCAGAATCGTCTGTGCCCGGCTGTTGGTCCTGCTGCCGGCCTCGCAGGGGCTCTTTGGCTTCCTAGCTGCATTGCTCACAAAAGTCCTCCTGGGCTGCTTCTGCCTGGCATGAAGCAACATGGCTTGGATCTACCATATGACATTTGGACCACCTCCCCCGCCACCAGCCTGCCAGGACCCGCTTCGCCAGCAGTCACATTGTCCTGAGTGAGCTTTATGGTAGATCTGCAGCAGGAGGGAGGGGAAGATTTATTTTATTTTATTTTATTTATTTTTGTCAATTGAAGATGCACAACTCAATCTTACCCATGGAGGCCTCCCAGTGCAATGCTCTGCCTCAGCTTCAGAGCAAATCTCTGCCTTCCTTACACAGGATTGCAAGGCTGGAAGCTTTGAAGCCACAAAGCAAGGAACAGTTTGGATGTATGTCTGTGCTCTTTGAAAGGATGGTTGGCAGGAAAATCCCACCCACCCACAAACTGGAAATCACTTTCTGAAAGAATTTTCCTTACCCTGCCGCTTCCGATCTTTCCCCATCTTCTGCATTTCAAGCAAAATCAAACCGTGATTGGGGTGGAATTTTCTCAAGCACAGAACAGACACACATCCCAGTATTGCAACCTGAAGGCTTGGGATGGAGACTTTTTGGTGATCAGCAGGAAAATCTCCCCACCCCACCTGGAGATCACTTTTTGAAAGAGACCTCTGCACAAAACATTTCTGAAATGTTAACTTTTAATACTGTACTAAGAGAAAAATCACCCCCTCACAGGTTTTTGGATGCAAAGGAAAAAGGGACAATCTCCCCCTCTCTCCTGCTACAGATTCGCCATGGAACTTGCTCAGGGCAGCATGACTCTGGCAAAGGGGGTCCTGGACTCCTGGCAGGCCAGTGGTGAGGGAGGTGCTACAGAGGTCATATGATACTGATCTGAGCCATGTTGCCTGATGCCAGGCAGGAGCAGCCCAGGAGGGCAAAAAGGCCCTGTGAGCCCAGCAGCAAGTGCTGGGCAGAGACAGGGTGTTAAGTCAGTAGATCGGTCCCAGTAAGAGATGCAAGAACAGTGATTTTCAAGCTCTTTTTATTGTGTGTACAGATCGACTTGCCCGGCTCCGGATCGGTGGCGGCTTATATAGATCTTGCTTTCCGCACCGCAGCCAATGACAGAGTTTCGAATCTCCCACAATCGGTTAAACCAATCACGGTCGATTCGTAACGGGCCAATCATTGCTGTTCACTCAGCCAATCCTAGTGCTGTGCATTCTAACCAATCAGAATTCAGTATTACAAGAATGCTAATACAGAACACCCCTCCCCTCTTGGTTTGGTCCTATGTGACGTAGTCCCGTAAGTAGGCGGGGCTCCGTATTTGTCTACTGGACCTGCGCAGGTTAGTTGGTGCTTGGTCTTCGAGCGGTTCGGTTGGGTTCCGTGTTTCTCTCCGCCTCATCAATGGAACCGCCTGGTAGGGTGAGTCGGGCCTTTCACCGTAGCTCCCTCCCAGTCTACCTGGGCTAGTCGAGCTGCTGGCTTCGCTGCTCCCGCCTGGTCTTTTCGGGCTGGTTGAGCTGGCTTGGCAGCTCCTTCCAGGCGAGGCTTCGAGCTGCTCGTCTGCCGGTGGTTCGCCTGGTGAGTATTGCTGGTTTCTTTCTTTTTGGGGTTGTTTGTTTTGTGTTTCAGGGTTTCCCTTTCCCCCTTGGCTATTGTTTGGGTTATCCCCCCCCCTCCTGATTCTTTATTTCTGTGTGTTTGCGTGTCGGTTGTATTTCCCGTGTTAGTTCTCAATCTTAGCTGATCGATGTGCTGCTTCCATGCTCGTCATCATTTGTTTGCAGCCGGTATGAGTAGGGCCCTGTTACCTGGGTTATCATTGCAGGTACCCAGAGTGGGTCCTCTGTGAAGTTCTTTGCGTATACTGCGTCGCCTGGTGTGAACGTTCGGTGCTTGCTCGATGAGTCGGGGGGGTTCTGGGTTGTACGTGGGGTGCAACCTGTCTAGTGGGGACCTTAGTTTCTTCCCCACTAACAATTCTGCTGGGCTTTTGTTGGTTGTCGTGTTTGGCGTTATATGTTGTATGAATAGCATTTTATTAATTTTGTCTTGTATGTCCCCGGTTTCAATTTTTTGAATTGTATTTTTTGTGAATTGGACCATTCGTTCTGCCCACCCATTCGCCACCGGATGCGATGGCGCCATCAGTGCATGCCGTATTCCCCATTCCGCTAGGAATTTTTCAAATGTCAGCGCGGTGAATTGGGGGCTATTATCAGATACTATTACATCTGGGAGACCGTGGGTTGAGAATAGTTTGTTGAGTTCTTTGATAACGGCTTCTGTGGTGGTAGTTTTCATGTTGCTTACCTCCAACCAGTTCGAGTAAGTGTCTACCATTATCAAGACGTGTGTCCCTTGGTCGGCCCGGCGAAATCTATGTGAATCCTGGACCATGGCCCTCTGGGGGTTTCCCATTCCAGGATTGGGGCGGAGGGTGGGCTTGGCCTGGATTCTTGGCATTGCCCGCACGCTGCCACCCAAGCTTCGATTTGCTTGTCCACTCCTGGCCACCAGGCATAAGTCCTGGCCAGGGCTTTTGTCCTAACGATGCCCGGGTGCCCCTTACTCAGCAATTCCTGAAATGGTTTTCTTTCCTTAGCTCTTAAATGAGATTGTATAGTGTGCAATACAATATTGACTTCTGAAGCTAAAAATGACACAAATATATGTCCCCTCCCTTTCCACAAAAATTGCAATTCCATTGTATTACTAATTTTATTTTAGTATTTTTTCTAATGTCTGAGCTGACCTTGTTTGTCTTGGTCTCTGCTATTTCTTTTAATTTAGAGATGCATATTTATTTGTTTGTTTGTTTAACATAGGTCAAGACATTCATACTGAAATTCTGGATTTAATTCTTTCTCCAGAATTTGTAAAAATTAAGCAAATGCATTTGGTGCCACTGAGTTGTTTTAACAGAAACACTGATATGCTGAATTACACCATGAACCATCAGTACTACAATTGCTGAGATATTACAGATATATTTTGGCAAGTGGACCATGTCCAACCTCACCTCTGCAGCTCCAAATTTACTGACAAATTTTTAATCTAATCAAACAGGGAAGGTTTAAATATATAAATGTTAATTAAATAAAGTGAAATGTAGTATTTTTCATCTTAGCTCTTAAACCAGGAAAGGAGAGGTGACAGCAGAATAAATGAACATTGGATATAGAAGCAAAAGTGCTTAAGATGAGGAGAGGAAGGAACCTGAAATTTTGGCATAATAAAAAGCATAATCCATCACGCCCCATCTTTTTTCTTCTTCTTTAAACTATGGAAATTAGTGACTGCAGGAAAAAAAACAAAAGCTATGTTGAAAGGCTGGAAAATGCCTTTCCTTTGAGGATTCGGTTTTCCTGCTGGGAGGGCTCCAGTGCAAGGACACAGACAACTACTTGGAAGCTGGTTTATTCTTCAGGAAGGCAAGAGATAGCAAGAAGTCTGCGTTCCTGGGGCTAGCCATCTTTGTATAATAAACTCCTGATTTTTATACCTTTTCTCCTTTTGTGTGTGAGTGCTTGTGTTTGTATTTCTTAATGTTTTAAATCCTGTCAGGGGGTTGTCTTCATTTCCGCCAGAGGGTAAACTCTGCGGGGTGGTTTGATTGGATTATCAGTTTCATCCTAATGTTTTCTTATATTTGTTTGGTGGCAATCTCCTGTCTGCTCGTGTCTTTTGTCTATTTGTTTTGCTGATTTGGCATGACCTTTTGTTTGTAAGGGATTTCTTTTTCTTGTTTCCCTAGCTTTCTTAATTACTTGGCTTTTGTCTAGGGGGCTTCTTTCAATGCCTTTTATTAAATCTCTTTTCCTATGCAAGTTTGTTTTATAGCTGGCCTGATGTTCCCTTTGGGCTTTTCCTGCTTGGGTATCACCACTGTCCTCATGAAGTTCCCTTTCCACAGCTACTTGCTGGGAAATGGTCTGCATTAGTAAACACAGTAGATTTTTCAGACCCCACTTTGTAAAATTCATGACCTAGTATAAATGTGAACCAAGTGAGCAATATAAATTTAACAATATATATTTAACCAATCTAAATTTAACCAAGTTAACAATCTAAAAGCATTGTCTTGTAGAAGCATTTACAAGATAACATTTTCCCCTATCTGCAGGTCTGTCAGCCACTGTCAGTTGCAATGGAAACTTAACACATAAATCAATGTGTGAGATTCTATATATTGGTGAGTAAGATTTAATGTCATTTTGCAGAGGTTCTTTTGATTCAAAGATTCAACAAATTTGAATCTTTTGATTCAAAAAATCAGTTTGATTCAACAAAGCCATGACAAGTGAAACAATTTTAAACATTAGAAAGTTCACTGCATACTATCTTCAAGTGTAACAGAATAACAAAAAACAGAACTGGAAGGGATCTTAGAGGTCTATTAGTCCAATCCCCTGTTCAAGCAGGAGATCCTATACCATTTTTGACAAATGGTTGTCCAGCTCCTTCTTATAAGGTTCCAGTGATGGAGAATAAGTAGAATAAGATAAACCATCAAGAGTTAATACAGAGAAGTTGTTGGGGAACATCATGAACTGCATGACTTTATCTAATTAAAACTTTTAGTTAGCTAATTAACAATATCACTTGGCATCTTCTGACTTCTGCTATAATTTCTATACATTTCTATACATTGTATGATATTGGAATTGTTGCCTTTTGTTTGCCTTTTGCCTTTTGGTAGTAATATAGGAGTTTCCTATTTATTTTTGTCTTTCAGGTTAGTAGGCTAAAAGAAATTAAACCCAACACAATCCCAAGCTATAAAAACTACAAAGAACTAGGTCTATGCAAGCAAGCTAAGCTTCAATTCAATAAAATACTTTGTACCACAAAGAGAGCCAATTCTCATCAATATCCTGCATATCACTTCTAAGCTTTACCTGGCATTCTCTTCCATCTACTAGAACTGCCAGATGAGGAACTTAGCGAACAATAATACAGCTGCTTTGCATTTCTTATTTCATAAAAGCCAGCACATGAAGCAAGATTCTCAATTTCCCCTTATTTTAGTTTAAGAGATAGCTTGAATGCTGTTTTATCTAAATCCTGTATATTTTGTAGACATCTTTTTGCTGTTACTTTAATTTTCTTATTAAATGTCTGCTCTTACCATGATCATCTGACATCCCAGGAGCAGAGGTGATATTCAGCAGGTTCTGACCAATTTTGGAGAACCAGTAGTGGAAATTTTGAGTAGTTCAGAGAACAGCAAATACCACTTCTGTCTGGAGATTTTATAGCATCCTTCCCCTGCCATGCCCACCAAGCCATGCCCACAGAACTGGTAGTAAAAAACTGAAATCCCACCACTGTCCAAGAGGCTGTTTTTTAATGTCCTGATTATCCAAAGAACTTGGAATTAGTAGGGAAAGAACTTGCAGTCTGATTTTGGAGGGGATGAAATTTTGTGGTGTTATATAATTTATTGATTGTTTAATTGATTGATTGTTTTAATTGATCAGTGTGATTAGAGTGTTTAATGCAAATAGTGATTAGTAAAATTAGTGATTCAGTGAATTTAATTGAACAGTGTATTTAACAATTAGTGTAATTAATTAATTAGGCTGACTGTTGCTTAGCATAATTACTTGGCTAGAGAGATTATTGTAATTGATTAATTGGTGTGATATTGGCTATATGGATTATCCAAAATTGTTTTATTATGCAATTTAATCAACGTACTATCTCAACAAACCCACCATGCCAGTAAAAAAATTCAATACCAAACCACAACCTAAAGAAAAAAAAAGTCCCCACCAATGAACCACAGGACTCCTGAACATGCTTTATATGCTTTGTAACTCTAAAGGTTAATGAAAATTCCATCAAATGTTCTCTATGTGAAAAATACGCTTATCATGACTGTCTGGAATTACTCAAGCAAATGACTCAATTCCTAGAGACATCCAATTATGCATTTCCATTTTTCTGCCCACCATGCAAACCCAAACTGGACAAACATATAGCCCTGTTTGAAAGAGCTGACTCCATAGAAACGTGCATATCATCCCTTGACATCATAGTAGCATCCCTGGATACTTTAAACGAAAGATTAACTAACCTTGACAAAAAAGGAAGACACAACACAAAAACCTGAACATCCAATAGCTATAAACCAACAACTGCAACCTAATCCAATAGCTACAAACCAACAACTGCAACCTAATCCACAAAAAAACATAAATCCAACAAATAATGATATCCCAATCCTCGTCAGAGAAGCTGTTGAGCACAAACGAAAGCATCCTAACGCCATCTTATTTGGTCTAGAGGACATCAATAACAATGATGATATCACAATTGTCCACAACATCATGGAGTGACTATCAAGCATCAACCATCTCCCCTGATGAAATACTTGACATTTCCCGCATTGGCCGAGAGCTCATAAACAGAGACGGCTCTGTAGCCCCATGCTTCTGTAGAGTCATTTGCAAAAATGAATTAAGCAAACATAAATTCATTTATACTTAAATTCACTCACCAAAAACAACACCAACCATAAAAACTTCCAATCTTGTCCTGACCTAACCTTACAGCAACATGCCCGCTCCTGTATACTATGCACAGAACTCAAAAATCGTCTAGACAATGGAGAGAAGGACCTGTACATTGATTACCATGCAGACTGTATCAAAAGAAAGTCACACAACCCACAACTCAGCATCCAATCTACTTCAACCAATCCACCATCACCCAAGACTAGGCACACACACACCCAACTACCTCAATTCAAACTACAACTGGCCTTAAATGCAAGCTACTCAATGCAAGAAGCCTTGTAAATAAAATACCTGTCAGCCTCAAGATCTCTTCGGGTACCCTAACTGCTATCTATCTTATTTATTTCTCCCATATCTTCTCTACTGCTAGGCTTACTTCTTTCGGCTGTCATTAGCAATGTGGGGAGGGGTAATTGTGGGGGGGAAGAGAGCTGGAGGTGTTTTGCATTCCTTTACTGTGGGCAGAAAAAGGAGGGGGTGTATGATTTCTCCTTTTCAATTTTCCATTTCCTTCCTAGCTTCTATCCCTTTTTGCGCAGCTGCGAAGTCTTATCAAAATATGTCAAGGTCAACGGACAGAGGCCTCATCACCACCTGAAGATGCCCACATGATCATATTCAGAACTTTTAATTGGAAGAGACTTCTGGATTTCGGGGGGTGGGAACAATTCCATTTCTTTGTATGTGTGATCCAAATTGCAGCTCTCAGTTTCGGAATTCCATTTGTAGCTTCCTTTTCATTCTCCAGTAAAAGGATAACTTTGCTCTGATCCATGGAGTCTGGGTATTTCTTTCTTGGATTTTGAAAGGAGCACACATTGACAATACCTGAATTTCTCCTCTTACTAAATACGGCTAAATTTGTCTGTGAAACATGGCTCACATTTCTCCCTGACTCCATTACCTCATTAAGACACTATCATGTTTACCAATCCAATCGTTAAATCTGTAGAGGAGGTGGTGTTGCTATCTTCTATAAAAAGTCCTTACATCTAAAAAACATTCAATTTACCCAAAAGCTTGCTCTTCCTGAGACCATTATCTGTGAACTGACCTTAAATATCATTTCGGTTCTTACTATGTTACAGAGCCCATGATTATGATATTGAGCATGTAAACAAGCTAAATACACTACTAACATGGGCATCATCCTGCCCACACACTTTTATCTTTCTTGGTGATTTCAATCTACCTCATATTAACTGGACCCTTAACAAATGTACAACTGAACCCATACATGCAAACTTTTACAATGCTGTAACAAATCTGGGACTGGAACAACCAGTAACCAACAATACTAGGCTTAACAACTGCCTCGATCTCATCTTCTACAATAGTTTGAATTCAATTTATGGAATACAAATTAAAGAACCCTTTTCGAACAGTGACCACAACATGATTGACTTTTGCCTCAACATATGTCCACACAAAAATCATCACAATGATGGAATCCCCAATTATAACTTCAAAAAAGGCAACTATGATCTTATAATCAATGATCTCTCTTCCCTTGATTGGCAATTTCTATTCACTGGATGTAATACTGTTGAAGACCATTACAACATATTCTTACTAGAAATCAAAAGAGCCACCAAACTATATGTACCTATAACAACTCCCAAAACCAGGAAAAACAAATTACCCATAACAATAAGGAAGCTTCAATCCAAAAAGAGATCACTTCACTGAAAAAACAAATCTGGTCATGTTGCCAACTTCAAAAACCGATACAAAAATCTATCCCACCAGATAAAACTTGAATGCACTAATTATCACATTAAACAAGAGGAAAACCTTCTACCTGTGCTTTCTACAATTTTGTAAACAACAAACTAAAAGACTCAAGGTCCATCCCACCACTGAAAGGACCTAATGGCAAAGACTGCAATGTCGACACCATCAGAGCAAACCTCTTTAACACATTCTTTGGCTCAATATTTGTAAACAGCAATGGATCAAGCCCAATACTTCCTAGTCGAAACACAGACAACTACAATGATCTAATACATATCGATTTTACAGAAGACTTTGTTAAAAAAGCACTGCACAATCTAAAACCATTCCTATCTATTGGACCACATGGAATATGTGCCTACTTCTTTAAAAAGCTATCCAGTGCCATAGCTGTGGCATAAACATAATCTTTGAAAAATCTTTCAGGACCAGCTCCTTGCCAAAACTATGGTCACAAGCCATGGTCATCCCCATCTTCAAAAAGGGAGACCCCAGCCTAATTGAAAATTACAGACCAATCTCCTTATGCTGTGTCCCCTGTAAAGTCATGGAATCAATTGTTAATCAATACATTATCCTCCATTTAGAGACAAACAACCTACTCTAATAAACAATTCGGTTTCAGAAAAAAACTATCTTGTAACCTGCAACTCTTACACTGCAAAAACATATGGACTACACAACTTGATCAGGGCAAAGCAATAGACGCAATCTACATAGACTTCTGTAAAGCCTTTGATTCAGTGGTACATGACAAATTACTACTAAAACAAAAATCTTATGGTATCTCTGGACATAACTGGATAGAAGCATTCCTGTCAAACAGACAATCAATGGTCAAAATTGGGAGTGTCCTATCAAATCCTGTACCTGTCAACAGTGGTGGCCCCCAAGGCAGTGTTCTAGGACAAACTCTCTTCATACTCTACATAGATGACCTCTGTGATCTGCGTTCTCTTCGCTGATGATGTAAAGCTTTTCAGCACCACCGACAATACTACTACCCTTCAAAAAGACCTTGACTATGTGTCAGAATGGTCAAACAAGTGGCAACTTCAAATCTCAACCAACAAATGCTCTTACACATTGTCAATAAAAATCAGAACATAAAATATAAGCTGGATGGACACAACGTTGGAGGAACTTACTCATCTCTAATGATCTAAGTGCTAGAGCCCACTGTAATTACATAGCCAAAAAGGCATTAAGAGTTGTTAATCTAATCTTATGTAGCTTCTTCTCTGGTAATATCACACTACTAACTAGAGCATACAAACTTTTGCTAGACCTATACTTGAATACAGCTCATCAGTCTGGAGCCCATATCATGTATCTGATATTAACACAATTGAAAAAGTCCAGAAATATTTCACAAGAAGAGTTCTCTGCTCCTCTACTCATTGCAGAATACCTTATGCCACCAGACTTGAAACTCTAGAACTAGAAAACCTAGAACTACGCCACCTCCGGTCTGATTTAAATATAGTATATATAATCATACATTGCAATGTCCTACCTGCAATGAATACTTCAACTTCAATCATAACAATACAAGAGCACACAATAAATGCAAACTCAAGGTTAACCAAACCAAACTTGACTGCAGAAAATACGACTTCAGCAACAGAGTGGTCAATGTTTGGAATACTCTACCTGACTCTGTGGTGTCTTCCCCAAACCCCCAAAACTTTAACCTTAGACTGTCTACTATTGACCTTATCCCCTTCCTAAGAGGGGGCATGCATAAGCGAACCAATCGTGCCTACCATCCCTGCCTTATTGTTTCTTTTTATTTTTCTTATAAGTATCTATCTCATGTATTCAAAACTATGTTTATTTTTATACTTGTATCTTGTAAGCTATTGACAAATCGAATAAATACTAAATACTAATAGACTAAAGGCAACTGAAGGGGAGTTTGCTCCTTTTGAATAAGAGCCAAAGAATGAGCTGCAATCACTTTCTTTAAATCTTAGGTTGTCCTAACCAGCAGTGAGGATTATAAAACTTTTTGGCCTCCTGTTAGCCCTGGGAAGAGTAAGTGGGTATTTTTTTAGTATGTACTTGATTAGTCAATCAAATATGTGGAAGTGTGGTTTGGTAGATATGATGAGAAAGAAGTTGGTCAATTAAACTTAGGTTTTTTTATGCTAGGTCAGAAGCAATCTATAGAAACCAGTTGAACAAGTAGAAGAGATAGCTAATTGTTAGCTTAGGTTTGGATGGGGCCTTTAGACATTGAGAAGAGATTTCATGGGTTGGAGGGAGTTGATGTCAGCCAGGGGTGGGATCCAACAGGGTTAACTACCAGTTTGGTGATTTACAATGTGCTTCCCTGCAAGCTGTCTGCACTTGTAAATCTTCATCAGCTTGCTGCCTGGATAGCTGAGCAGCGCTGCGTGCAGGGAAGCAGCGTTTCAAAAAGCACTTTTTCCTGCTTTTTCAATTGCAGCTGTGCCTTGCACAGCAGCTGAGGTTGAAAAAGCAGGAAATAAAGGTCAGGTAAGAGCCTGGGCGGGTGAGTGGACCAAAACAGTAGCAGTCATAGAACCAGTTCTATGTCTGCTGCTCTTCAGAGCTACCGGTTCTACAGAGCCGGACAGAACTGATAGAATCCCACCCCTGATGTCAGCCCTACTAGGTAGACCAGACAAAGAAATCAACTCCATAAGAAGACTAAACTACTTTTTTGAGATTGACTATAAAAACAGAATCTTGTAAGCCTGCTTGAGCTACATTCTCCTTCTGCTTTTTTATATTCCAGTGAATTAGGATGCACTTGCTTAAGCTTTATCTGAATATTATCTCATTGCTCTGGACTTAAAAATATTTCAATAATTTTTGTTCTCATCCATTTTTTCATGATAAAGCATATCTCTTTAGTAGTAAATAAATATTAGAAAATATGCAGTTGGTTCTTTTATTTTCCCCCAACAACAACAACAAAAATAAGGAAAGAAGATAATAGAAAGGCAGTTTGGTCTAGAAGTTAAGGCACCAGATTATAAACCAGGAGACTGTGACTTTTAGTCTCATCCCAGGTATGAAACCTGACTGGGTGGTTTTATTAGGCCAATTACTGTCTCTCAACAGGGTTGTTGTTGTGAAGAAAATAGAAGAAGGAAGAATTATTAGGTTTATTTGCCATCTTGAGTTATTTATAGAAAAAATAACACTGGCATAAAAAATAAAAAAACAATAAATTAAAGAAAAGAATTATGGAGTATTACTGGCGTGATAGACTGAAAAACTGATTTTTCTTTGCCTCCTTTCTCTGCTTAAGATAAGTCTCCTATTAAGGCTCCTTTTATTTCATTTTAACACATGCTGATAAAAGAATTTGATGGATTGATGGATTGATTGATTACTCATCAAAAATGAAATAATCTTCCCTTGACATAGTGAATAATGGTATTATAAAGATAGATCTGTATGAGATTGTTCTTCTTTTTCTATTTCAGTTATTATAGTTGGAAGCGCTTTTAATATTTTTTGTGTAAATAAGGCGATTAAAAAATGCAAGCATCAAATATGAATTCAGGGAAGGAAAAAGAATTATGAGATACAAAATGTATAAATATTCCTTTAAAAAACCAGTATCAATGTAGTGAGAAGACTAAGAGTTCTTTGTTATGCTTTTCTGATGATTTTTTTGATGTTAGGTCTTGTGATATGAGAGAACCTAGAAATTTAAAGTCTCTACTGTTGATACTGTTTTGTCTAGTATTGTAAGAGGTGGTAGTATTGGACTGTTCTAGTTCTCCTAAAGACTACCACCATTTCTACGGTTTTGAGTATGTTCAGTTCCAGATTGTTCCAGATTGTATGCAGATTTGTCATTGTCTCGAATGAGACCAATCACTGTTGTATCATCTGCAAACTTCAGTATTTTAACAGATGGATCTTTTGAGATGCAGTTATTGGTATAGAGGGAGAAAAGTGGAGAAAGCACACAGCCTTGGGGGGATCTGTGCTAATTGTACAGGTATCAGATGTGACTCTGCTTAGCTTCACCTGCTGCTTCTGTCTGTTAGAAGCTTATGATCCACTTACAAATGTGTTCAGGTACTGCTAGCTGGTTTAGTTTAGTTAGAAGAATGTCTGGAATGATGGTATTGAATGCTGAACTGAAGTCTACAAAGAGGACTCTTGCGTAGGTATTTGGATGTTCAAAGTGTTGTAGGATGTAGTGCAGAGCCATATTACATATTATATTACAACATCATGTCAATATATTTGCTCGGTATGCAAACTGCATGGGATCTAATAGTGGATCTGTGATGTTTTCAGGTGGGACAGCACTAGCCTTTCAAAGGTTTTCATAACTACAGATGTAGAGCAACTGGTCTGTAGTTGTTCAGTTCCCTGATGGAGGGCTTCTTTGGCACTGGGACGATAGTAGAGCTTTTGAAGCAAGAAGGAACATACAGCACATCTCTAGTGATTTATTGAAGATTCGGATGAAGATGGGGGCCAATTGATCAGCAAAGACTTTTAAGTGAGAAGGAGTTATCTTGTCTGGCCCCGGTTCTTTTCCTGGCTTTTGTCTGTGAAATAGATCTTGCACTTCTTTTTCCACCAGAGGTTGTGAACCCAATGGGTTGGGGTCAGTTGTAGCAGGCTTTGCTGTTGTTAGTGTGTTTGAGATGGGGCTTGTGAAGATAGGTGGCTGTAGTTTCCTTTCAAACCTGCAGTAAAATATGTTCAGGTCATCTGCTAGTTGTTTATTTCCTTCTGCCTGGGAAGGAGGTTTGCTGTAGCCAGTGATGTTTTTAAGAGTTTTCCACATGTTTGCTGGTTCATTTGTTTTTTGTTTTTTTAAATAAAAGTTTTATTTAAGTTTTCACAAAACATACAAATACAAATAAACTATCCTTTTTTGAGAACAGCGTGGCCCCGGGTTATCACTTCTCCATACAGACATAAACTTAATACATATTTATCTTATACATTCTAATCCATATCTTATAGCTATTTTTGCAATTTTTTCAATAGCTTTTCCCTTTCTTTACTTCCTATAGCCTTATTTTAAATTATCTTTCCTTTCTTAATTCAATTACATATCTTTTTCTAATTTTTAAAATTTTTCTAATCAATGTTTTTATACTTTCATCTGTCCTGTTTACAATTTCATATTATCTTTTCTCATAAAACAAATTTTCCCCTGTAATTACTAGACTGGAGTGTAAGACCTTTGTATCTTTTTTCAAATCTTATTTAAAAATTTAAGTTACATCTTTACAGTTATAACATTCATTTTCTAACCTCTATTTTATAACACATACATATTTTCAATAGAATCCTGCTTGGTACATTCCTGTAAAATACACACTAAATTCTTAAAAGAAAAAAGTATATATGTATATATATCTGGATGGTATTCAGCTTTATTCGGGTATTTTCCCACGTCATTATAGTTGTGTTTTTAAAGTTGTAGCAACGTTTTGGCAGAATCTCATCTGCCATCATCAGGCTTCTGTATAATGTTCATCTGTGAGTCAGACTTTCACAGCTGTTTCTGTTTTAAATTTGGTGCTGGCCTATGCTATGCCAGAATGGTTTTTTCTTCATCCTGATTGGTTGGGAGTCTTGGTCTATGTTTATTGGTCTTGGAGTTTGCTGTGTTCTGCTTGATTAGTGTTTCTAATATCCTCTGTCTGTTTTGTAGCTTTTTTTGTCTTGACTGGCTGGCAACATTGTGTTTCCTGTATTGGAGGCTTTTAGTGCAGCTTGGCTCGGAGTAAATGGATGGCCATCATTTATTAGGAAGCTAGGTTTCGTCTGGGTGCCTGGTTGGGGTGTGTTTGAGCTGGAGGTATCAGGGGGAGTCTGTTTGTGCCCAGGTGTTTGGCTGGCTTGTGTGTGGAGATTTTTTTTTTTGTTTGTTTGAGAGTGCAGGCTTCCAGATAATTGACAGTCTGGTGGATTCATCTCTTCTATTCGTGTTTTCAGAACTTTTTTCTATCTCTATGGCTTCTCTGATAATTCTGTAGCTGGGGGTTTTCTATAGTGGCTAGGGTTTTGGTGCCATTGAAGTTGATGCTATGACCTGTGGCTTTCATGTGATGGACTAGTGAGGAAGTGTGTTCCCACTTTTTTACTGCATTTTTGTGTTCATCTAGGCAGGTACTTATTCTTTTATTGGTCTGTCCAATGTATGTGGCAGGGCATGATGCACAGGGGACTTCATGCATGCCTTGGTTTTCCAGGTCAATTTTATCTTTGGGGTTTCTTAGGATGGCTGCTATTTTTCTGTCTGTTTTGAACGCAGTCTTGATGTGATGCCTGTGTAGTATCTTACTGATTTTGTCTGTAGTACCTCTTATGTAGGGCAGGACACCTGTTCCATAGGTCTGTTCATCTTCTAGGTCTCTGTTATGTCTCAGTGTGTTTTTGTGGATCAAGCCAGTGATTTTGCTTTTGTGGAAGCCATTGGCTGTCAGTACTTTAGTCAGGGTGCATAGTTCAGTCTTTTTTTTTTTTGAACAAATTTTATTGATTTTCCAAAACAATACACAGACAGACAAAACATAAAATATATTGACATAAGAGTTTTTTTTCTTAAAAAGCCAATACAACATCTTATTTAAAGACAGAATTATTCCAAGTTATCACATTTCCAAACAAGCACAATTTGATATATATATTTACCTTATCTGTTCATCTTCATATCTTATCCCAAAACTTCTCTTTATTACTTCCTTTCCTTCTATTTATTCAAATTATATCTCTTTAACTTTAGATTGTGTACATTTTTTATATCCATCTGTCTTATACATTTTCATTGTTCTCTTCCAATAAAAACAAACAAACAAAACATAAAACATAAAAACATAAACATCTTTTCTGAAAGTTGCTTGATCCCGGGTTAAGAGTTAGGGGAAGAGGTACAGACACCTCTTCAAAAATCATGTTCATTTTATATATATTCTATATCTTATTACCGTTTTCCATTTTCTATATAGCTTTTTCCTTTTTTTAACTCTCTTAGTTTTATTCTACTTATCTCAGTTCAAGTCATATTATTTAACATTCTTTGTCTGTTCTCAGCTATCCATTCATTTTTTCTCTTTAAACAAAACCTCTCCTGTACACTAATTAGAATATGACGCCTTTAACTCTTTCCCCTAACCTAATAATACTTAATATCACACATAGCTTGTATTGGGATTCTGTTTAGCACATCCTAAAATCACATAATATATTATATAAAGAGAAAAAGAAAAAAGAAAGAACAACAATAACCAAGAAATTTATAGATGCATAATATAGGTAGTACCCCTGTCGAAACCATTTTAATCGTACCTATTGATACTTATTTATATATTTATATCTTAAACATTTTATTCTATAAATGCCTATAATAACACAATCTTATGTACCTTACAGAATCCCTTTTTCAATTAAATTTACCCATTGTCTCTAAATAAATTTTGTTTCTTAAAATCTTGCTTCCCATCATTGAGACTTCTCACCCCTGCCTTTCTCCCTTGCTTATTCTTTTCCTTACCCTTTTTCCCCCTTTGTCTTTCCACCTCCCTTTTCTTCTTGTGCTTTTCCCCTTCCTGTTGTTTTCTAACCTTATATCCACCCTTCAACTCATTTTTAACTTTTTTGGTTGTTTTTTTAGGTTTTAAAATCCCTTTTTCCTTTTCCTCTTCCTCCTTCTTCTCCCCCAATAGGGTCACATGTTCATCAAAAATGGTTCCTTCTTTGTCCCAATTATCCTGCTGCGCAATCAATTCTCCATAGGAATGCACCGCCATTTCTAGAGATTGAAAAAGAATGTCCAAGGTATCTTTCCAGTCTTGTTCTTCCTTTTTATATTTTAGATATTCAGTTTTAAATTCATCCAAAAATGGTGCCATTATAAAGAGGAAATTTTTTTCCCAAAACAACCACCCGAGTGTTTTTAAACAAAGAAAAAAAAAGTTTCCCAAAAGATGTAAAGTCACCAAACAATCCAGATAGACTATTTCATTTAGCACTTTTTCTCTTCTTCCATTTCTTTTTCTGGGGTTGCTATTAAATCACAAAATTCCAATTATAGTATGTCTTTTGAAGTCTTATTAATGTTCAAATGGCTCTTTAAAATTCTAGGCAGTCTGCTCCTTATTTTCAAATTCTACTTCAATTTTTTTCCTCTCCCTTCCCACTCACAGCAGAAGAAAAAATTTTCTTTAAATATTTAGAAATCCATATCCCTTTGGCATTAGCACAGTCTTTAGCATTTAGCATACCTTCAATGCGGGTTTCCGATTTCTCTCAAAGCTGTTCCGTTTGGAAGGAGAATGAAAAGAAAAAAAAAGTTTTCCCTTTGATATCCATTCGCTGCTTACTCAGTCTGGGAACAATGTATCTTTAGTAGGTGTTAAATACCAGGATACTTTCACTGTTCCTTTGTCCTGGTCAGCAAAATCAGTTTCATTTCTTCACAAACCCCTCCAGCACATTCTTTTCCCCGGCTGGGCTCTTCTAAATGGCGGCCATTAAGACCGCCGTTCAGTTGCCATTGGAGAAGGAGATTTAGCCGGCTAGGGAAGAGAGATGCGATGTCTCTCGTCCCTGCCAGAACCCCCCAGTCTTCACCACCTTCTACAAAGGTGGCTTAGCCCCGAAGCCAAATGGCTCGAGGCACTCAGGCAGTGAACACGGGCAGAAACCGTGCACAGTCACGGAATCCTGCCTGCACTGAAGCACCACAAGTCTTTATGTATGTCTTGTCTGCCAGGCATTTGGTTCTGGCAATTAGTGTTTTGGCCATGGAGTTTATCTGTGCTGGGTGATGGTAGGATTGGGCATTGAGGTAGCTGTTGATGTGTGTTTTCTTCTGGTATATAGTGTGTCCTAGTGTGCTATCTTTTTTTTTTTTTTTGTAGATTAGTACATCTAGGAATGGTAGTTGTTTGTTTGTTTCTGTTTCCATGGTGAATTTGATTTTGGGATGTGTGCTGTTTAGGTGTGTTAGGAAATTGTTTAGGTTTTCTTTTCCATGGGGAATGTATCATCAATGTATCTTAGCCATAGTTTCGGTTTGTGTGTGGCATTGGCTAGGGCTCTGGATTCAAATTCTTCCATGAACAGGTTTGCAATGATGGGTGACAGTGGTGATCCCATAGGGGCTCCTTCAATTTGCTTGTATCTTTGTCCTTTGTATATGAAATATGTGTTGGTTAAGCAGTGTTCTGTTAGTTCCATGAGGTGTTTGGGAGGTTAGTATTTATTTTTGATGATTTTGAGAGTTTCTTTTATTGGGACTTGAGTGAATATATATCTGTGTATATATGTATAACAATAGTAAATAGAATAATTATTCTATTCAAGTACAGGTCTGACATTAATATTAATAACCATCTTTTACATTTCTATTTCTTTTAACAAACATTACTTAGTAATATCAGTTGCCTTTCACTTTAATCATCTATATTTCATATTTTAGTACTGTCTTTAAATAAAAAAAACCCAAACAATAGTTATTAACAATAGCCAATAACGTTATTATTTTTATTCAAGTTCATCTTGTCAACTGATAAAAATCTTCCATGTTTCTTTTCAGTGTTTTTAAATGTTCTTTTTAAATCATTGAGAGCCTTATTCTCTTTACAAACAAATATTCTACTACACATCAATAGTAATTTTTTCTATCACTTTAATCATCTGACATATTTTCTAACCCTTTTCTATTTCTAATATAGCAATGCTATCCCATGCACCCTTGCAAAATCCTCTCCTTAAGGTAAATTTTAACCATTGTCTCTGTGTCTTTTAAATAAGTATATACCTTTAATTCTTGTATGTTTTTCCTATACCTTTATATCTTGCTTCTGTCTTTTGTAGTTTCTTTTCCTTTCCCTCTTCCCTCTCTTCTTGTCCCTCCCCTTTTTATTCCCTTTTCTATCTGATTCTCCTTTCTGTGATCCTCCCTTCTGCTTCTTCCTGATATTATGATTACTTTTCAAATTACTCTTTTTTGGGGGGTTGTTGCTTCAGCGCTTAAGTTTTTAAGTTCTTTTCCCCCTTTCCCTTTTTTACCCTGCTTAAAATTGCTTGGTCATTAAAGATGGCTTCTTCATTCTCCTGCCCTTCTTGTTCTGCCAGCGTTTCTTGTTGTTTTTCATAGTTTAAGATCTCCATTTCTAAAAATTGAAATACGAAGCCAAAAAATCCTCTTCCATCTTGTGCTTCTGCTTTTTGTTCTTTAAGTCTCATTTTTAACTCTTCAAGGAGTGATGCCATTTTAAAAAAATTTAAACAACCCCCAATTGATTTTATTTTGTTTCATTAGGATCCTCCATCCAAAGTTCCAGGAATCATCCAATAATCCAAAACTGTTTCTTGCTTCTTTTCTCACTTTCTCTTTCCAGGGGCTTTGTTACCTTGTAACAAAGTTTCAGCTACAATGTATCTTTTGCAAGTCTTGTTAAAATTCCACTATTAATTTTTTTTTAAGTTCCAGGTGGTCTCTTCCATTTTCCAGATTCCACCCTCTTTTTTCCTTTTTCCTCAGCTGCTTTCTTTCTTTTTTTAAAGAAAGTTTTTAAATTATCCAAGAATCTTTATTCCTTTGACACTTTATTTTCAGCTAGAAATGCCTGTTAATGTCAAAGTGGATTAGTATCAATTTCTTATTCGAATCTCTTCTTCTTAATGTTCCAAGTCAGTTAAAACTGTCAATGTGAGAGGAAAAAAGCCAATTCTGTTTCCTTTCTCTTTTGCAGCTTAAAATCTTTTTTTTTAAATAAAGTTTTATTGAGTTTTAACAAAACAAATAAAACATCTTATTTGAGTACAGCATTGTTCCGGGTTATCACATTTCCATACAGACACAATTTCATATGCATATTCATCTTATGTATTCAACTTCATATCTTATTACTCTTTTTCCAACTTCTCACTATTTCTCCTTTTACTTCTCTTAATTTTTTTTATGGTTATCTCATTTTCTTCTTATTCAATTGTATTTCTTTTACCTAAATTTCTCTATCTTTTTATTCATTGGACTTATACTTTCATCTGACTTGTTTACAATTTCATATGTTCTCTTCCAGCATTCTTAAGAAGCAGAATTCCCCCTATGATTGCCAATCGAAGTGCAACACATTTAAATCTTATTGTTATTATCATATAAAATCTCATTAAACATTGAATTTGTGCATTCTAAAATTATAACATTCAAATTTCTAATATCTATTTTATATCATGTAGATCTCATCATTCAGACTCTGTTTAGTACTTCCCCTTGAAAATGTAAAAAGAAAAATTCTAAAAACATAGCAAAAACAATATATATATATAAACATTAGTAAACAAAATAGTTATTCAAAATGATTCTAGTACTGGTATGAACCCTGTAAATCTTTCGTGTTTCTTTTCAATATCTATCAATCTTTGAGAACAATTGAAATGTTTCCCTCCCTTCTTCATTATTACTTAACTGTTATAAGCATACCACTGGATAGTCATACAGTTTTATCCTATAAATTATTTACTATTAATAAGCAAAATAATTATTCAAATTCATTCTAATAACTGGTATAAATTTCCTTATAAATCTTTCACATTTCTTTTCAATATTTTATCAATCTTTAGAAATAATTGCAATGTTTCCCTCTCTTCTTTATTATTGCATTAATTATAAATAAACATACCATTACATAACAATACAGTTTTATCTCATAGATTATTTACTTATTTCATTTCTATCTCATTACAGTATTCTACTATCACAACACTATCTTTTGTACCTTTGCAGAATCCTCACTTTTAACTTAATTTAACGATTGTCTCTGTGTTTTCTAGCTGAGCAAATACCTTTAATCCTAATACATGTCCCCTTTTTCTTTATTTCCTGTTTTTGTCCCTCATAAGTTCTTTCCTTTTCTATCTCCCCCACTTTTTTCTCATCCCTTTTTTATACCCTTCTCTCTCTAATTTTCCCTTCTGTAGTTTTCTTTTCTGCTTCTCCTGGCTGTTATACTTCTTTTTCAGACTATTTTTCTTTGTGGCTGTTCCCTTTGATCTCAAACTTTTAACTCCTTTCCCCCTTTCCCCCCTTAATACCACACTTTGCATTATTTGATCATTGAAAATGTCTTCTTCTTTGTCCTGCCTTTCTTCTTGCTCTTGAAGCTTTTCCTTTTCCTTTTCATAGTTCAGGATCTCCATTTCAAAAAACTCAAATACAAAGCCAAAGGATCTTCCTCCCCTTTCTGCATCTTCTTTCTGTTTCTTAAGACTCATCTTCAATTCCTCCAGGAGTGATGGCATTTTAAACACTTTTGAACAACCACCCAATTGACTTTAAGTAAAAACAGAAAAAGAAAGAAAAAACAAATGCCAAAAACTTTTTTTTAAATCACCAAATGATCCCAGACTGTTCCTTCTTGTTTCTTTCTTTTACTTTTACTTTTTGTGGGTTATTGTATCTTTTAATAAGATTTCAGTTACAATGTATCCTCAGGAGTCTTTTCAAAGTTTCACTGTTAATCCTCTTTATTTTTCCAGGTGGCACTCCATTTTTCCATTATTCCAAGTCCCACCTTTTTGCCTCCACTCTTTTCCTTTTTAGGGCTTTAAAATGACCAAGAAAAAATCTTTATTCTCCTTTTGACACTTAGATTTCAGCTTAAGGTTGCCTATTAGTGTCAAAATAGATTAATATAAATTTCTTTCCATACCTTTTGTAATTGTCAATATAAGGTTAAAAAAAGGGGGGGGTTTAACCTCCTTTTCTCTCTCCTTTGCCGCTTAAAGATCTTCTTTCAGAAGTATTCTTCTAGGTACTTTTAGATTCAGGATACCTTGCTTAGATGTTCTCTGCTGTTTAGCCTGGTCTGCCCTGCTTTCCTCTTTGCCTTCCTCCTGCACAATCTTATCCAGTCGGGTTCTTCTTTGAGGTAGCCATTTCTGACCACCGCTGCAACCGCCTTTGGGAAAAGGAGTAATGGCCAGCCGAGGAGGAGAGATGCGGTTCTCCTCAACCCCACTGATGGCTCCCCCTTCTTCACCACCTCTACCGGGTGGCTTCAGCCCTGAGTCCAGGCGGCTTGGGGCATTCCAGCAGTGAGCACGGATCAAAACCACGGACAATTGTGATTTCGGTCTATCACCGAAGAAACCCAAACTGGAAGTCCCTGTTTGCTGGTTCATTTGTTGAGAACTGATATCTTAACTTTTCAGAGTAGCTTCTTTTTGCTGCTCTGATCTCTCTTGTTAATATGTTTCTGGCCTGATTGTAGAGCATTCTGTCACCTTTTCTGTAGACTTCCTCATTGGAATGACGTAGCTGCTTAAGTTTAGCTGTAAACCAAGGTTTATTGTTACTATATATTTGTAGGTTCCTTGTTGGTACACATAGGTCTTCGCAGAAGCTGACAAATGATGTTACAGTATCTGTGAGCTCATCTAGGTCTGCAGAGGTATCTTCAAAAACATTCCAATCAGTGCAATCCAGACAAGCCTGAAGCTTCAGCTTTGCCTCTTCAGTCCAAGCCCTCACTGATTTAATTGTTAGCTTCATGGTTTTCAGTCTTTGTCTGTAGGCAGGTACAAGGTGAATCATGCAGTGATCAGTGTCCCGCAGCTGATCATGGTAAAGACTTATAAGCATATTTTACTGTTGTGTAGCAGTGATCTAAAGTATTTTTGCCTCTGGTGGGACAACTGATATGCTGGAAATATTTTGGGAGCTCTTTCCTTAAATTTGTTTGATTGAAATTTCCTAAAATGGTGGGAAGGAATCTGGGTGTTTGGCTTCAGCCTCCATAATCTGAACAGCTAGAGTTTGTATTCCTTGTTTACACAAGCTTGTGGAGGAACATACATAGCTATTAGGACAAATGAGGAGAACTCATGTGGAGAATAAAATGGCTTGTGATTGATATGTAAAGACTCTAAGTTTTCATCACAGAATTTATATATTATAGTTATATCCTGAGACCAGCTATTCTTGACATAGAAACATAATCCTTCACCCTTTGTTTTACCTGATGTCTCTTCAATTCTGTCTGATCTAAATACCTGAAATTCTGGGATGTCTTGAATTTCTGCATTAAGTCAGGTTTCAGTAAAACAGAACTGCTGAGTTGTAGAAATCAGAATTGCAACTATTTAAAAGGAGCATTTCATCCATCTTGTTAGCAAGCGAGCATAAATTAGTCAGAAAGATTCAAAGGAGAAGGTTTCCCCCCCATTCCTTAGTCCAGTGGTCCCCAACCTTTTTTGTACCAGGGACCAGTTTCACCCAGAAACACTTTTTCAAGGACCGGCGGGGGGGGAGACACTTTTTCAAGGAGGGGGAGGAGTCCGAGTTTGGTGGTTTGCTTGCAGATGCTTCATTACCTGACTAGATAACATCTGATGTTGTTACCTAGTCAGGTAATAAAACATCTGCCAGCAAACCACCAAGTTCAGGGAGGCTCAGGAGAAATTCCTGCAGGATGGCTGAGAAGCCCCGCCTCTCAGCCCTCCCTCCCTCAGCCTTATCCCTCAGGTGTCTGCCTCGTTCCTCTTCAGTCGCTCTCTCGCTCCTCCACCAGCCCAGGAAGAAACTGCTTCAAAGGAGCCAGCAGGGTGGCTTTTCCTGTCGGCGCAGCTCCTCTGAAGCGCCCGTTCACCCCCACCCCACCACCCGCGGTTCAATCCAGTGCTCCGTTCTGCCTGCCTGCCTTCGTTTCTGGTTGTTTCGGAGCAGCTTCAGCTGAGTAAAAGAGGTGAATAGTTATTATTCTCAGCCGAAGCTGCTCCGAAACAACCAGAAACGAAGGCAGGCAGGCAGGCAGAACGGAGCACTGGATTGAACCGCGGGCGGCGGGGTGGGGGTGAATGGGCGCTTTGGTGGAAAAGCCACCCTGCCGGCTTCTTTGAAGCAGTTTCTTCCTGGGCTGGTGGAGGAGCGAGAGAGTGACTGAGAGAGGAACGAGGTGGGAGGAAACCGAAGCCGCTGAGCCGGAGAGCAGGACAGGCTTTGGTTGCTTCCTCCCTCCCCTTCTTTCATTTGTGTCCTTGATCCCTGATCCCAGCAGCATTCACCGAAGGCGAAGAAAGCCACCATTTTTATTTTATTTTTATTTTCTTTGCGGCCCAGTACCAAATGATCCACGGACCGGTACCAGTCTGCGGCCTGGTGGTTGGGGACCCCTGCCTCAGTCTACTTAAAATTCCTGCTCTTCTACCTCATCTCCTTTTTTGGTGCTGCCATTTCTTTCCTTTGTTTGTTGTGATTCATAGCACCAGATAGTTAGAATCTCCTCAGCATTTGCAAAGGGGGGGGGGGGGGGGAATCAGAAAGGTGCTCCTTAAAGAAACATTGCCCAATTCTTAGCAAATGGTCTCAGGACTCAGTAGCTAGCCCACCAAGTAATAGACATGGCAGCGGCAGCACTGGCACTATCATCAGGCAGAGTGGGGGGCATCAACATGATGTAGACCACCAGACACACCTGCTCCATCACATGTGGCTGGGACAGGGCAGGTGGCTGCCCAATGCATCCACCAGGCTGGACCACAGGCCTCTCCCCTGTCCCTCTGTCTTCGGCTTCAGTTTTGATTGATTCTTCTTCAATCAAAACTATACCTATGTGGATATAATACACAGAAATCAAATATCCTATATTATTGGTTCAAGGATTCAATTCTAATAGCAAAGATATGGTCAGAGGCTGATTATGGAAGAGACTGCAAAGTACTGAAATCCTAGTTCCATGTCAAACTAAATTAGAAAAATAAAGCAGCCAGTTTGTCTTGAGCATATATCCACCACTTTCAAGGAGAATATCAGGAACAATTCTGAAATCCTGAATTTTAATAGTAGAGGATTAGAGAACTGTGGAATGAAATCAAAGATGATGTTATAAGATGGATTTCAAAAAAGAGACCACCACAGATCAAAAAGAGAGGAAAAAGCAAACTAGTTATTAGAATAGAGTTGGAAAAGAAAATGTATCTAAGGCATCCTATGCCAAGCCTAATGCAGTACTCAATCCAGTCTCATAATTCTGATCATTTTCAGGTGGATTGGAAGAGAATTCTATGAAACTGTACATAAGAGAATTACAGAGGAAATCACATAATTATAGGAATAATGTCCTTTCATAAGCTTTTCTTCTTTTTTTTCTAAATGAAAAAAAAATCTTAAAATAGTAGAATAGAATAGCAGAATAGAGGTGGAAGGGACTTTGGAGGTCTTCTAGTCCAGCCCCCTGCTCATGCAGGAGAACCTATACAATCTTGTCCAGTGTCTTCTTAAAAAACTCCAGTGATGGAGCATCCATGATTTCTGAAGGCAAGCTGTTCCACTGGTTAGCTGTCCTCATTGTTAGGAAGTTTCTCCTTAATTCCAGGTTGCTTTTCTCTTCAGTTTCCAACCATTATTTCTTGTCCTGCCCTCTGGTACTATGGAGAATAAATTGATCTCTTCTTCTTTGTGGCAGTCCCTCAAATACTGAAATACTGCTATCACGTCACCCCTAATTCTTCTTTTCTTTAGACTAGCCAGACCCAAAACCTGCAGCCATTCTTCATATGGTTTAGTCTCCAGGCCTTTAATAATCTTAGTTAAAATATCCTTTTCTTAGAAATGGAAGCAATATCCATAATATTGAAGGATAAAGCATGTCAATTATTCTAGCATCTTATTCTTATGTCTAGTACTGCAATTCTTCCTTAATTATTGTCCTTTGGGTTCCTATGATATCATTATTTTAGATGACAACTTTATCTGAAAATTCAACAATTTGCTATTAAAGTACATGACTATAATTTCAGCAATATACCATCATCAGGTTCAAATATTCAAAGTCCAAGTCCACCATTCATCCCAAATCTTATATATTTCTTGAGGACACAATGATTGTTGATTGATGAGGAAGAAAACAGTGCCAAAACCAATAGAAAAAAGTATGAGACAAAAAGGCAATTTCTGGTATTGTGGGAATATCCTTATTAATGCAGTAATGCCTTCTCTGCATCTATGAAATGGATCAGTAGAGTGACTACAATAAGGACTTATGTTAAAGCAGGGGTCCCCAACCACCAGTCCCCAGACCGGGACTGGTCCATGGAACAATTTCTACTGGGCCGCCGGTTTGCTGGGTGCCGCCATCTTGTTTTGATGAAACAGTGCTTCCGGTGAGCTTTTCCGGGTAGAAAGCAGCGTTTGGGTGCTGAAAGAATCCTCGCGCCTTAGTTTCATTGAGGGGGGTGGTGGCTTTGAACAAAACTAAGGTGCGAGGATTCTTTCAGCATGCATGAAGCTGTCATGAAGCCCATCGACACAGGTACAAAGGAGGAGTTGAAGGTGGCGGGGAGAAGTGGGGGACGGCTGGCTGGCCGGTCGCTCAGTTCTCCTTGCCATGCGTGCTGATGCCGGTACTGGGCCACGGATGATTTTGTGATGCCGGTACCGGGCCGTGGCACAAAAAAGGTTGGGGATCACTGTGTTAAAGCCTTAGAATTTTAGATCAATTCTAGGTCATGAAACTTGCAATTGCAATTTTTGGAATTATAAACACTTGTACAGTGTTATTTATCATATCTGGGCGTAATAATTTGTATAACTATTATGAGGGAGAAAATATCTAAGTATATGTATATTATGACCTACAAGGTCCCTTCCAACTCTGATTCTGTTATCTGTTACTATCACACTTTTCTCTTTTGGAAGAAGCAGTTTATGTAAAGCACTAAAAACGAGCATGAGATTATAAAGAAAAGAAATCAATGACATGAAAAAAGACATATGAAAAAATAAAACCAGTGTAGCTAACAGTAGTTTACAGCAACATTGTTCAATTAATTTCTCCATACTTAGAATATTTACAGATGGATTAAATCAATCAAGTCCTCATTCCTTGAATTCTCTGCCACCTATTCCCAAAGCTTCTAGATAGTTAACACATAAGAAATAACTTCAGGAAACTCCAAATGTTTATAAAAATTTATTAAAAAGAATAAAATCTAACGAATACAAATGCTTTACACCCATCTTAGTTTACAGGTCACTTTCTTCTTGTGCAAGATAGAACAGGTACAGTATTGTAGAAAATAATTGAGATTATCTTAATAGAAGTATGTAAGAAATATTACATAAGCAAATAAGGCTGAAACATGGCAAAGCAAGATAGTAGTCAAAGCCATTCACCAGGTTCCTCTCTGATGCACTGTAGTATAAGAAAGACAGAAAGGTAAAGCCAATCAGGCTTACAAGATTTTGTTATTATAACCAAGATAAAGTATAGTTCTAGTCTTCTTGTGGAGTTGATTTTCTGGGCTACTCTCCTTAATAGGGCTAAAAGGTAGGTTTTCAGAATTTCCATAAAGTCTAAAAGAATGAAGCTAAACAAATCTCCATTGGGGGGAAATTGAAAGTCTGTAACTTATTCCTGCTTTTGGAACTTGATCCAGCCAGTTTCCCTCATCACCTCTCTCGGATCCCACAACCATACCAAATGTGGACATTTCCTGGTGTTGCTGATTCAAAAGCATTGAGCTGAGAGTACTTCCTTAACAGAGTACTCTACAAAGAAAAAGACAGGCTGATAGCATCACCTGTACCTTTGTAAAATTCTTTGAATGAGGAAATGTAATTGTGCTTAAAAGTTACAACTAGAAATTTTTTTGTGCAAAATTTCACTTATACATATTGTAGAAAGCAATAGTTATTACAACCCAGATTAGCAACTCTCTTTTATAGTAATGGGTTTTACAGTATTGCAATCAAAACAGGTTTCAGATTCTATCCTTAGTGACTGCATAAAATTGTTCTGTTTCTTCTACCAACAAGCAGTTTCATGCATTTGTATGTTTTGTTTTTATTACTTTGCAGAGGTACTAGTGTGCCTACTCCTGTGCAATTTTGCATACTGCATGGGTTACTTCCCCATGCTGCCAGTCACTGCCAACCGGTAACAGCAACCCACAATTCCAGAGCTGCATGTGGCTCTTTGGGCCCTCTGCTGTGGCACCCTGTCAAATGATCCCACCACTGGCTGGCCCCACCCCTCACCTTTCCGTCCTAGTCACTCGTTGGCTGGCCTGAGAATGTAAGGGTGACATGGGGAATGGAGAAGTGGCTGGGGCTGATTCTCCAGCACCTCACTCTTGCTGGAGCTTCTTCCAGCCCTTGTTGATGCTGGCTGTGCCTCAGTCTCTTGGGGAGATGCGTACCTTGCTCTCCAACCCAAGACACAATGCCAGCCTTGCTAACACTAGGGCTGGCGGGGTGGGAATGAGATCTAGGAGGAGGGGATGATGGAAAGGGAGTCAATGCCCAGCTGTGGCTTTAAAACTTGCATGGGAGACATTTGTTGCCTGGATGAAACTTCTGGCAATACCGCTCTGCTGGAGGAGTAAAAAGCTCAGGGCAGTGGGAAGATGCCCACCCTGGGGGTCAGGCTCAGAGAAAGCCTTGCTAAAGATGCTTGCATGTCAACCTCTTCCCCCCCCCCACCCGTATGTCTATGTCTCTGTGTATGAGTATGTCTATCTCTGTATCTCTCTCTCTGTCGACCCTGAAGATGACATATGTGTAGCTACATTTTATTTTAGCTTTTGTCTATTTTTTCCTTCGCTTCTTTAGGCTTTCTACAAAGAAATGTAATGCTATTTCTTTAGCCAGTGAGAAGGGGGTTATAGAAATAAAGGGTAATTGTTATAGGTAGCATTCTTTCCCATGAGAACAGAGAAGAAACTTGCAGCAGGAGGAAGGTGGAGTTTGGAATCACCAGATTGATGGACTGAGAATTGATTGGAGATTGTGACTCTGGGGGGAAGTTTCAAAGTGTTGTTTTTTACCAGGTGTAATTCCAGGATCTAGCCAAAGTCAGAATTATGCTAAGTCCTTGCCAATTTGATATGTCCCTAATAAACAGACTTTAAAGAAAGATGAATGCCTTGGGTTTTTATTCAGGGGACATGTTACTGGGAAGGCTGACACTCACTCTATCCCCCTCCCCCCCTTCTCTCTTCTCTCTTTGGCTGAGCCTGGCCACTTTCTTGAGGATGGTCTCCCTGCTCATGCGCACCCTCCTGGCCCATCCACAGCCAGCTAGGGGATTGTGAGAAGAGAAAGAGGGGGAGGAGGAGGAGCAGGGTCACCCAAAGGAAAGCCTCCACTGTGACTCATGCTTGTTCCTCAGCCAGCCTGGATTTCCAAAAAGTTGGTTCTGGGTGTTTTTTAACAACAGGTTCTCTGCCCTAATGACTGGCTGAGTAGGCATGGCTAGGAGGGACCATGTGACTGGATGGGAGTGAATGACATTGAGTTGGCCACACCCACGCAGGTTTTGTGGCTCCCAGTGTTTTCTGTGGGAACAGGTCCAAATGACTCCTTGAGTGTTTAAGGTTGCATATCCTGCTGCCAACAGTGCCATTCACTTGCATCAGTTACTGATTGCTCCCATCCATATCAGCTCATACTAATTAAAATATTGGACATTGTATAATACAAAGAGACAAGAAATGGGGGATAGGGTAAACAGAGATAACTTTCCTTGTGTGTTTGGTCAACTCTTTCCACTTTGAGGCCCACCCCTTTAGTACATCTATAAATTTACAGGTGGGCTGTTTGGAAGTAGGTTTATTACTATACTCTTTAAGAAATAGCTCAATTGACTCCCAGTTTGGGCTTCTTCAGTGATGGACCGAAATCACGATCATGCACGGTTTTGATCTGTGCTTGCTGCTGGAGTGCCCCAAACTGCCAAGAGTGGGCTGATGCCACCCCATAGAGGTGGTGAAGAAGGGGGAGCCATCAGCGGGGTTGAGGAGAGCCACATCTCTCCTCCTCAGCTGGCCATTATTCCCTTTCCCAAAGATGGTTGCAATGGTGGTCAGAAAAAAGAACCCGACTGGACAAGATTGTGCAGGAGGAAGTTTAAAGGAGAAAGTTTGACTGACCAGGTTGAATGGTAAACATCAATTTAAGGTACCTGGAACCTGAATTTTAAAGACTAATACTATACCTAAAAAAGATTTTAAGCAGCAAAAGAGAAAGGGAAAGGAAACCGAATTGGCTTTTTTTCCTCTCACATTGACAGTTTTAATTGACTTGGAACATTAAGAAGAAGAGATTTTAATAAGAAATTGATACTAATCCACTTTAACATTAATAGGTTATTTCTTGCTGAAATAAAAGTGTCAAAGGGATAAAGATTCTTGGATAATTTAAAAACTTTCTCTAAAAAAAGAAAGAAAGCAGTGGAGGGAAAAAGAAAAAAAGAGGGTGGAATCTGGAAAATGGAGGAGACCACCTGGAACGTAAAAAAAAAATTAATAGTGGAATTTTAACAAGACTTGCAAAAGATACATTGTAGCTGAAACTTTGTTACAAGATAACAAAGCCCCTGGAAAGAGAAAGTGAGAAAAGAAGCAAGAAACGGTTTTGGATTATTGGATGATTCCTGGAACTTTGGATGGAGGATCCTAATGAAACAAAATAAAATCAATTGGGGGTTGTTTAAAAAATTTTAAAATGGCATCACTCCTTGAAGAGTTAAAAATGAGACTTAAAGAACAAAAAGCAGAAGCACAAGATGGAAGAGGATTTTTTGGCTTCGTATTTCAATTTTTAGAAATGGAGATCTTAAACTATGAAAAACAAGAAATGCTGGCAGAACAAGAAGGGCGGGATAAAGAAGAAGCCATTTTTAATGGCCAAGCAGCTTTAAGCGGGGTGAAAAAGGGGAAAGGGGAAAAGGGACTTTTAAATTTAAGCATTGAAGCAACAACCCAAAAAAAGAGTAATTTGAAAAGCAAACATAATATCAGGAAGAAGCAGAAGGGAGGATAACAGAAAGGAGAATCAGATAGAAAAGGAAATAAAAGGGGAGGGAGAAGAAGAGAGGGAAGAGGGAAAGGAAAAGAAGCTACAAAGAACAGAAACAAGATATAGAGGTACAGGAAAAGCATACAAGAATTAAAGGTATAAACTTATTTAAAAGACACAAAGACAATGGTTAAAATTTACCTTAAGGAGAGGATTCTGCAAGGGTGCATGGGATAGCATTGTTATATTAGAAATAGAAAAGGGTTAGAAAATATGTTAGATGATTAAAGTGATAGAAAAAAATTGTAGTGGGATATTTGTTTGTAAAGAGAATAAGGCTTTCAATTTGATTGGAGAAGTAATTACTTGGGGGCACGCTGTTCTCAAAAAAAGATATTTTATTTGTATTTGTTTGTGAAAACTTAAATGAAACTTTTATTAAAAAGAAAAAAAGAAATAGCTCGGTTGATAGATTACCTAGCATAGAGCAATTCTATACCTGTCAGTGTTTCTGTCATTTCTTCAATGGAAGAAGAAAAGGGGGCAAGATTGATAAAGAAATCCTTTCTTCATGTAACTTGAATACATTCAATCTTATATTGAATTTGTATAACCCACATATGATACAATAGAGAGAGGAATCCAAGATGGCTGGAACCTAACACCTCAGAGAGGCATAGCCAGGAGATGAGAAGACCATAAAAATTCCAGTGAGATGTATGCTTGGGAAACTGAAAAAGATCGTTCCTTCAGAAGTGGTGAGGGTGGAATAAACATACTGGCTTTTGTTTCACAAAATACATATTGAGAGTAGGGGAGGGGTTCTAAACTCCCTTATCTATCCTGGTATGCCTGACAGACATTAGACACTGCTTTTAACCCCTACGTGAATTGTCTCATCTCAATAAAGGATTCCTTTTTGATAAGTTTTGATACATCTCCAGAACTTCATTCTAGTTGATCGAATGGGAAAATTTCTGTAGCCTGACATAAAGCAGCATCTAAAATAGAGGTCAGCCCGGAGAGGAATTTAAAAAAAAAAACCCTTCATTCTATCAAGGGGACCCTGCAAGAAAGGAAAATGTCTGAGTACAGCAAGGACCAAGGGGAAGCTGAATGCTGGGGAGAAACGTTGACAGTTACCCAGTCAGATACTGACTTGGTGCACCCCATCAAAGTTAGCAAAGCTGCCTACGAAACCTCCACAAAGCCCCGGTGGTATATAGGCATAGGAAAGAGAGACAGCTAGAACAGAAGAACCAGGGGAGTAACCCTAACCCGGGTGGAAATTAGAGCTGGAGGCCCTATCGGCTCAGGAAGAATGGAATGAGGAGCCACCAGCCAAAGACTGACTGAGATGGTACATAAATTGCCTCGTGAGGGAAGCCCTGGAGAACCTCGAGGTGAGGGATGCATGAGGATGCCAATGCAGGAGAATGAGGGAACCAGAAAATGAGAGAACCCGAGCCACCACCACCTCGGATTCAGCTGAGAATGATCGAGCAGTGGGACAAGCTGAAGAACCAGCAGCCATACCAGGTACCCAACCACTAAATGCCCCAGAACAGGGGATTAACCCTGGCCAACCCAGGGACATACAACTGCAGAGGAAGGTCCCACCCCGGGAGTAAAATTCAATGGGGACCCCCAGAAACTTGGATTTTTCTGGCACAAGCCATTACCTACATACAAGAATATGGGCACAATTTCCAAACCCAGGGATCCCTAGTACGAGTCGTCACCCTGGTCCTAGAAGGGGCAGCAGCCAGATGGATGGTGATGCTCCACAACGTCAATGCCCCAGAATTAAGGAACCTCGACCACTTCATGATGTCCCTATGCCACCACTTCGAAGACCCTCTTGCAGATAGAAAAGCCCAAGACTGCATCAGAGTCATAAAGCAAGGCCATCGTCCGGTAGCTGACTACACCAAGAAATTTCATTACCTGGCTGGCTGAGTCAACTGGCCAGAGGATATCCCTGTTTGTTGGTTCAAAGATGGACTAAGTGACGACCTATACGCTGCCTGCCTGGCCCAAACCTCCTGCATGAATGGCAGTGGAAGCGGAGATAGACATGACTCGTAACCGGTACCACAGTGGCAAGTTTTGGAAAAGATCCCCACCCCTGGGGAAACAGGAAATTTTCAAACCCCAAACCACCATGACTCCAAGAACATCTGGTTGCTTTAAGTGTGGAAAGGAGGGAGACCACGCAGCAGAATGCCGTTCAAAAACCTCTGCCAGAAAACCAGACCACCCATTGGGGGGAAACCTGGAATATCCAGCCCTCAAGGAAAGGAGACTGTCCTGAGAGGCCGAGTAGCTGTGGGATTCCGATCCCACTCAACCCAGAGGAAGAACCCCCAATGCTCCGAGGAGACCTGAGCCAGTCTGAAAGCAATCTGGAAGACAACCCTCTGGTAAGCAACCCAATTGAACCAATCACTCTACCCCTAAGACTGTTTATCCCCAGCTGAGGGAAGGGGGAGGAAGTTGCAGCATTGCTGGATTCGGGATGCACCCAATGCCTAATAAATTCCTCCCTTGCAGAGAAATTGGGGATCCAACTGAAAGAAATGGAAAATCCCATCGCTTTCTGCCAATTAGATGGAATTATAGCGCGGCGGGGGGGACCAGCTAGGTTTACCATAGAACCAGTGAAAATAAGATTAGGGAACCATGGTGAGACGCTCACATTCATTGTAGCCCCAGGAATGGAAGAGCCGCTAGTCCTAGGTCTCACATGGCTGTGGAAATGGAATCCAAAAATAAATTGGAGGAGAGGAACTGTACAATTCCAGAGAGACGTAGTATTTGCAAATAGCTCAGAGGAAAGGATAAAGAAAGGAACAGAGAACAGAGAGCCAGCCATGACCAGACTGTCGGCTGAACCAATTAACATCCCAAATGAGTACCAGGATCTGGCCCATGTATTTAGCGAGGAAGCTTGTGATAAACTTCCACCCCATCACAACATAGACTGCGCTATCAAAATGCTACCAGGGGCTAAACTCCCCAAACCACAAATGTACTGCATGTCTCCCAGAGAACTAAAAGAACTCAGAGCATTTATCAACAAAAATTTAAAAAGGGGTTTCATATAACCCGCCCGACCAAAAATAGCTGCTCCAGTGTTATTCCGTGAAAAGAAAGATGGCTCAGTATGCTTGTGTGTTAATTACAAAAAATTAAACACAATTTGCATAGAGAATATGTATCCACTCCCCCTCATGAAGAATATGTTAGCCCACCTCTCAAAAGGAAAAAAAAAATCAAAGTTAGACCTACGAGAGGCATATTACTGCATAAGAATAAAGGAAGGGTTTGGAGATGGGAGGAGCTTGCGCCGTGGCGATACGGTCTGCAATCGAGCTCCTCGATTGCAGCCGATATCTCCGCCACCGGCCGGTCCAACGGACCTACGCTGTCCCGTAGGGACAGCCATCGTGAAGAGCATATCCTGAGGACTCCGGGGATACCGCAAAATCCCTGGAGAGCCCGGGTGAAGCTCTTCTTGCCAGCGGCGGAGAGGCAGCCCCCATGCTGCTGAAGCCGGGGCGGCTCCAGACGGAAAGAGTTTAAGAAAGAGTTTGTCGGTTGGGTGAGAACTTTTTTCTTTATTTAATTTTTTGAGTTTTGAAAGTTTACTCTATTTATCTGAAGAAACCTGTGTGATTTTTGTTTTTGGCAAAATTGATTTAGCGGCGTTTTTTTTAGGGAAACGTCAAAGAGAGAATCCATTTTTTTTTCTTTTCTTTGCTTCCGGACTTTATTGTTATTTATTGGATAACTGGACTGTTTCTTTTTTCTTTTTATATATTCATATGTTTTATTCTTCTTCTGGACTTTTTATTTTTTTTTCTGGGATAGAGGCTTCTCTTGATTTTGTTTGAATTTTGTGTTTCTGTTTTGTGTATTGTAAGCCGGCTTTCCCTTAAGAGAGGAGGGGGGAAAGTGAGAACTATGATACTTTGTAACACTGCCACCTAGAGGCTCGGAAATATTTTAAAAAATAGACTCTTCTTCTCAAGGACATCCCCTGATAAGATAGAGGAAAGCACTTTGTGGAATATTATTACAGGTGTCTTTCTGGATATACATGGCTCAGCTTTGAAGCTTGTGGGAAAGAGAAGGGAGTTATAATTAGAGCCTTGGATAATTAAATAGTGCAGTGTTGTTGTTGTTCTTTTTTGAGTTCTGCCAACCCCCTCACTAACATTAAGGTCCTTACTTTTAAGCTTGATTTATTTGCAAAGGGAAGCCTCTGAATTTCTTTTTTTCTACTTTTATTTTATTTTGATCTATCGGATTTTATTTTTTCTCTTGCCCATTTGGATCTTGTTTTTTCTTTTTTCCTTTTTTTTTTAATGTACATCAGCGGACTATTTCTTTTTCCTCTTCTCAATTGAGGTTTCTTTTTTTTTTCCGGCTGGACTAAGGTGTGGAATTTGAAGAAACTTATTTTTCTTGGTTTTTGTTTTGTTTTTTGTCTTTTCTTTTTTTCTTCTTCCCTTCTTCTTTTTTGGCTTTGTCTTGTTTACTATGATTATTGGGTTTTTATTTTTACTGTTACTTTTTTATATGGATTTTTTTTTCTCTTTTTATTGGATTAAGGTCAGGAAGAATTTGAAGAATTTTTTCTTCCTTTCTTCTTTTTTCTCTCTCACTATTGGCTTTTTTATTGTTGGCCTTTTTACCTTGGATTATAAGTTCATATTCTCTCTTTTTTTTTTTGTGGATTAAAATTTGAAAAAACTTGAAGAGTTGGAATCACTTAAAATGAGTAAGAAATTTACATCTTCGGGTGCCTCTATGTCTGCTTCTGCCTCCCCACCATCTGGACAGCGTTCAATTCAGACATTGTTAAAGCAAGATAAAGAAAAAGAAAAAGAACAAGAAAGAGTATCCTTCCAGATGATTATGCAAGGAATTCAAGATCTTAAGGTAAAAATGGATACTATTGAACAAAGAACAGGTAGGATGGAACAGATGATGGAAAAATATGAGGAGAGACTTCAAAACGTTGAAGAGGGAGGCAAACAAAGAGAGGAGAAAATTGGAAATATTGATAATAGATTAACAGTGATTGAACAAGAAAAAAGCGAGATGGTGAAGTGGGAGTTGGATAGATCAGAATTTTATCTCAGATTTCAAAATATAGAAGAAGAAAAAGGACAAGATCTGGCTGTGATAATGGTAGGAATTCTGGCGGAGGCGCTCGAGATAACAGAAGAGAAGATGATGGATGGAATAGATGAGATATATCGAGTTTTTACAAGATATGCGATGAGAAATAACTTACCCAGAGAAGTTCATATTAGATTTATTAAAAAATCTTTGAAGACACAAATATTGCAAGCAGCAAGAGAGAAGCCATTGAAATACAAAGGTAAAGAAATTTTGGTTTTAAAACAAATACCTAGAAGAGTGAGAGAGATGAGAAGAGAATATCGATTCCTGACTAAAAGGTTATTGGAAAAAGAGGTGTCTTACAGGTGGTTGATTCCAGAAGGATTGATGTTTACGTGGCAGGAACAGAGACATAGAATTGATTCAATCGAGAAAGCAGAACTGTTTTGTGCAGAGGTTTTTGGAGGGAGAGAAGGAGGAGCAGGAAAGGAGGTCCCATCAATTGAATCCCAAGAGGAACAAATGGAGGTTGGAAAAGAAGAAGGTGCAGTAGGTGGACAAGTGGATACTAAAGATCAACGTGAGGCAAGACCCACGAGAGTGGTTAAATCTAAATATAAAATATAATTATGGAAGAGAAAAAGTTGATTACAATGAATATAAATGGACTGAATTCAGCTGCTAAGAGAAGGAAGACTTTCCATAAATTAATGAAATTAAAGTTTGACATAATTTGTTTACAAGAAGTTCATATTAAAAAGCAACATGAACAATTGTTATTACAACCAAAATTAGGGAAATTGTTTACCTCTTTGACACAATCTAAGAAAAGAGGGGTGGTTTTATATATTAAAGAGGCCATTCCAGCAAAAATGATTTATACAGATGATGATGGGAGAATATTAATGGTAGAAATAATGGACAATAATAGAAAGATACTTTTGATTGCAATTTATGCACCGAATGATAAACAGGAAGAATTCTATAGAAAATTACATACTAAGACTGCCGAACTTGACTATGCTAATGTAATTATGATGGGAGACTTTAATGGAATTGTGGATAATAAACTTGACTATATTGCAACAGCAGTAAAGCATAACAGGAAAACTCTTCCTAAATCCTTTTTTAAAATGATAGATGAATTAACTTTAAAAGACATATGGAGAGAAAGAAATGATAAATCTAAACAATTTACGTTCTATTCAAATAGGCATCTATCATGGTCCAGACTGGATATGATTTGGATCTCAACAGATTTAATGTCTAGTATTCAAGAAGTAAATATTGAAACAAGTACTTGGGCTGACCATAACCCATTGACAATTGAATGGAAGGGACAAAGGAAAAGATCGAGATGGACATTAAATAATTCTATTTTGAAGGATAAGGAATTTATACAATGGATGGAGAAAGAATTGGCCTTCTTCTTTAAAGAGAATAGAAAAGAAGACACCTCAACACAGAATGTTTGGGACACAATGAAGGCCTATGTTAGAGGCTTGATAATAGACTATACAAGAAAAAAGAATAATAGGAAAAGGCGAACTCTTAAAGCCTTGGATGATGAATATAAGGGACTTGAAAAAGAATTACAGAAAATGCCACACAGAAAAGATGTTAAAATGAAACTGGATATAACTAAACATAAAATGGACTTAATAGAGAAAGAAGAATTGGCACAGAAAATTAGGAATGCCAAACAGAATTATTTTGAGGATGCAGATAAGCCAGGTAGATGGCTAGCATACAAATTGAGAAAGGAGAAAGAGTCGAGGAAAATACCGCAGTTAATAGACGACCAAGGTAAAATTTGTTATGGCAGCAAAGAAAAAAAAGAGATTATCTATGATTTTTATAAGCATTTGTATAAGAAAGAAGACATTGATGAGGAGAAAGTTAAACAATACCTGCAGAATGCAAATCTACCTAAGATACCTAAAGAGATTGAAGAAATGCTAGAAAGCAATATAACAATGATGGAGTTAAGTCAAGCACTTAAGCAACAAAATAATGGAAAGGCACCAGGTCCAGACGGGTTTCCTGTAGAATTTTATAAAACCTTTCAAGAATCACTGTGTATTCCACTGTTAGAAGTTATGAATGAAGTTATGTTAAAAAAGATGATACCTAAAACATGGTCAGAGGCTTACATGACACTTATTCCAAAAGAGGAGGCGGACCTACTGCAAATTAAGAATTATAGACCGATTTCTTTACTAAATGCAGATTATAAAATTTTTGCTTCAATATTAGCAGAAAGACTTAAAAAGTACTTGAATAACTTTATCCACCCAGACCAAAATGGGTTTTTGCCAAAGCGACAAATCAGAGACAATATGAGAGTAATTCTGGACACCTTGGAATACTATGAGGCGCATCCTGAAAAGCAAATGGCTTTGATATTTTTAGATGCTCAAAAGGCATTTGATAACGTGAATTGGAGATTTATGTTACTTTTAATGGAACAGATGGGCTTTGCTAGAAGATTTATTCAGGCAATAGAAGCAATTTACAATGAACAAACAGCTAAGGTAATGATGGAGGGAGAATTTACAGATCCTATTAATATAAGAAAAGGCACAAGACAAGGTTGCCCTCTTTCTCCCTTGATATTTGTATTGACTTTGGAAGTGTTGAACAGAAATATCAGAGAAGATAAAACTATAAAAGGAATGAAAATTAAAAAGGAAGAATTTAAACTACAAGCCTTTGCAGATGACCTAGTCTTTATCTTGGAAGACCCTATAGAAACAGCCTCGAAACTGTTGGAAAAGATAGAGGTCTATGGGGAGGTGGCTGGTCTGAAAATAAATAGAGATAAAACAAAGATTTTGTCAAAGAATATGTTGCTGAAACAAAGGGAAGAGTTGGCAGAACTGTTAAAAATTCAAGTTACAAACAAGGTTAAGTATCTGGGGATATATTTGACATCAAGATGTAGTACATTGAAGGAGAATAATTATATTAAACTTAAACAACAGATAGCCCAAGATTTGAAAAAATGGGAGAACTTACAATTGTCATTAATAGGAAGGATTTCAACAATCAAGATGAACATTTTACCCAGAGTCTTATTTCTGTTTCAAACAACACCAATTAGGCTTGGAAAAGAATATTTTGAGGATTTAAATAAAATTGTTTTGAAGTATATATGGCAAGGCAAGAAAGCAAGAATAAAGTTAAAGCTTTTACAGGATGTTAGATTTAGAGGAGGGTTTGGTCTGCCTAATTGGGAGTTGTACTACCAAGCTGCAAACTTGATGTGGGTTAAAGAATGGATAACATTAAGGAAAACTAGATTGTTGACATTAGAAGGTCATGATTTGTTGTTGGGCTGGCATGCTTTTTTATGGTACAAGGGAACGAAAACACAGGGGTATTTTAGGAGACATTATATACGGGAGTCTCTGTGGTTGAATTGGGAGAAGATAAAAAAACAGTGTTATTTGAAAATTCCAGTTTGGTTATCGACGATAGAAGCGTTCTCTTATCCTATAATTTATAAAAAGGAACAAACAGTTAACTATGGGGATTTATTAGATGAAAAGGGTGAACTTAAATCGATGCAAAAACTGGAAGAACAAGGTATACAGATGAATTGGTTTTCATACTTGCAAATACATTCAAAGTACTATGAGGATTCCAAAGCAGAGGGATTTTATGATAAGCAAACTGACTTGGATAAGATTTTGATGGGTACTGATGAAAAGGTGATTAAAAAATTGTATGGTTATTTATTGCAAATTAAGCTTGAGGAAGAACAAGTTAAAGAAACTATGATTGCGTGGGGGAGGAATTTTGGATATGGGATTGATTTAGAGAAATGGCAGAAATTATGGTCGCAAAATTATAAAATGACAATGTCTACAGCCTATAAAGAAAACTTGTATAAGATGTTTTACAGGTGGCATTTTCCCCCGACAAGGATAGCAAGAATGTTCAAGAATAAATCCGAAAAATGCTGGAAGTGTCATCAGAAACCTGGTTCATACTATCACATGTGGTGGACTTGTGAGGATGCTAGAAAATATTGGACTAAAATCCACATGTGGCTGGAAAAAATGACGAAGAAGCATATAGACTTGAAACCGGAGTTTTTTTTATTGGGAATCCTACCAGATACTTATAGTAAAGAGTTGAAATATTTGATCGTAAATGTATTGACTGCTGCTAGGATTGTATTTGCAAAAAATTGGAAAAGTGAAAAAATTCCATTGCAAGAAGAAGTTGTAAAGAAAATTTTGGAATGTGCTGAGATGAGTAGATTGACTTTTGAAATTAGAGAGCAAGAAGATAAACATTTTTATTTAGTTTGGGATCTTTTCTATCAATGGTTGAATGATGAAATATTAAAATATAAAAGTTAGATAATAAGGAATAATAATGTCTTTATTTTCTCTTTCTTTTTATTGGTTTTTGATACTATATCTATATAATAGTTTTCTTTGTTTCTTTTTTTTTCATATTTGGGATAGAATTGGTATGATTATAAGATTTGTTTTAGAATAGGGTACTTAAAATATAGTTATCTCACAAAGGCATGATCGAATAAAAGTTTAGTCAAATTTTGCTTTTTTTTTTTTTAATGGCGATACTAGGATTTATAAATTTGTATTGATAAGAGTGTTATGAGTGACTGTAATTGTGACTATGAGGTGAATGCACAAAACCGATGGACCAACCGACTTACTGTGTGTACAAAAATATGGGGGAGCTGATATTTTTATGTTTTGTTGTTGTGTTTTTCATGTCAAAAAAAACAATAAAAATTTATATAAAAAAAAAAAAAGAATAAAGGAAGGGGATGAGTGGAAGACAGCTTTTAACACACCATTGGGATGCTACCAATTTAAAGTGCTCCCTTTGGACTGCAAGGAGTGCCTGCCATGTTTATGCCATTGATCAATGAAACCATGAATTTTTATATAAAGGGGTTCTAGTGTATCTTGATGATATTTTAATCTACATGGAAATGATGGAAGAACACATCAAGCTACTCCATGCAGTCCTCACAAAACTCTTAGATGCTAAACTATATGCAAAACTCTCTAAATGCGAATTCCACCAAGAAAAAAATTGACTATTTGGTGTATAGAATATCCCATGAGGGAATAGAGATGGACCCACAGAAAGTAAAAGCTGTATTGGTCTGGGACCCGCACACCCACAAACAACTGCGAAGCTTCCTGGGGTTTGCAAACTTTTATCGCCAATTCATTCCAGCTTTTACAAACATTGCCCTCCCCATCACGAACTTGCTAAAAATGAAGGGTGGGGGGAGAAACCCAAACCAAGGCAACCTCTTATCTGGACAATGCCAAGCAGCATTCGAGAAACTCAAACATCTATTCTCAGCAGAACCAGTCCTTAAGCATCCAGATCCCAAACAACCTTTTTTCATCCAGCAGACACTAGTGATGTTGCACTTGGAGCAGTTCTCCTCCAAAAGAATGGAAGTGGACAATTACAACCATGCGCTTATACATCCAAGAAACTGACGGAAACCAAGCAAAGATGGGCCATATGGGAGAAAGAGGCATATGCTATGTGGTGGGCAATGCTCACATGGAGACATTTCCTGGAAAGAAACCAAATTCCCTTTGAAGTATGGACTGATCACAAAAATCTGGAAGCACTGAGAAATCCACAGAAACTCTCCAAAAAACAAGCAAGGTGTCATTACTTTAAATGATTTAATTTCACTCTCAAATATTTTCCTGGGAGAAAGAACTTCTTAACAGATGCACTGTCCAGAAAACCCCAATACAACAGCAAAAAGATTGAGGTTATAAAACCGATGATCCAACCGACCCAACTAGCAGCCAAAATAATCACCCAGGCACAAAAAAAAATAAATCATCCCCACCTGCGAGCTGCCCCACCTGTGCGGCTGCAAAGAGAAGACAAGGAAAATATCCTGGACTTTTACAAACAGTAGCAGACCCTTCTGTACCCTGGAAAGAGATTATGGACTTTATAGTGGAGCTTCCCAAAAGTGCTAAGGTTGAGAAATACTGCTTTTATGGGTTTATTTAATTTTGTCATCATTTTTTGGACAGATAGATCCTTTGGAGTTACAATTATTAACAATATCATGTCTTCTAGAATATTCAATGATATTATTATACTCTTGATTATGTTTATATTGCTTTAGTCACTTGAGTTTATATAGACAATAAAGGGGTACCAAGATGCAGAGCTCATTTACTATATTTCTCCTAATGGATTTGAATACTATCATATTGTAACACTTTAGAATACATATAGGTCCAGAAAGACTTGCACATAGTTATCTACCAATTCTCTCCTTTAATCCTTTTTTAAATTACACTAGCATAAATATAGTTATTAATATTTTTATTACATTACTAATGAGAATGTTGAAATTTCTGAATGAAATTATGTTACAGTCCTGTCCAATATAGAACAGTTTGATTCTAATTCCTGTGTCAGATCTGTGTATCTGCCATTCTTCAATGGAAGAAGAAGTGGGGGAGAAGTTGGTACAAGTAATCCTTTTTGATGTAACCTGAATATATTAAATCCTATATTGATTCTGTATAACTTGCACATGACATACATCTGGAGGAGTGGAGCCAGATGTCCAGAAACTTGTCATCTCTGGAAGTGATAACAGGATGAGAAGAGACCATAAAAATTCCAGTCCTGGAAGAAACTCCTGGGAACTCTGCAAGATACCTTCTTAGAGAAGGGGAAGGGGATTAACTTGTTGGTTCTTTGTTTGACTAAATCGACATCTGAATGAGGGGAGGGGTTTTAACTTCCTTTATCTATGACTGTATGCTTGGGGGTATCTTAGATTCTGCTTTGCCTAGTGTTGAGATAAAACCCCTTTCAATAAAGGATTCCTTTTGAAACACCTAGTTTTCAGAAGTTCGTTCTTTTCAGTTGAAGGGGAAAAGTTCAATTCTCACATAAAGCAGAATCTGCAATAGTGGTCAATCCTGGAGAGGATTTTTTTAAAAAAAAAAAAACACTTCACTCTACCGAGGGGACCCTGCAAAAATGTCTGAATATAGCAAGGAGCAAGGGGAAGCCGAATGCTGGGGAGAAATTTCTACATCTACCCAGCCCAACACTGACTTGCTGTACCCCATCAAAGACAGTGAAGCCTCCAGCGAGAATTCCACAAAGCCCCGCTGGTCTATTGGAAAGAGAGACAGCTAGGATGGAAGAACCAAGGGAGTAACCCTCACCTGGTGTAATCGTAAACCCGTGTGGAAATTGGAGCTGGAGACCCTATTGGATCAGGAAGAATAGGTCAAGGAACCACCGGTGGATGACCGACTGAAAAGGTACATAAATTGCCTCATGAAGAAAACCCTGGAGAACCTCAATGTTAGGGATGGACCGGGTAGCCAACGTAGGAGAGCAAGGGAACCAGAAATTGGGAGAACCCAAGCCGTCACCCCTGATCCAACTGAGAATGGTTGAGCAGAGGAACAAGCCGAACGTCCAGCTGCCATACCAGGTACCCAACCCCTTTCCATCCCAGAGCAACCCGTCCCAACCCAGAGACATACAACTGCAGAGAAAGATCCCACTCTTGGGGGTAAAATTCAATGGGGACCCCCAGAAACTGGGATTTTTCCTGGTGCAAGTCCTCACCTACATGCAAGAATACAGGCAGAACTTCCCGACCCAGGGAGCCCAAGTGCAAGTCATCACCCCAGCCTTAGAAGGGGTGGCAGTTAGATGGATGGTGGCTCTCCACAATGTCAACGCTCCAGAGCTGAGGAACCTTGATCGATTCATGACAGCCCTACGCCATCACTTTGAAGACCCCCTTGCCAATAGAAAAGCCTGTGACTGTATTACAGTTGTAAAGCAAAGCCATCGCCCGGTAGCTGAGTATACTGAGGAATTTCGTGACTTGGCTGGCTGAGTTGACTGGCCAGAAGATATCCTAGTCTGTTGGTTCAAAGATGGACTCAATGATGACCTGTATGCTGCCTGTGGGGCCCCAAACCTCCTGCATGAATGGTACATGATGGCAGAAGAGATGGAGATAGACATGACCTGAAACCAGTACAGCAGTGTCAAAGTCTGGAGAAGATCCCCACCCCAGGGAAAATGGGAATTTTTCAAACCCCAGACCACCATGACCCCAAGATCACCTGGCTGCTTTAAGTGTGGAAGAGAGGGACACTGTGCAGCAGAATGCCATTTGAAAACCCCTGCTAGAAAGTCAGACCACCCATCAGGGGGAATCTTGGAAAGCCCAACCTCAAGGAAAAGAAACTGGTCTGAGAAGCCGAGGTTGTGAGGTTCCACTCCCCCAACCCAGAAGAAGAGCCCCCAATGCCCCAAGGAGACCTGAGCCAGTCCAAAAGTGATCTGGAAGATGACCTGCTGGTAAGCAACCCAATTGAACCAATCACTCTACCACTAAGACTGTTTCTCCCCAGCCAAGGGAACTGGGAGGAAGTTGCAGCATTGCTAGATTCGGGATGCACCTGATGCCTAATAAATCCCTCCCTTGCAGAGAAATTGGGGATCCAACTGAAAGAAATGGAAAATCCCATCGCTTTCTGCCAATTAGATGGAACCATAGCGTGGAGAGATCCAGCCCGTTTTGCCACAGAACCATTGAAAATAAGACTAGGGAACCATAGGGAGATGCTCACATTCATTGTAGAACCAGGAATGGAAGGGCCACTAGAACTAGGACTCACATGACTATGGAAATGGAATCCAAAAATAAACTGGAAAACAGGAACCAAGCATTTCCAGAAACATGTAGCATTTGCAAACTGCCCAGAGGAAAGGAAAAGAAAGGGAATAGAGAACAGAGAACCAGCCATGGCCAGCCGGCCAGCTGAACCCATTAACATCCCCAACGAGTACCAGGATTCAGCCCAAGTATTCAGTGTGGAGGCTTCAGATAAATTCTCACCCCATCGTGCCACAGACTGTGCCATTGAAATCCTACCAGGGGCTAAACTTCCAAAACTGAAAATGTACTGCATGTCCCCCAGAGAATTAAAAGAACCCAGGGCATTTATCGATAAAAATCTAAAAAGGGGTTTCATCGAACCTACCCGACCAAAAATAGCAGCCCCAGTATTATTCTGTGGAAAGAAAGATGACTTGACACATCTTTGTGTTAATTACCAAAATCTTAATGCAATCAGTGTGGAGACTATGTACCCACTCCCCTTCATGAAGGACATGTTAGCCCACTTCTCTAAAGGAAATTTTTTTCTCAAAGTTAGACCTATGAGAGACATACTACTGCATTAGAATAAGGGAAGGGGATGAGTGGAAGATGGCTTTTAACATCCCAATGGGATGTTACCAATTTAAAGTGCTCCCTTTTGGATTACAAGGAGCCCCTGCCATGTTTATGCAATTAATTAATGAGACCCTCCGTGAATTTTTGTAAAGGAGTTCTTGTTTATCTTGATGATAATCTACACCAAAACCAAAGAAGAACACACCAGATTACTCTGGGCAGTTCTCACAAAACTCCTAAATGCCAAACTATACACAAAACTCTCTAAATGTGAACTCCACCAGGAAAAAATTGACTACCTGTGATACAGAATATCCCACAAGGGAATAGAGATGGACCCACAAAAAGTAAAAGCTGTAAGAGATTTGGAGACACCACATACTTGCAAATAACTGCAAAGCTTCCTGGGTTTTGCAAACTTTTACCGCCAGTTCATTCCAGCTTTTGTGAATATCGCCCTCCCCGTCACAAACTTGTTAAAAACAAAAGGGGGGGGGGAGAAACCCAAACCAAGGCAACCCATTACCTGGACAATGGAATGCCAAGCGGCATTCAAAAAACTTAAACAACTGTTCTCAGCAGAACCAATCCTTAAACACCCAGATCCTGAACAACCATTTGTCATCCAAGCAGACACTAGAGATGTAGCAGTTAGAGCAGTTCTACTCCAAAAGAATGGATGTGGGCAGTTACCATCATTTGCTTATACTTCCAAGAAACTGACAGAAACCGAAAAAAGGTGGGCCATATAGGAAAAAGAGGCATATGCTGTGCTATGGGCACTCCTCACATGGAGACATTTCATGGAAGGGAACCAAATCCCCTTTGAAGTCTGGACTGATCATAAAAATGTAGAAGCCCTGAAAACTCCATGGAAACTCTCAGAAAAACAAGCAAGGTGGGCTCAATATTTTAAACGGTTTAATTTCACTCTCAAATATTTCCCAGGGAGAAAAAATTTCTTGGCAGATGCCCTATCCAGGAAATCTGAATACAACAGCAAAAAGATTGAAGTTATGAAACCCATGATCCAACCTACCCAACTTGGAGCCAAAGTAATCACCTGGGCACAAGGGAAAAAAGAATCACTGACTGACAATGCAATGACTTCAACATTTGAGGAGGCACTACTTAAGAACGACTGGCTCCAGGCTAACAAAGACACTTGCTTATTCAAAGATGATCTAGCCTGGGTAGGAAACAAACTTTACGTCGCTGCCAGCCAGAGGATGGACCTCATGAAATGTTTCCATGACTGACCTCCTTCCTTTTGCAGAGGTAGCATACAACAACTCGGTCCACAGCAGCACTGGTTTCACCCCATTCCAGGTGGCCACAGGCCAAGATTTCAACCCCATGTCAGAACCACCCACCAAGGAACCTGAAATTCCCTCCCTTAAGGAATGGATTGATAAGTTGCAAGCCACTTGGCCAATGGTCAGACTAGCTTTATAAGAGGCTAGAGCAGCTTTTAAAGCACAAGTGGACAAAAAATGCTGCGAGCCTAAACCTTTCAAAGTTGGGGACCACATATATTTGTCCACAAAATTCCTAAAATCGTTGCAACCCTCTAAGAAACTGGGACCAAAATTCATTGGGCCATTTTCCATCTCCAGGATTATTAACCCTGTTACGGTAGAGCTTCTACTTCCCAAAACACTTAGACAGGTTCATCCAGTGTTCCACTGTAGCCTACTGAAACCAGAAATCACTTAAAACCTTAGACCCACTCTTTCCACAGCTCCAACTCCCATTATGGTACATGGGGAACAACATTTTGAAATTAAAGAAATGCTTGATTTGTTCACTCACCGTGGTTCCACGCAATATTTAGTAGCTTGGAAACACGTTCGTTTCTCAGACAATGAGTGGGTAGCCAAATGACATGTAAAAGCACCCACATTGCTACAGAAGTTCCACCTGAAATACGCTCACAAACCATCCTAAAATATAAATGTAACACGTTTTATGTCTTCCAGATTTTTGAGAAGGGCAGGATGTCAGATCCATGTATCTGCCATTCTTCAATGGAAGAAGAAGGGGGGGAGAAGTTGGTACAAGTAATTCTTTTTGATGTAATCTGAATATATTAAATCCTATATTGATTCTGTATAACTTGCACATGACATACATCTGGATGAGTGGAGCCAGATGTCCAGAAACTTGTCACCTCTGGAAGTGATAACAGATGAGAAGGGACCATAAAAATTCCAGTCCTGGAAGAAACTCCTGGGAACTCTGCAAGATACCTTCCTAGAGAAGGGGAGGGGGATTAACTTGTTGGTTCTTTGTTTGACTAAATCGACATCTGAATGAGGGGAGGGGTTTTAACTTCCTTTATCTATGACTGTATGCCTGGGGGTATCTTAGATTCTGCTTTGCCTAGTGTTGAGATAAAGGATTCCTTTTGAAACACTTAGTTTTCAGAAGTTTGTTCTTTTCGGTTGAAGGGAAAAAGTCCAATGCTCACCTCCTGTTAGTTTTGATATATTGCATAATTCAGAAAATATATTTACTTTTTTATTACAAAAATATTGTCCATAAGTTTAGAACTTTTCAGTTTATCTTCTCTTACATACTCAAAATCTTCAAAATAAAACTGAATTATGTATGTATGTATGTATAATATACAACTTCTGATTTTAATAATTTCATTCAATTTGCATTTTAAATTTCTGTGAGTTCACACATGTACAAATTGCTTCTTATACAGAAATAAAATGCTATCTACAGTTTATTGGTACAACATGTATAGATGTAATAATATATTGTGACTTCTTTTGCTATTCCTTATGTACAGTAATACCAACTGAAGCCTATTCAGCAATTCATAGTAGCGCAACCTATGATTTAACATGTGTAAATTTCATTTAAATATAGAAGTGTCGGTTTGTTTCATCCTGGTTGAAGCATGTATGCTAGTTATATAAGGAGCATGTACCATCATTTTTATATAAAGAATAATACAGTCAGAAAATGAACCGCTGGCCATGTAATGGTTTGCATCTTCAATTTTCTAAATTTTCTAAACAGTTCATTTTTATAGTCATTTTTTTTTCTGCTTTCAGGATGTTTTCTTGCAAACTGCATGCATATTTCTCTTTTACTTATCTTGATATTTTCATTCTTCAGCTGTTAACCACAGCTTCAAGTTTTTTATACTATATATTGTTAAACAATATAATTTGGTGGATGCCATGCATGATACCCTGTTCACTGTTTGCAATTATTTTTATCTAAATTGTCCACTTCAAGAATCACTCAAATATGGTTTTAATTTTATCTCCACAAATTTAACCTTGAATTCAGAATTTTTCATAGTGATTTTAAATATTTAAAAATGGATTTGTTTTAATTTCACCATGATCCATGAGTAGACTTTGATCCTCTCAGGACAAGGAAAGGATGGAAAATCTATCATAAGTGCTTCAGACAGTTGTTTCCTCATGAGCAGATTGCAAGTCAGTGATGTCTAGCCCTGGAAAACAAGAGTTGCTACAACTTACTCAAATTTTGCTTTTACCATAAAAAGTCACTAAGTTTGCATATTTTCTTTTCTAATTACATTTTTCAACTATTAGAGACCTTTGATTCAGCAAGTCTGCAAACACTGGATGAATCTGAAAATTTTAATTAAAGGAAAAGAATAAATGAACCTTATTAATAGGCTACCACCCAGTCAGTTGGGTTGAAATGGAAAACTATAGAAAATAAATAAATAAATATGACAAAACTACACAAAACATTATAACATTGAAGATACCAAAGGACACTTTTGAAATCAGAAATTAACATCAACAATATCAATAGTAATATTTGCCTTTGCTCATACCAATACAATGATGATGCTTTGTAAATTTGTTTATAGATGGCAATAGTACTTACATACTGCTTCACAGAGCTTTACAGCCCTCTCTAAGCAGTTTACAGAGTCAGCATATTGTCCCCAACAATCTGGGTCCTCATTTTACTGACCTCAGAAGGATGGAAGGCTGATTCAACCTTGAGCCAGTGAGACTCGAACTGCCAAACTGCTGGTAGTTGGCAGTCAGTAGAATTAGTCTGCAATACTGAATTCTAACCACTGGGTCACCATGGCTGTAGATAAAGAGATGAGACTTAAAATGAAGAAATCATTGTTTGTAAATTAAGAGGATATTAAAAGTTTTTAAATAATTGCTTTGATAATTGTGATTATGTTAAAATGTTAAAATTATGTTGCCCTGTCCACAAAAAATGTTGGTTGTTAAAGGAAAATTGCAAATAAAATATATACCAAAAAACTCCACTTAACTAACAAATAAGATAAAATGCAGGAAGGTAGAAACAGAGAGAGAGAGAATGTAAAAATACAGAAATATTTACATTATTTATATATCTATATTTATTTGTATTAAAAAATGCAAAATGTATAAGTTGAAAAGGGGGCTACCCAACCTTTTGGAACCATAAACTCACAGCTCTCCTTCTACAATGCCACCCAGATATCCAATATCTCCATTTTTTAAAAAACTGTCTTGCTAAGCTTATCTAGAAACCTTGAATTCACAATGCTTCCTGTTCTGTCTATTGAATGCTGACTACTAGTAAATAACTTTGTGTATTCTAAAGCTTAAATTTGGACTAAGATTTTGCCAGTCAATTCCACTCTTCTGTTGTCTCTTCTGTTGTTGACATGTTAATGGTTTTGCTGAAGCCTTCAGGTCAGTATGTTCTTTTCCTGGATTATGTATGTATATATTTTTCTGTTTTGTTTTCATGTTTCTACTCAGCAGCTATTACATTTTGTAAATGCTTCTACCACAATGGTCCATACACAAAAAAAGTTCTAATATAAATTCTAAAAAATACATGAATACTTCTTTGTTTTAAGTTTTATTAGATTTTTATTTTTAGGTATACATCAATATCAATACATGAATAGTATGGCCCCTGGGTATAATTCATTTTGATACAAACATCAATAATGATAATCATAATAGGTGTTATATTAATCAAACTTATATAAGCCTAGTATTAATATACATGGTTTTTAGAGTAGTTATTCATTATTTCAATGTTCCATTTTAATGCCAATGATATTATAAGCGTAGTATACATACATAGTAATACCATCTTTCTACTTCTGATCTTTTCCATCAAATTATTACTTATATTCTGTTATATAAAAATTATATCTGCTAATATTTCCCCATTTCTTATTTCTACCTCTATTCTCACTTCTAATCAGGTCACCATTGCTAATCCTAGTATTAATACACATGTTTATATTAAGACATAGTCCTTCATTCTTTGATTGTTCAAAGTCACAATACACCAGCCTTCCTATTATTTAAACATAACTAATACCATCTTTCAACATCCAATCTTTCCATTTAACTATTGCTCCATATAAAAGGGTGCATTCTTATTTCTACCTCTATTCAGTTTTGTAATCAGGCCATCATTATATTAGTGTGTGTGTGTGTGTGTGTGTGTGTGTAAAATAATTCCTTTCTATCCATCATCTCTCATTTATTTTAATACTTCAATTCTTATTCATTTTTTGGCTCACCTTCCATATTCCTCTCTTGGATCTTTGTCTCTATCAACATCTGTATCTTCACCAGTCAGACTGAATATTTCTCCCATCTCTGTCCTCCTAAAGCTGCCATACTCCAGAGTATCCACCCAAACCCCTATCTCCCTTTCAAAAATATCTTCCAGATTATCCAATTCCATTTTTAAATATCTTAAAGTACTTTTCCATTGGTTTATTTCATCAGTCATTATTGTCTTTATTGTCTTCTCCTGCTCATTTTCTTGCTTTGTTTGCTATTTGCCCATTCTGTCTTTTCTTCCATTCTTTCTGCTATCTCCTCTATTTCCTGGGCTCTTTGATCTCCATTCATTATCAGCTGTAGTGTTTTTTTTATTTTCCTATATACCTATACCTTGCATTAGGTTCTTTATCTTTGCAATTAGTACCCCTAATGTTTTGGAACATCAATGCCATTTCTCTTGAAATCTCACTCATTCCCCCCAGATAGAGCATCTTAATTAATTTAATGTCCTGCTCTTACTCTGGTCCAAAAACAATATATTCCAGTCCAATGTTGCTCCTCAGAAAGTTCAATAATCATATTTCTTTACATCTCAGGATTATTAATCAATTCCATTTAAGTAGTCTGCAAATAAAAAGTCACTTTACTTTACTTGAGAGTCTTCCTTATTCTCACAATAGAGTCTCTAGTAATCATAAGTAAATAGTTATAGAATAGTAAGTCTTACCATAATCCTCCAGGTCACCAACGAGTGGACTGCAGACCACTGGTGGTCCAAGAGAAAATTTTGGTGGTCCACAGAGAAATGTCATCCCCAAAGCAACCCCCAAAGCAATAAATCCAGGCTGAGTGGGAACACAAGGCTGCGCTGCCCACATGGCCTGCAGGAACACAAGGCTTGTGTTACTTGCATTGTGAACAACACAAAGTAGTGAAGAGAGGGGGGAAACAGCAAAGCGGGGGAACTTACCCCACTCACTCCACATGCCTCGCCTGGCTACCAGGCTGCTTCTTTCTGCTTCTTTCTTCTTTTGCTTTTGGCTGCACAGAAGGAAAGCAGCTAAAGTCTTTCTTTCTCTCCCCGAAACTCCACCAGAAATGAGTCTTTGGGACCCTGCAAGGAATCCTGTTCCAAAAGGCTGCGTAATTCTGGCAGAGTTTGGAGGAGAGAAAGAAAGACTTCTGTTGCTTCTTCTGCTTTCCTTGTAAGAAGCCAAAAGTCTCTCTTTCTCTCCCCACCACCACCCAAGAATGGAGGTGGAGCTGGTAAAGAATGATTGATCAGTAAGAAAATGGGGTGGGGAATTTTCCTACAGACTTTTTGGGGGATTTGGGGGATTTGGGGGATTCTGCTTTTTCTGCAGAGACCCTGGGAAAATCCCCAAAAAAGTCTGCAGGAAAATTCCCCACTCCATTCTCAGGGGAGAGAGAGATAGAGAGATTTTTGGCTTCATGCAAGGAAAGCAGCAGAAGTCTTTCTCTCTCTCTCCCAAACTCCATCAGAATGGTACAGCCTCTTGGAACAGGACCCCAAAGATTCATTTCTGGCAAAGTTTGGGGGAGAGAAAATAAGACTTCTGCTGCTTTCTTTGCATGCAGCCAAAAGCAGAAGTAGCAGAGACCCCAGGAAAATCCCCCCAAAAGTCTGCAGGAAAATCCCTCACCCACCTTTCCTACCAAGTGATTGTTCTTTATTTGGGATCGCAGGATACCCTCTCCCCCCCCCCCGAGAACGGAGCTGAAAAACAGATTATGAATGTGACTGCCTTGGAGAGGGTGGGGGGGTGAGGGACGTGTGTGTCTGTCTGTGTGTGTGTGTGTGTGTGTGTGTGTGAGAGAGAGAGAGAGAGAGAGAGAGAGAGAGAGAGAGAGAGAACATCACCGCCAGCCCTCCAAGGTTAGATCCTCTCTCTCTCTCTATCTCTCTCTTTCTCTCTCTCTCTCTCTTTTTCTCTCTGTCTCTCCCACCAATGTTAGCAAGCCACCGTCAGTCAAAATTCATATTAGTAGTCCACGGGATTTAAAATTATGAGTTTGGTGGTCCCTGAGGTCCAAAAGTTTGGCAACCCCTGCTCCAGATGAATATTATTTATTTCTCTCATCAAATATTTTTCTAAATGTGGGAGTCTGGTATATTCCATTCAACAGTAGATGGCACCTTCATCTTAGGTTGCAGCATTGTTTCAAAACTTATAGATTTGATTAATCCAAATTTAGTTCAATTTATGAAAACAAAGTCAGCTATTCAAGTAGATTCAAGTAGATAGTTCCAGCACTTTATAATGCCTTTCCAAAACAACGTCTACCCAATTTAAGAATCCGATTTTCTGTTTTAAAAGGTCTTTATTTTTCTCCCCTTAGTTCCTTACTTTCGGGTCTAGGATTTTTCTCTCTATTTTACTGCTTTGAAAAAATAGTTCTAAGAGTCCCTTTCCTAGGTTTTTCTCTTTTTTTCCTTTAAAATTAGGCTCTAAATAAAAAAGGATCTTCTCAACCAGCTCCAATCACTGTTCATCTACACCACTCCTGCACAGTTTTTTATTGCCTTGGCTGTCCCAGCTTTGTGGCAGCCATCATGGCTGCTTCTTCTCATCAAGGGAGAGGGAAGAAGCTCTGAGTCCACCAAGAGAGTTGCTGCTCTCCCTGAACTGTAGGCACCCCTCTTTTCTTCACCACGCCTACAGGGTGGCTTTAGCTCCTTTCAGAGCCCTCCAAGAGGAAGAACTTGGCATGGGAACGTGGAGATCTGCTCCTCACATCCAATAGCACTGTGACATCAGCCAGAAATCAGTACATGAATACTTCTATTCAGTTAGGAGCCACACCAGTGGTGGGACTCAATTTTTTTCACTACCAGTTCTGTGGGTGTGGCTTGGTGGGCATAGCAGGGGAAGGATACTGTAAAATCTCCAGTCAGAAGTGGTACTTGCTGGTTCTCCAAACTACTCAAAATTTCCATTACCAGTTCTCCAGAACTGGTCAGAACCTGCTCAATACCACCTCTGAACCACACAGATTTTGTTTGTGATCTCATTTTAAAAGCACCTTGAAAGCATTTTGAGGAAAAAGAAAACTATGACAAAGATTTTAGGAGACATCTTTAGCATAAGAATTAATTATCTCATATAATTGAGCTGGGATTAAAATATTTCTTTTTTTAAAAGCTTTTTATTTTTTAAGACAAACATAAACAGACAGAAACATAAAAACATAAAACCATCTTCCAGTTACATACATACAGTGTGTCAGTTGGTTACAAACATTTTGTACTATCCTTTCATAGTCCTTACTCACAAGTTGTATAGATTCTCAAATTGTCAATCTAGCATATGCTTTTTTATTTAGCAGTTATTAATCATTCTTGGCTAAACTATTATTCCATCATTTTATACGAAATATTCTAGATTTTATTATAAATTTATATTATACATTTATCCAATGGTTATATATTTTATATTATATTCTATATCAATCTATTGATCTTCTATTACAAAACTTCCAAATCTGTTCCATTTCCATGTCTTGTTGTCTAGCCATTGATAAAATAAGTCCCATATCATATAAAATTGCTTATCTTCTTGTTCTCTAATTTCAAATGTCAATTTACTCATTTCAGCACAGTCCATAATTTTCTTAATAATTTCCTCCTGCATAGGTATTTTTTCATTTTTCCAATCTTAGCAAATACAATTCTAGCCACTGTTAAAACATTTACAATCAAATATTTCAATTCTTTACTGTATATTTCCGGTATAATTCCCAATAAAAATGTCTCTGGTTTAAAGTCTGTGTTGTTTTATCATTTTTTCCAACCATGTGTGGATTTTAGTCCAATATCTTTTTGCGTCCGAACATGTCCACCACATATGGTAATATGAGCCAGGTATCTGATGACATTTCCAACATTTATCTGATTTGTTCTTAAACATTCTCGTAATTCTCATTGGAGGTAAGTGCCACCTGTAAAATATCTTATACAAATTTTGTTTATAAGCAGTTGACATTGTCATTTTATAATTTTGAGACCACAATTTTTGCCATTTCTCTAAATCAATCCAATATCTGAAATTTTCCCCCCAAGCAATCATCGTTTCTTTAATTTGTTCTTCCTCTAATTTAAATTCTAATAAATGCCCATAGAGTTTTTTAATTACCATTTCATCAGTACCTATCAAAATCTTATCTAAATCAGTCAACTTATCATAGGAACCTTCTGTTTTAAAACCTTTATCAAATCTAGATTGTATTTGTGCATATGAAAACCAATTCATTTTTATACCTTGTTCTTCCAACACTTGCACAGATTTAAGTTCACCCTTTTCATTCAATATCTCACCATATCTAACTGCTCCTTTTTATATGTTATTGGATAAGAAAAACCTTCGATAGTAGATATCCATAATGGAATTTTTAAATAATATTGCTTTTTTATCTTCTCCCAGTTTAAAAACAATACCTCTCGAATATAATGTCTTCTAAAATACCCCTGCATTTTAGTTCCCTTATACCAGAGGAAACCATGCCATCACAACAACAAGTCATGTACTTCTAAGGTCAATAATCTGCTGTTCCTTAATGTTATCCATTTCTTTACCCACATCAAGTTTGTCACCTGATAATATAATTCCCAATTCGGCAAAGCAAATCCTCCTCTTATTCTTGCATCTTGTAAAAGTTTAAGTTTTATTCTCACTTTCTTTCCCTGCCAGATGTATTTTAACACTATTTTATTTAAATCTTCAAAAAACTCTTTCCCTAATCTGATTGGAATTGTTTAGAATATATATAAAATTCTAGGCAATACATTCATCGTAATTGTAAATATCAATGATAATTGCAAGTTTTCCCATTTTATCAAATCTATTGTTTGAGTTTGAGATAGTTATCCTCCTTCAGTGTACTGCATCTTGCTGTTATATATATCCCTAAATACTTAACCTTATTTGTGACCGGGATTCCCAAGATTTCCTCCAACTCTTTCTTTCATCTTGCTACAATGTTCTTTATTAATATCTTTGTTTTATCTTTATTTATTTTCAAACCTGCTACTTTTTCATATTCTTCTATCCTTTCTATTAATTTAGGTGCTGTTTCCAATGAGTCTTCTAGTGTAAATACCAGGTCATCTGCAAAGGCTTGCAATTAATTGAGAAGTTTTTACCAAATTCCAAATTCCAATAGAAAGGGGGGAAAACCTTCAGTTTAAATTTATTTATTTATTTGTTTGTTTGTTTATTTTTGTCAATTGCTTACAAGATAATAGGTATAAGTAAAAACATAGTTATGAATACATGGACACATATAAGAAAAATTTTAAAAAATAAAAGAAACAATAGGACAGGAATGGTAGGCATGTTGGTGCACTTATGCACGCCCCCTACAGACCTCTTAGGAAAGGGGTGAGGTCAATAGTAGACAGTCTAAAGTTAAAGTTTTTGGGGTTTGGGAAAGAAACCACAGAGTCAGGTAGAGTATTCCAGACATTGACCGCTCTGTTGCTGAAGTTGTATTTCCTGCAATTAAGTTTGGTGTGATTAACCTTGAGTTTGTATCTATTGTTTGCTTTTGTGTTGTTATGGTTGAAGATGAAGTATTCATTCACAGGTAGGACATTGCAATGTATGATTTTATATACTATACTTAGATCAGACCGAAGACAGCGTAGTTCTAGGTTTTCTAGGTCTAGAATTTCAAGTCTGGTGGCATAAGATATTCTGCAACAAGTAGAGGAGTGTAGAACTCTTCTTGTGAAATATTTCTGGACTTTCTCAACTGTGTTAATATCAGATACATAATGTGGGTTCCAGACTGATGAGCTGTATTCGAATATTGGTCTAGCAAATGTTTTGTATGCTCTAGTTATTAGTGTAAAAATACCAGAGAAAAAACTAGATAAGATTAGATTAACACCTCTTAATGCCTTTTTGGCTATGTAGTTACAGTGGGCTCTAGCACTTAAGTCATTAGAGATGAGTACTCCAAGATCCTTGACAGAGTTTGGATCATCAACAAGGTCTTGACTATTCAGCCTGTATTTTATTTTCTGATTTTTTTTTTTGCCAATATGTAGGACAGAACATTTATTTGTTGAGATTTGAAATTGCCATTTGTTTGACCATTCTGATACATACTCAAGGTCTTTTTGAAGGGTAGCAGTATTGTCTGTGGTGTTTTACATCATCAGCAAAGAGAATGCAGTTGCTCTTAAGATGATCGCAGAAGTCATTTTTGTAGAGTATAAAAAGAGTTGGTCCTAGAACACTGCCTTGGGGGACACCACTTTTGACAGGTACAGAATGATAGGATGCTCCCAATTTTGACCATTGGTTGCCTGTCTGACAGGAATGCTTCTATCCAGTTATGCAGGTGTCCAGAGATACCGTAAGATTTTAGTTTTAGGAGTAATTTGTTCTGTACCACTGAATCAAAGGCTTTACAGAAGTCTACGTAGGTTGCATCTATTGCTTTGCCCTGATCGACTTGCATAGTCCAAATGTTTTTGCAGTGTAAGAGTTGTAGATTACATGATAGTTTTTTCATGAAACCAAATTATTTATTAGAGAGTAGGTTGTTTTTTTCTAAGTGGAGGATGTTGGATTGGTTAATAATTGATTCCATGACTTTACATGGAGGAATTCATGCAATTTTCATGACAATTATAGCAGAAAGTCTTAATTTTTAAAAAAATCAGTTTATTTATGTAGACCAAAATGGATTCCTCCATGTAAAGTCATGGATTCCATGACTTTACATGGTGATGCAGCATAAAGAGCTTGGTCTGTAATTTTCAACTGGGCTGGGGTCTCCCTTTTTGAAAATGGGGATGACCATGGCTTGTGACCATAATTTTGGCAAGGATCTGGTCCTGAAAGATTTTCCAAAGATTATGCTTAGAGAGAGGGTGGAGCTTGCATCACAGCGGTACAGCATGCGATATTTAAGCTCTAAGATCACTGCTGATATCTCCATTGCAGGACGGTCCCAACAGACCTAAACCATCCCGTAGAGATGGTGACAGAGGAGGGCACATCCTGTCAATCCCAGGGACATTGCAAAGTCCCTGGTAGATCCAGGAGAAGCCCCTTTTTCCTGCAGTGGAGAGGCAGCCATTAAAGCTGCTGAAGCTGGGACATCTCCAGAACAGAAGAAAGCTGGAAAGAAAGTGTGTCAGTTTGATGAGATAATTTTCTACTTATTTTTTTTTCTGGAGAGAACATCCTAAAAGACTAAAAATTAAATTTAAAAGTGAAGATAAAAGTGCTCAAGCAGTGAGATTAAGCATAAATTAAACCTGAAGGTTTTTTTTCTTTTTATTAGAACTTTGGATTTTGTTAAAACTTTTTAACTTTTAAATTGGACTGGTTTTTCCTTTTTCCTTTTTATTTTTTCCCTTCAAAATAATTCTTTGGAAAAGTTTTATTTTCTTGCTTTTTCTTTTTAATAATTTTAGATTCTTTATATTTTTTATTATTCCTGATTTTAATATTAGAGGGGAAGGGAAAGGGAAATAAGTAGTGCTGCCACTTGGGGGCTTGGATACATTGTTTTCCTTTCTTTCTTTCTTGTTGATACATTTGCTGTTACATTCAAGGGCTCTGTGCTTTTCATTGAAAAGATAGTGGGAAGAGCATGTAGATTGTTTGCAGGTGCTCTTCTGTGGAACTACTGATAGCTGGAGTCTGGATTTGAAATTGAAGAAAGAAGATTGAAGTGACCTTGAAAAGAAAACTGGAAATTTTGTTTTTTTATTTTTTGATTTGAGCCTCGAACATATAGTGGCAGTGCTTTGCTTGTTGACAGAATTGCATTTTCTCTTTCCTTTTTTTTCTATCCCCCCCCCATTGGATTTTTATATTTGGACTTATGCAAGAATAAGACTACTTTAAACACCCCCCCCCTTTGTTTTACCTCTTTGGCAAGGGGAATATACAGATCTCTGTCTTTTTAAATCTTTTCTTTATTTTTTTATTTTTTTCATCCTTTTTCCATTTTATATTTTTTTCTCTTTTTCCTTTTTTCCTACATAATTGGAACCAATTGGATTAAGGTATTCAAGTGCCTGAAGATTTTTCCCTTCCCTCTTTTATTTTTAATTATTTTTTCTTTTTTCTTTACTGGAGTGGCAATTGGCTGCTTTTGCTTTTGCTTTTCAATTTTTCTATAGTACTTTAAGTTGAGCAGAAAAATACCAGCCTCAGCTTCTTCAATCCCGACTTTTTCTTCCTCACCATCTGGAGGACAATGATCAATACAGGTAATGTTACAACAAGAGAAGGAGAAAGAAGTGACACTGCAGATGATTATACAAGGAATTCAAAAGATACAAGTAAAAATAGATAATATTGAAAAGAGAATGGAGAATATTGAGCAAAGAACAGAAAAGACCGATGAAAAAATAGAAAATATTCAACAGATGATGATGCAATATGAGGACAGAATTAAGAAAATTGAAGAACAAGATGTACAGGGAAGAAGGCGGAGCCACATCGCTGCGATACAGCTGCAATCTCGGGGCTCTGAGATTGCAACTGATATCTTCACCCCTGGTTGGTCCTAATGGACCTAAACCATCCCATAGAGACGGTGATAGTAAGGGGTGCGTTCTGCTGATCCCAGGGACATCGCAAAGTCCCTGGTTGATTCAGAAGAAGCCCTTTTACCATCGGCGGAGAGGCAACCTTTAAGCTGCTGAAGCTGTGACAGCTCCGGAAGGAAGAGACAGAAAGAGAAAGTGTATCGGCTGGTGAGAATTTTCTTTTTTTTTATTCGGGACTTAAGGACACTCTAAAATGAGAAGAATCCTGTAAGACTTTGGACAAAAACTGATAAAACTGACCTAGCGGCGATTTTTTAAAGAGAATGTCAAACTGAGGCTTGGCTTTTTACTATTACTTTTGTTTTCACTGAACTTCTATTGCGATCTAGTAACTGTAACTAGACTGGTTTTTTCTCTTATATTTATCTAATTTTCTTTTCTTTTTTTCTCCCTTTTTATTGTTAATAGTTTTTTTTTAGAACAGAGGCTCCCTTTAGTAATGTTTTTTCTTTCATATATATGTATATGTATATGTATATGTATATGTATATGTATATATATATGTATATGTATATGTATATTTCCTTTTTTATTAGGCTTTTTTTGGGAAAGAAGGGGGAGTGGATTAAAGAAACTTTGTAACACTGCCAACTAGAGGCTTGAAAATACTTTATTGGAAGTTGAGAGGACTGTGAAAAAATTCCTTTTTCAAGGACACTGGAACTTGATAAGATAGAGGGAAGAGCACTGGAGAATGTTTTAACAGATGTTCTTTGGAATTTCTATTATTAATTGAGTACTTGAAGCTTGGCTTTGGAATTTGTGGAGAAGCCATAATAAGAGCCTTGGATAACTAAATAAGATGCAGTGTGCTCTCTTTTTTACTTTCTTTTAGCTGTTCCATCCCTCCTCTTCAATCCCACAGTATTTTTTAATATTTGTATATCTATTTTTTTTTTCTTGTTTGACTTTATTTTTATTTTTCCCCTTAAAGGGAAAGCCTCAGAATACTTTTCTTTTTTCTTTTTTCTTATTGGGATTTTTGCCTTTTCTATTTTCATCTTTTATTTACTTCTATGGTTATTTTTTATTTTTATTTTCTGAGACCTCATAATTGGATTAAGGTGTGAAGAACCTGAAGAATTCTTTTTTTCTTCTTCTTCTTCTTTTTCTATCATTGCGTTTTAATATTATTGGGTTTTACTCTCTTTTTCTTTTTTTTATTATTCTTAATTTTTATTTTTGAATTATAATTGACTATCCCACAATAGGATTAAGGTTTAGAAGAACCTGAAGAATTTCCTTCTTTTTCTTTTTAATCTCCTTCTTCTCCTTCTCTTTTTAATTCTGGACTTTTTATTTTAATTGGTTTTTTATTTATGTTTTTCTTCTTCCCAATTAGATTATAATTGGCTACCTTATTAATTGGATTAAAGGAGCCTAAAGATTCTGAGTTACTCAAATGAGTAAGAAAACTTTACCTCCTGGCAGTTCAACTTCTGCTCCTGCTTCTCCATCAACTGGAGGATGACTATCAATAATGGCGAAGCAAGATAAAGTACAAATGGACCTAGTGACGATTATACAAGGAATACAAGAACTCAAAATGAGTATTGTGAAGACTGACGATAAAATTGAAAATTTTCAACAAATGATGGCGAAACATGAGGAGAGACTCCAAAAAATTGAAGAGAAAGACAAACAAAGTGATGAGACAATTGGAAATATTGTTAGCAAATTAACGATGGTTGAACAAGATATAACTGGGATGTTGAAGTGGGAGATGGATAGGTCAGAATTTTACCTCAGATTTCAAAATATAGAGGAAGAAAAAGGACAAGATTTGGCGGCTGTAATGATTGAAATTTTGGCTGGAGCTTTGGAGATAACAGAGGAAAAGATGATGGATGGAGTAGATGAGATATATCGTGTCTTCACAAGATATGCGATGAGGAACAAGCTACCAAGAGAGGTCCATGTCAGATTTACTAAAAAGACTATTAAAACACAAATACTACAAGCGGCAAGAGATAAGGTGTTGAAATACAAAGTCAAAGAGATTGTGGTTCTAAAAGAAGTGCCCAGAAGAGTGAGAGAGATGAGAAGAGAATATTGATTTTTGACCAAAAAGTTATTGGAAAAAGAGGTGAATTATAGATGGTTGATTCCAGAAGGATTAATGTTCATATGGCAAGAACAGAGACACAGAATCGACTCAATTGAGAAAGCAGAAACATTCTACAATGAATTTTTTGGAAGAAGAGAAATAGAGACAGAAAAAGAGACTATCCCAACTGAACCCCAAGAAGACCAAATGGGAATGGGAAAAGAAGGTGCGGTAGGTGGACAAATGGAGACCAAAGAACAATGTGAAGTAAGATCTACGAGAACTGTTAGACCTAAATACAAAACATAACCATGGAGGAAAAAAAAATGATTTCTATGAATATAAATGGATTGAACTCAGCTATTAAAAGAAGAAAAATCTTTCATAAATTAGAGAAGTTAAAATTTGATATAATTTGCCTACAAGAAGTACATATTAAAAAACAACATCAACAATTATTGGTACGACCAAAACTGGGGAAAATTTTTACCTCCTTGACTAACTGTAAGAAAAGAGGAGTGGTCCTGTACATTAAAGAAACTATTGCAGCAAAATTGATTTATACTGATAATGGTTGAAATAGTGGATAACAATACAAAAACACTCTTGGTTGCAATTTATGCTCCGAACGATAAGCAAGAAGAATTTTATAAAAAGTTACATATGAAAACAATTGGATTGGACTATATTAATATAGTTATGATGGGAGATTTCAATGGAATTATGGATAATAAACTGGACTATACAGTGACAGCATCAAAACAAAATAGAAAGACTCTCCCTAAATCCTTTTTCAAAATGATAGATGAGTTAAATTTAAAAGATATATGGAGAGAAAAATGGTAAAACCCAACAATATACTTTTTATTCAAATAGACATTTATCATGGTCCAGAATAGATATGATTTGGACTTCATCAGAATTAATATCTAATATTCAAGAAATAAATATTGAAACGGGTATATGGGCAGACCATAACCCAATGACAATTAAATGGAAAGGACAAAAAAGAAGATCTAGATGGACATTAAACAATACTATTTTAAAGGAAAAAGATTTTACACAATGAATGGGCAAAGAATTGGCTTTCTTTTTCAGTGAAAATAAAAAAGAAGATACTTCAATGCAGAATGTTTGGGATACAATGAAGGCATATGCGAGAGGATTAATAATGGACTATTCAAAGACAAAGAATATTAGGAAGAGGCAAATTATTAAAGCTTTAGAAGATGATTATAAAAGATTGGAAAAAGAACTGCAGAATATGCCACAGAAAAAAGATATTAAATTCAAAATGGATATAATTAAACATAAGATGGGCCAGGCAGAGAAAGAAAAACTGGCACAAAAAATTAGAAGTGTTAAACAGAACTATTTTGAAGATGCAAACAAACCAGGTAGATGGCTAGCATACAAATTGAGAAAGGAGAAAGAATCTAAGAAAATATTACAGTTAATAGATGATCAAGGCCAAATGTGTTATGGTAATAAGGAGAAAAAGATAATTATTCAAGATTTTTATGGACAATTATATAAAAAGGAGGATTTTGATGAGGAAAGAATTAAACTTTATCTACAAAATGCTAACCTACCTAAGATATCTGAAGAGACTGAAAAAATGTTAGAAAGTACTATAACAATGATGGAATTAACTGAAGCATTCAATAGGCAGAATAACGGAAAAGCACCAGGCCCAGATGGGCTCCCGGCAGAATTTTATAAAACATTACAAGAATCGTTGAGCACTCCACTATTAGAAGTCATGAATGAAGTCATGTTAAATAAGAAAATACCTAAAACATGGTCAGAAGCTTATATTACACTTATTCCAAAAGAGAGGGGCGATCCATTACAAATTAAGAACTATAGACCTATTTCTTTACTGAATGCAGACTATAAAATTTTTGCCTCAATCTTAGCAGAAAGGCTCAAAGGATACTTAAATAACTTTATTCATCCTGATCAGAATGGATTCCTGCCAAAGAGACAAATTAGGGATAATATGAGGGTAATTCTGGATACTTTGGAATATTACGAGGCGCATCCTGAAAAACAAATGGCTTTGATATTTTTAGATGCCCAAAAGGCATTTGATAATGTGAACTGGAGATTCATGTTTTTGTTATTGGAACAGATGGGCTTTGCTAGAAAATTTATTCAAGCAATAGAAGCCATATATGATAAGCAAACGGCAAAAGTAATGATAGAGGGAGAATTTACAGACTCTATTAATATAAGAAAAGGCACAAGACAAGGATGCCCATTATCACCTTTGTTATTTGTATTGACTTTGGAAGTACTGAATAGAAACATTAGAGAGGATCCAAATATAAAAGGAATGAAAATTAAGAAGGAGGAATTTAAACTGCAAGCCTTTGCGGATGATTTGGTTTTTATTCTGGAAGATCCTCTAGAAACAGCTTTAAAACTATTGGAAAAAATAGAGACGTATGGTGAGATGGCGGGTCTGAAAATAAACAAAGATAAAACAAAGATCTTGACAAAGAATATGTTACCAAAACAAAGAGATGAACTGGCAGACTTACTGAAAATTCAAGTTACGAATAAGGTTAAATATTTGGGGATACATTTGACGTCAAGATGTACTACATTGAAAGAGAATAACTATATTAAACTTAAACAACAGATAGCATCTGATTTGAAGAAATGGGAAAACTTACAATTGTCATTGATAGGTAGAATTTCAACAATCAAGATGAATATTTTACCCAGAATTTTATATTTGTTTCAAACTATACCAATTAGACTTGGTAAAGATTATTTTGAAGAATAAAATAAAATTGTGTTGAAGTTTATATGGCAAGGTAAGAAAGCCAGAATAAAATTAAAACCTCTACAAGATGCTAGAATTAGAGGAGGATTTGGCCTTCTGAACTGGGAGTTGTACTACCAAGCTGCAAATTTAATGTGGGTTAAAGAATGGATAACATTAAGAAAGAGCAGATTGTTGACATTAGAAGGACATGATTTATTACTGGGATGGCATGCTTTTCTTTGGTATAAGGGAACTAAATCGCAGGGCTATTTTAGAAGGCATTACATACGGGAGTCTTTATGGTTGAACTGGGAGAAAATTAAGAGAAAATGTTATTTGAAAATCCCAGTCTGGTTATCAACTATTGAAGCCTTTTCTTATCCTATAATATATGAGAAGGAACAAACAGATATGGGGAAATATTGGATGAAAAGAGTGAACTTAAAACAATGCAAAAACTAGAAGAACAAGGCATAAAGATGAATTGGTTTTCATATGCGCAAATACATTCAAGGTATCTTATAGATTCTAAAATGGAGGGATTTTATGATAAATTGACTGATTTAGATAGGATCTTGACAGGTACTGATGAAAAAGTGGTTAAAAAACTATACAGTTATCTGTTGGAAATTATATTAGAGGAGGAACAAGTTAAAGAAATGATGATTGTTTGGGGGAAGAATTTTGGATATGGGATTGATTTGGAGAAATGGGAAAAATTGTGGTCTCAAAATTATAAAATGACAATGTCAACAGCTTATAAAGAAAATTTGTATAAGATGTTTTACAGGTGGCATTTTCACCTGACCAGAATTGCAAGAATGTTCAAGAACAAATCTGAAAAATGCTGGAAATGTCATCCAATACCTGGCTCATAATACCATATGTGGTGGACTTGTGAGGATGCTAGAAAATATTGGACTAAAATTCGCATATGGTTGGAAAAAATGATAAAGATACATATAGACTTGAAACCAGAGATTTTTTTATTGGGAATCTTACCTGATACATATAATAAAAATTTGAAGTATTTGATTGTAAATGTATTAACGGTGGCTAGAATTGTATTTGCTAAAAGCTGGAAGAGTGAAAAAATTCCATCAGAGGAAGAAATTATTAAGAAAATATTGGATTGTGCTGAAATGAGTAAATTGACATTTGAAATTAGAGAACAAGAAGATAAACAATTTTATGAAGTTTGGGATCTTTTTTATCAATGGTTAGATAATAAAACATAATAATAGAACATTTAGATTTAGGATATAATTTTTTTTGATATTATTTTTATAAAACTTTATTAAGATAGATTTGGTATGATCTTATGATTTATTGCAAAATAAATTAAGTAAATTATAGTTATCTCGTTAAAGTATGAGTTAATAAAATTATAGATAAACAATTTCTTAGTGATGATATTGGGTTATACAATTATTGATTGATAATATGAGTTATTATGTAATATAATTATATTAGCGTTTAGGAAATGGATGCACACAAAAAAAGTGGTAAACCAACCGATACACTGTTTGTAAATTTATGAAGAAGGATGATGTGTTTATGTTGTATGTTGTATGTCTTATGTTGTTTTGTTTGTTGTTAAAATAAAAAACTTTTTAAAAAAAGAACAAGATGTACAAAGAGATAAGAAGATTGGAGATATGGATACCTCATTGAATGAAGTGGAAAGAGATAAGGGCAGATATCTGCCATCATTGGGATGGGAAATTGATAGATCAGAATTCTATCTTAGATTTCAAAATATAGAAGAAGAAAAGGGTGAAAACCTTGCTGAAATGATGACAGAAATACTGGCAGAAGCATTAGAGGTAACTAAAGAGAAGATGATGGATGGAATGGATGAGGTTTTTCATGTTTATACAAGATATGAAATGAGAAATAAACTGCCAGGAGAAGTTAATATCAGATTTACTAAGAAAATAATAAAATCACAAATAGTGCATGTGGCAAGAGAAAAAACACTAAAGTAGAAAGATAAAGAAATAGTGGTACTGAAACAGGTACCAAGAAGAGTGAGAGAGATATTTATTTTTGACCAAAGAGTTACTTAGGAGAGGAATAAATTACAGATGGCTGATACCCGAAGGTCTCATGTTTACCTGCCAGGAACAAAGACACAGAATTGATACAGTGGAAAAAGTGGAGTTATTCTATCTGGAATATTTTAGAGGAAGGGAGGAAGATACAAGAAAAGAAGAGTCGTTAATGGAATTTCCAGAGGAATGTACAGCAGTAATTGAAAAAGAGGAAGGAGCTGTAGGTGGTGTACCCAGAGAACAACGAGAACCAAGATCTACTAGAGCAACAAATCCTTCTTACAAAGTCTAAAATGGATGTGAAAAAATTGATTGCAATTAATATAAATGGGCTTAATTCAGCTATTAAAAGAAGAAAAGTATTTCATAAGTTAGAGAAATTAAAATTTGATATAATCTGCCTACAAGAAGTACATATTAAAAAACAACATGATTATATATTGAAACAACAAAAATTAGGGAAATTATTTACAGCGTTAACACATTGTAAAAAGAGAAGAGTGGTGTTATACATTAGAGTTACAATCCCTGTGGAACAAATATATACAGATGATGATAGAAGGATTTTGATGGTGGAGATAATGGACAATAATCTAAAGACACTTTTAATAGCAATTTATGCTCCAAATGATAATCAAGATTTTTAAAGAAAAATCTTACATTGCAATATCTGTCTGATGGGAGATTTTAATGGAATAATAAATAACAAATTGGATTATAAAACACAAAAAACAGCAAAGAAAACTAGAAAGACATTGCCAAAATCCTTCTTTCGAATGGCAGATGAAATAAACTTAAAAGATGCATGAAGAGAGAGAAATGCAGAAAATAAACAATATACCTTTTATTCAAATAGACATGCATCATGGTCTAGAATAGATATGATATGGATGTCAACAGAATTGCTTTCTAACATACAAGACATTGAAACAGAAGCAAGTACTTGGGCAGATCACAATCCAATAATACTTGTATGGAAAGGACAAAAAAGGAGATCTAGATGGACCTTAAATAATATGATATTAAAGGAAAAAGACTTTAAACAGAAAATTGAGAGACAATTGACTTTTTTCTTTAAAGAAAATACAAAAGAGGATACATCATTACAGAACCTCTGGGACACAGTGAAAGCTTATACAAAAGGTTTGATAATGGACTATACAAGGAGAAGAAATATAAAACAGAAAAAAAAATCTTTAAAATATTGGAAGATGTCTACAAGATGTTGGAAAAAGAATTACAGAAATTTCCACAAAAAAAGGACATTAAAATTAAAATGGACATAACTAAGCATAAAATGGGGCTAATGGAAAAAGAAGAAATAGCACAAAAAATTAGAAATGCTAAGCAGAACTATTTTGAAGATGCAGGTAAACCAGGCAGATGGCTAACATATAAATTGAGAAAGGAAAGAGACTCGAGAAGAATAAATCAATTGATAAACGAACAAGGACATGTATGCTATGGAAATGCAGAGAAGAAAAAAAATTATTCAAGATTACTATGGAAAACTGTACCATCAAGAGAATGTTCAGGAAGAAAGAATTCAACAATACTTACAGGAAGCAAATTTGCCCCAGATACCCAAAGATTTTGAAACAATGTTAGAAAGTAATATAACAATGATGGAATTAACAGAAGCTTTAAAAAAAGCAAAACATCGGGAAAGCACCAGGTCCAGATAGTTTGCCAGTGGAATTTTATAAGACATTCCAGGAAACACTGAATCTTCACTTATTATAAATTATGAATGAAGTTATGACAAAGAAGAGAATACCCTAAACATGGTCAGAAGCATATGTAACACTTGTACCGAAGGAGGACACAGACCCACAGCAAGTTAAAAATTACAGACCTATATCACTATTAAATTCAGATTATAAAATTTTTGCTTCAATTCTGGCAGAAAGACTGAAAAGATATTTAAACAATTTTATTCATCCTGAGCAAAATGGATTTCTGCCAAAGAGACAGATTAAAGATAATATGAGAATAATTTTAGATACAATGTAACACTATGAGGCACATCCTGAAAAACAAATGGCTCTGATGTTTATAGATGCACAAAAAGCCTTTGATAATGTGAATTGGCGTTTTATGCTGTTACAATTGGACCAAATGGGCTTTGGTAAAAAATTTACTCAAGCCATCGAAACGATGTATCATGAACAAACTGCAAAGGTTATGATAAATGGAGAGTTAACAGACTTTATAGATATAAGAAAAGGGACTAGACAAGGGACTGTCCACTGTCGCCTTTGTTGTTTGTATTAATACTGGAAGTGCTGAATAGGGACATCAGAGAAGAAAAAGAAATAAAAGGAATGAAAATTTAAAAAGAAGAATATAAATTACAAGCTTTTGCAGATGACCTGGTATTTATATTAGAGGATCCATTGGAGTCTGCACCTAAACTGATAAAAAAGATAGAAGAGTATGGGAAAGTAGCAGGTTTGAAAATAAATAAAGATAAAACAAAGATTTTAGCACAGAACATGTTAGTAAGACGAAAGAAAGAATTGGAGGAAGTTTTGGGGATCCAGGTCACAAACAAGGTTAAGTATTTAGGGATACATATAATACCAAGATGTAGCACACATAAGGAGGACAATTATCTCAAGCTTGAACAACAGATTGCGCCAGATTTGATAAAATGGGAAAATTTACAATTATCACTGATTGGGAGAATATCTACAATTAAGATGAATGTATTGCCCAGAATCTTATACTTATTCCAGACAATTCCAATCAGATTAGGGAAAGAATTTTTTGAAGATTTAAATAAAATAGTGCTAAAATACATTTGGCAGGGGAAGAAAGTGAGAATAAAACTTAAATTGTTACAAGATGCAAGAATAAGAGGAGGATTTGCTTTGCCCAACTGGGAATTATACTACCAAGTGACAAGTCTGATGTGGGTAAAGGAGTGGATAACATTAAGGAATGCTAGACTTTTGAATTTAGAAGGACATGACTTGCTGTTGCGATGGCATGGTTTCCTCCAGTATAAGGGAACTAAAACGCAGTGGTATTTTAGAAGACATTATATTCGAGAAGCATTGTTTCTAATCTGGGAGAAGATAAAAAAGCAATATTATTTAAAAATTCCACTATGGTTATCTTCTATTGAAGCTTTTTCCTATCCAATAATCTATAAAAAGGAACAAACAGTTAGATATGGTGAGATATTGAATGAAAAGGGTGAACTTAAATCTATGCAAGCATTGGAAGAACAAGGTGTAAAAATGAATTGGTTTTCATATTTGCAAATACAATCTAGATTTGATAAAGATGTTAAAACAGAAGGTATCTTTGACAAGTTGACTGATTTAGATAAAATTTCGACAGGTACTGATGAAAAAGTAATCAAAAAACTTTATGGACATTTGCTCGAGTTTAAATTAGAGGAAGAACAAGTAAAAGAAACAATGATTGCGTGGGGAAAAAATTTCAGATATGGGATTGATTTAGATAAATGGCAAAAATTGTGGTCTCAAAATTATAAAATGACAATGTCAACAGCGTATAAAGAAAATTTGTATAAGATGTTTTACAGGTAGCACTTACCCCCAACGAGAATTGCAAGGATGTTCAAGAATAAATCGGATAAATGTTGGAAATGTCATCAGATACCTGGTTCATATTACCACATGGGGTGGACATGCTCGGATGCAAAAAGATATTGGACTATAATCCACACATGGTTGGAAAAAATGACAAAACAACACATAGACTTTAAACCTGAGATATTTTAATTGGGAATTATACCAGAAATATATTGTAAAGAATTGAAATATTTGATTGTAAATATTTTAACAGCGGCTAGAATTGTATTTGCTAAGAACTGGAAAAATGAAAAAATACCTATGCAGGAGGAAATTATTAAGAAAATCATGGACTGTGCTAAAATGAGTAAATTGACATTTGAAATTAGAGAACAAGAGGATAAACAATTTTATATGATATGGGATTTATTTTATCAATGGTTACATAAAAAGACGTGGTAAAGAAATAGACTAGTAAGCCTTACAATAAAGGTTAATAGATTGATATAGAATACAATATAAAATATATAACCATTGTATGACTGTATAAGATTAAATCATAATGAAAATTAGAACATCTCGTATAAAATGATGTAAAAATAGTCAAATGAATGTTTAATAATTGATATTATATAAGCACAAGCTAGATCAATAAGGTGAGAATTTATATAACTTGTGAGTAATGGTTAAAAAAAGGATAGCACAAAAGATTGTAACCAACTGACACACTGTATGTATATAATTGAAAGATGGTTTTATGTTTTTATGTTTTGTTCGTATGTTTGTTGTAAAAAATAAAAACTTTGTTTTTTTAAAAAGATTATGCTTAGAGGTTCAGCTATGGCAGTGGATAGCTTTTTTAAGAAGTAGGCACATATTCCATCTGGTCCAATAGATAAAGATGGTTTTCGATTGTGTAGTGCTTTTTCAACATTGTCTTCTGTAAAATCAATATATATTACATCATTGTAGTTGTCTGTGGTTTGACTAACTTTTTATAGAAGATAGCAACACCACCTCCACTATGGATTTCACAATCTGATCAGTAAACATGATAATCTCTTACTGTGGTAATGGAGTCAGGGAGAGATGCATTGAGCCATGTTTCACAGACAAATATAATGTCGAATTTAGCTGTATTTAGTAAAAGGAAAAATTCGGGTATTTTATTTACAAGGCTTCTTGCATTGAGTAGCTTGCCAGTTGTAGTTGGGAATAGAGGTAGTTAGGGGCGTGCGTGCCTAGTTTTGAGTGATGTTGGATTGGATGGGGTGGGGTTGTGTGACTTTTTTTGATGCAATCAGCTTTGTAGTCAATGTACAGGCCCTTTTCTCCATTGTCTAGACGGTTTTTGAGTTCTGCACAGAGTTCATGGGAGCAGATTCTTTGCAGTATGAATAAGTCTGGTCTTGAGTGAAGTTTTTTGTGGTTGGGATTGGTTTTTGCAATGGCGTTTATTGTATTAATGAATATGCGTTTACTGGACTCATTTTTGCATATAACTCTACAAAATCTTGGGGCCAAGGAGCCGTCATTGTATTTGAACTCAGGGTCATCTTTGGTTATTTCAATGATATCTTTAGGAGAGATGTTTGCTGTATTTGAGTAGCTTATGATATCGGGAACTTTGGTGATGCCGTCTGATTTGTTGGTGTCTTCGAGACCAAATAAGATGGCATTTGGACGTTTCTGTTCACATTCCATGATGTCTTTGATGAGTAAGGGGATATTATTTGTGGAATTATTTGATGGAATAGTAATTTTTGTGGCTGTGGTTTGGTGGTTATTTTGTTTGTAGTTGTGATTGTAGTTGAGGTAAAGGTTGTGGTTGTTGTGGAATTTGATTTTGATAGGTACTCACTTATCTGTGCTGTATTTTGTTTTCAAGAGAGATTAGGCTTGCTTGTATAGTTGTTTCAAAACATGTTGCTAAGCGTTCTTCTATTGAATGAATGAGTGATTCTATGCTTTCAACTCTATCAGGTAGGGTACTCAGTTTGTTTAGCTTAGGAGAACATGATGGACGTAGATAAAAGAATGTATCTGAAGTTTTAACCATATCAGCTAGGCTTTTGTTTGCATTTAATCAGGCAGGGTGGGCTTGATTTTCGCATAGGCAGCATTTGATGTAAATTTCGCTTTCATGGATGGTTTCAAGACATCTGAAACATGTGCAGGAGTCTCGGAGATCATTGGTAGAGATATTTTTCTTTTCTTTTGGTTTGGAGTTTTTGGCTGGCGTGGTCAATAATCTAATAGTCTAATAATAATTTAGCTTAATCTCGCCACTTAAGTTCTGCTATGTTCTGGTTATTATTAATTCTCATTCATATATCATTCTGTTATGAATTGCTCTTTTCATAACAAGAACCTGTACTGATATACCCTAAAAACATATGTGATGTGTTTATCATTTACTATCCAAAATTTTTCTATCAATATTATAATTTCGTTTCAAGGTTTTCCAAATTTCTCAGCACTTGCACCAAAGGGAATGCTATGCTTCTTTGAAAGATAACCCCTTGCTTTTGTGTTTTTAGCTTTTTGGTACTTCAATTTATTCTCATGCACTAAGAAGATACCCTAAAAATTCACCCTATATTAAGCAATATTTGGAAAAGGAAGCAGTTTTCATAAAGATTTAACTGTTGTTATTAATCTCTTCACTGAGCAACTTCTTCAAGGAAAACTATCTGAGGAACTATATTAAAAATTTAAACAAAACATAACAGTAAAATTAAGATGATACCTCCACTATACCATCTCCAATTCAAAAACATTTATGTTCTATTTTCTTTGTTTAGAGGACAGGCCCATAGGTCCTATCTAATAGCTCCTGGAGGCACTAAGTTTCATTACCAAAATTCAAGAACAATAGACCACTGTGCAGTTTCTGGTTTTTGTTTTTTTTAATAATGAGTAAAACAGATGCATTAAATCTCTAATACTGCAGCATGTCTGTTTTACTAAAAGGAGTCTATGAAATCCCCCATCCGCCCAGTTAATAAAAGGACCAAATATTTTAGCTCTTCTCCCTCTAGTGATGTCATTATATTACAATAACATTTCCCTACAGCCTCTGGAGAGAGAAAGAAGCAGGCAAAGCATTCAGAATATAGTTTCTGGAATTGTTTCTGACCTCCTTACTGGCAAAGGCCATAGAATATATCTGTATTTTCTATTGTGTAACAAAGTAACATGTAGTAGTATATGTATATGTCTATACTTTCTCTCCAGAGATAATCAGGGTGTTTCTATACATGTTGTTCATGTCTGGGTGCCTGTGTCTTTGTTCGTTGTTCTTAGCTAATCAAGAGGAACTGCTTTGCTTTCTTAAAAGACAACTCACATTACTCCTGGATGTATTTCTGTTCTACTCTATTATTTATTTGTTTATTAAATTTATTTGCCATCCATTTTGTCACAGGGCTACTCTGGGAACCTTAGAACAATAAAACAGGGGGGAGAATGATAACCATATAAACAAAACAATAGTAAAGAAATAAAACAATAAAAATAAACAGTGGAAGTGTAATAATATGAAATGTAAAAATGAGCCTAGGGAAAGAAGTACAGCGGGGAGGTGGAGGTGGTTAGTCCAGCAGGCACCTCCAGTGATGTATTCTCCTTTTAGGTTCCCAGGTCCACCAGCAAAGCCAGATCTTCAAGCTCTTGCAGAAGGATAGCAGGGTGGGGGCAAATCTGACTCTGGGGAGGTGGGACAGGATGTTCCAGAGCACAGGCTGTACAATAAAGAAGACTCTTTCTACTGGATCTTGTCAGTCAAAGTTCCTTAACCAATGTGATCTGAAGTAGGCCCCCTATGCTGGCATGAGTAGGATGGGTTTGTCTTAGTGGGACAAGGTGTTTCATCAGGTACTCTGGACCTATATCACAGAAGGCTTTAAACATCATGAACAATACCTTGAATTGCACCTGGAAGCAAATCAACAGCCAGTGCAGTTCAAAAAGCAGTGGTGTAACATGGATCATTCTATGGGCCCCAAAGACTGCTTGTGCTACCATGCCTTGCACCAGTTGAAGCTTCCAAATGCATTTCAAGACTAGCATTATGTAAAGTGCATTGCAGTAATCGAGATGAGAAATGACTAGGGTTACTGAGTGACAGGGAGCCCTAATCCAGCAAAAGCTGCAACTGGTGAACTAACTGAAGCTCTGCAAAGGCTCTGCTAGACACAACCACCACCTGATCTTTGAGCAAAAGTTGCAAGACCAGGAGAACCTCAAAGTTGTGAACAGGATTGTCAGCTGGTGCTCCATTCAAAATCCAAGAAAGAAATAGTTAGACTCTTTTAATTAGAGAAAAAATATCTTTTACTGGAAATCAAGTGGTAGCAACGAAAGAATTCTGAATCTGAGAAAATAGGTGCATAAATCACATATACAAAGTAATGGCAACGCTCCCACCCCCAATAGTTCAATTGTTTCCTCCAATTAAAAGTTGTGTATACCATCATGTGGGCATCTCCAGGTGGTGATGAAGCTTCTGTCCATGGACCTTGACATAGTTTGATAAAGAGTTGCAGCTGTGCATAGCATAGAATAGAAACCTAACCATAGAATGTACCCCCCCCCCCCCAGTTTAAACAGTTCTGGTTTGTAACACCTCCAGGTCACTTCCCATAATCATTCTCCCCCTCCTCCCCCCTGTTACTTATGACAGCTGAAAGATGCAAAGCAAAGGGAGAAAATCTTGAAGGCTGACATTCGGCCCTCCTAAAAAAGAGATAAGCTAAGATAAGATAAGATAAGAATTTATTTGTCATTACACTCGCAAGCGGGTGCAACGAAATGAGGTGCTCTTCCACAAGTAAAACTGGACAACACCATTGAAAGAAAAATAAAATTAAACACAACAGACCATACAATAATCTCTATACAATTTAAAAATGTAAATACCCCATTACTCTCAGCCATTAAATTCCACAAAAATCTTATGACCCTGCATTCAAACTCAAAACTGCACTTGGAAAAAAACTGTTCTTAAATCTAGTCATCCTTGTTCTTAATACCCTGAATCTCCTTCTCGATGGTAATAGTTCAAAGAGCTGATGTCCCGGATGAGAGGAGTCATTCAATATATTAAATATCTTCCTCTTACATCTATTCCTATACCGTTCTTCCAAAGAGGGGAGTGAGCAGCCAATGATGTTTTGGGCCATCTTAATCACCCTCTGAATTGCCTTTTTCTCTGCCACTGTGCAGCTCGAGAACCATACACAGAGACAGTAGGATAATATACTCTCAATTGAACTCCGATAGAAGGTAGTCAGTAGACTCTCAGCCAGTTGTTGTTTCCTAAGAATCCTTAGTAAATACAACCGTTGTTGTGCCTTCTTAATTAAAGCAGCGGTGTTTGCACCCCAGGTCAGGTCATTTGTAATGATGGTCCCGAGATACTTACATTCAACCACCTGTTCCACACGAACTCCCTCTATATACAGTGGCTGAATGTCTGCTCTTTTTTTCCTATAGTCCACTATAACCTCCTTGGTCTTCTTAATGTTAAATAGAAGATTATTATTTTTGCACCAGTGGGATAGCTGTAATACCTCATCCTGATATGCAGACTCATCATCCCCAGAAATAAGTCCTACAAGCGTAGTATCGTCTGCAAATTTTATTATCTTATTGTTAGGATGTTTATTTGTGCAATCAGATGAATAAATGGAGAACAGTAGTGGACTAAGGACACAACCTTGCGGAGTGCCAATGCTAAGTGTCTTGACAGTAGAAATATAATCATTCAGTTTAACTCTTTGTGGACGATTTGTTAAAAAATCCAATATCCATAAACAAATAGAATCTGGAAAATCTAGATCTTTGAGCTTGGCTATTAATCTGTGCGGTATGATGGTATTGAAAGCAGAACTAAAATCCGCGAACAACATTCTTACATAATTCCCCGGTGTTTCCAAATGGGATAAGGCCATGTGAAGCACAGTAATAATTGCATCCTCGGTTGATCTATTTTCTTTGTAAGCAAACTGAAGCCCATCAAAGGAATCAGGAAGGCAGGAGATAATATAATTTCGAACTAGCTTCTCAAAGCACTTCATTAAGATAGAAGTTAGTGCCACCGGCCTATAGTCGCTAGGACCATTTGTGGGCAACTTTTTAGGCAGTGGAACGATGGGGGAAGCCTTGAGACACACAGGAACCACACTTTGTGTCAAGGATCGATTAAAAATTTCAGTCCACACCCCAGCTAGCTGATCAGCACAATCTTTTACCACACGACCAGGAATTGAGTCGGGCCCAGCTGACTTTCTGGAATTAACCGCCTTCATTGTCTGCCTCACATCCTGCTCATTCACAATGAAGGGGAGGTTCTGCTGAGTAAATGATGGCAAAGGGACAGTTTCAGTTTGATGGATCTCAAATCGAGCAAAAAAATTGTTCAACTCCTCAACCACCGCTGCACTACCATCCAAAGAGACCTTTTTTGCTTTATAGTTCGTTAGTTGTTGAACCCCCTGCCAAACCTGCCTTATGTTATTACTGAGAAAGCAGTCTTCAATTCTCCTCTTTTCGGCCTTAGCTTGCTTAATACCTCTCTTCAAGTTTGTTCTTGCAGCACTATAATCTAGATCATTCCCAGATGTTAGTCCTAAAAAATAAAAAAGGTAATAGACAATATACAGGTAACAGCAACATACTTATTTTCTTAGGGTTTATCAGGATATTTAATATGAAATGCCTTGATAAGTGTAGGAGCTCTAACATCCTTCTCATTTCCCCACTCAGCCTGGGAAGAAGGAAAATGTTTCCAAGCAACCAAATACTGGAGTCGACCCCTTCGTTTTCGAGAATCCAAAATTTCTTTAACTTCAAAATGTTGTTCATCTTCAATTAGCAATGGTACAGGAAGACCAACCTGAGTTGGTCTCAAGTCGGAAGTATGTTCAGGTTTTAATAAACTAACGTGGGAAACAGGGTGGGTCAGTTGAAGAGTTTTTGGTAATTTCAGTTGGACTGCCACAGGGTTTACAATTCGTTCAATTGAGAAAGGTCCAACATACTTAGCGCCAAGGTTTTTGACTTTTGGGTGATTTGCAAATATCTGGTGAATAAAAAGACCTTGTCACCCATGTGATATGGTTTTTGTGGAGTTCTCTTTTTATCTGCAAATTTCTTATGAGCTTGATGTGCATCATCTAGTGCTTTGCAGGTAACCGGCCAGGTAAGCTGGAGTTGTGTTATCCATTCATCTAATGACTGAATGTTAGGTTTCTCCCATGGAAGCTCGGGTATGGGTACAAAGTCTTGTCCCGACGCCACTTTAAACAGAGTAAACCCAGTACTACTATGTACTGAATTATTATATGTCACCTCAGTGAATGGCAATAAGTCAGCCCAATTATCCTGCTGATAATTTATATAGCACCTAAGATATTGTTCCAATACCGAGTTAGTTTTCTCACATGCCCCATTGGTTTGGGGATGGTGGGTGGAGCTTAAGCCCTGGGCAGAGCCCAATAACTTCAGGAACTCCTTCCAAAAGTTTAAGGTGAACTGGACACCCCTGTCTGAGATTATGCATTCAGGAACCCCATGTAATCTGTAGATATGTAAAATAAACAGTTTAGCCAATGTTTTTGCAGATGGGATCTTCGGACAAGGTATGAAATGTACCTGTTTGGAAAACAAATCAGTTACTACCCAAATAACTGTATTCCCCCCACTCTCAGGTAATTCCACTATAAAATCCATAGATATTTCCTTCCATGGAGCCGTTGGTCTAGCCACATTTTGTAGCAAGCCTGCTGGCTTACCAGGAGGCCATTTGGCTAAGGCGCAGATAGAACAACTAGCTACATAAGTTTCAATGTCCTTTTTCAAAGTAGGCCACCAAAATTGCCTTTTAACCAAGTGTAAGGTTTTCACGAATCCAAAATGACCAGCGGCTTTAGAATCATGAGCTTGCTGTAATATTTGGTTTCTCAACTTCACTGGCACATATAATTTGGCCCCCACCCATGCCAATCCATCTCTAACTGTACAGTTATATGAGTGAGCAAGGAACCAATCATCAAGTTTTAGAGCATCTCTTAATTGTGCAGTCAAATCATTTGATAAATCAACTCCCTTCTTCTTCTTCTTCTGGGCTCTGGTAACCACTGGAGCTGCAAACTGTTTGGTTGGGACAATTGGCTGTACCACTTCCTAGCAAGCACTATTATATTGAGGTAATCTAGATAAAGCATCCACCATGAAGTTCCTCCCCCCTGGAATGTACTTCAATGAAAAATTAAAGTGTTTATAGTACTGTGCCCAGAGAATTTGTTTGGGAGACAGCTTCCGAGGCATTTTCAAAGCCTCCAAGTTTTTATGATCAGTCCACACCTCAAATGGGTGTTTTGACCCTTCTAAGAAATGCCTCCAGGTTAACAGAGCCCAGTGAACTGCAAAAGCTTCTTTTTCCCAGATGGCCCATCTTCTTTCGGTTTCAGATAGTTTACAAGAAGTATATGCACATGGTTGCAGAGTCCCCGTCTCATTTGCTTGTAGTAACACCGCTCCAACTGCTACATCACTCACATAGGCTTGGATTACGAAAGGAGCGTCCATGTCTGGGTACTTGAGTACTGGTTCAGCAGCAAACAGTTGTTTCAGCTTTTCAAAGGTGGCTTGACATTCCATGGACTATTCCAGTGGTTTACTAGGCTTTGGTTTCACCTCTCCTTTGGTTTTTAGGAGGTTTGTGATAGGCATTGCTATCTTCACAAAAGCAGGGATAAATTGATGGTCAAAATTGGCTAATCCCAAGAAACTTTGAAGTTGTTTCCTGGTGTGGGGAGGGGCCCATTCCAACATGGCATGAACCTTCCCCTGATCCATGTGAGATGCAATAACCTAAATAGTCATTTTTTTCCTGGTGGAATTCACAGTTGGACAACTTTGCATACAACTTAGTGGCTCGAAGTTTTTCCAAAACTGACCGCACTAGTTTAACATGTTCATCATGAGTCTTCGTGTAGATAAGGATATCATCAAGATAAACCAAAACCCCTTTGTATAGATGTTCATGTAACACCTGATTGATCATTTGCATGAATACTGCAGGAGACCCCTGTAGGCCAAATGGAAGAACGTTGAAATGGAAACAACCTATTGGGCAGTTAAAAGCAGTTTTCCATTCATCCCCTTCCTTAATTCGAACCCGGTAGTACCCTTCTCTCAAGTCGAGCTTTGTAAAAATTTTCCCTTTGGCCAAGTGGGTCAACATGTCTTTCATCAAGGGGAGGGGGTACACATTCTCCACTGAAATAGCATTCAGGTTTCTATAATCAACACATACATGAAGGGAGCCATCTTTCTTTTCACGGAACAACACTGGGGCTGCTACCCAGGGTCTAGCGGGTTGGATGAAGCCACGTTCCAAATTCTTATTGATAAATGACCGCAGCTCTTCTAACTCCCTCGGTGTCATCGAGTACAGTTTCAGTTTTGGGAGTTTCACCCCGGGTAAAATTTCAATACTACAATCTGTTGAACGATGGGGTGGAAGCTCATCCAAGGCCTTTTCCCTGAATACTTCCTTTAAGTCCCAATATTCCTCCTGAATTTTCTCCTCCCCCTTCAGGTTCTCGGTACCAGTGGAGGCCACTTCAGTGGGATTTTTGAGTTTCGATTGAGATTGCCCCTCCCCTTCTGGGCGCTGGTCAGTACGTATGCACAATGACCCTTTCCTCCAATTGACATGGGGGTTCCATTTCCGGAGCCAGGGCAATCCCAGTATTAGGGGCCACTCCATCCCAGGAGCCACAATAAAACACAAAGTCTCTCTGTGCTTCCCTATCATCATTTCTATTGGTTCCATTATGAAATGTGCAGGGCCGCCCCCAGCTATTGATCCATCCAATTGGCAAAAGGCTATGGGCGTTTTTAAGCTCTTTAGTCTTAAGCCCATTTTCTCCACTACCTCCAAGCTGATTATGCACCTTGTGCACCCAGAGTCTAACAAGGCCAGCATTTCCCCTTTGGCTCTCGACGTGGGTACCCTTAATCTCACTGGAAAGGTCATAGGGTCCTTGTTTGGACTTACCAGTGAGTCGTCTTCCAATTCAGATTCACTCTCTTCAGAAGAGGTTGGAGTTCCCAGCTCCTCTCCTTTCAGAGGGGCGACCTCTACAACCTCCTCCACTTTAAGTGCCATTTCGCGAGGCTTTGCTGGGGTTTTTTCAGGTTTTCTTCCTCCTCCTGGCACCCCCTTTGGTTCTAACTTGGCACTGCAATCTGCAGCCTGGTGACCTTCCTTCCCACATCGGAAGCAAGCAGTGGTCTTGGGTTTTGCCGCCATTCCTCCCTTTTGGGGTTTTAAGGCTTCTCGAGGGCTGGTGCCGGAGGACTTGTTCCAACCAAAAAAACCTCGGAGTCGGTTTCGGGTTAGATCAATTTCCACCTCTGCTGCCAGCACGTACCACAGCTGCAGCTTATTGGGGTCTCTTCTGGCAATACAACTTTGATATACATCTTCATTTAACCCATCTTTAAAAGCTTCTATCAGGGCTCCCTGGGACCAGCCTCGAATATGATGCGCCAGCTCTCTAAATTCCTGGGTGTAGTCGGCCATTGATCTCCACCCCTGATTTATGGTCTTCATCCTAATTCTGGTCTTACGTTTAGCAAGTGGGTCTTCAAACCTGGCCTGCAGCGCAGTCATGAACAGGTCATAATTCATCAGCTGAGGGGCATTATCATTATGGAAAGTCACCATTCACTTTGCAGGTATTCCCTCCAGAGCTCTGGTAACACATCTAACTTTGGCTGCTTCTGAGGAAAAATCCCCTCCATATTCCTCCATATAGCTCCAGACTTGTGCCAGGAAAAATCATAACTCCTTAGGATCCCCCCCATATTTTACTTCCAACAGAGGCACCTTTGGAATTCTACGTCTGGCAATTACTCCTCCCGCCGGGGACCCCTGGGCTGCTGCCACCTGCTGCGCTAGCCCGGGTTGATTTATGGGGGTGGCTGCTCTGATTCTTCTGCCTGGGGCTGCCTCCCTCTCCTCTCCCTCATACCTTTGATCAGTTTGAGGTTCTCCAATGGCTTCATTTAAAAGATGCATGGCTTGAGTCAGTAAAAAATTCTTTCTTTCCTTCTCCTGCCATGACTCCTCTCTTCCACGCCAATGGGTAGTGGTCACTCCTGGAGGAGGCTTTTTCTCAGGATCCTTCCAGCCGACTCCCAGGGACCATTTGGGTTTTACAACTGGTTTTTCCCCAAGATTTAGTTCTGCAAACAAGTCGTCTTCCCCTGCTTCCTCTAGCAGCAGAGAATCTTGTCCTCCAGTTGCTCCCAGGTCTTCTTGGTCGCTGGCTGGATTTGACATGGTGTCCAGACCACCTTGGAAGAAAATTTATTATTTCTCCGGGTGGGCTGGTAATGAGAGATTCAGAATAATGTCAGCTGGTGCTCCATTCAAAATCCAAGAAAGAAGTACTTAGACTGTTTTAATTAGAGAAAAGATATCTTTTACTGGAAATCAAGTGATAGCAACAAAAGAATTCTGAATCTGAGAAAATAGGTGCGTAAATCACATATACAAAGTAATGGCAACACTCCCACCCCCAATAGTTCAATTGGTTCCTCCAATTAAAAGTTGTGTATACTATCATGTGGGCATCTCCAGGTGGTGATGAAGCTTCTGTCCATTGACCTTGACATAGTTTGATAAAGAGTTGCAGCTGCGCATAGCATAGAATAGAAACCTAAGCATAGAATGTACCCCCCCCCAGTTTATAAAGTTCTGGTTTGTAACACCTCCAGCTCACTTCCAATAATCATTCCCCCCCCCCTCCACTCTGTTACTTATGACAGCCGAAAGATGCAAAGCAAAGGGAGAAAATCTTGAAGGCTGACAAGGATACTGCAACTCTGCTCAGAACTAAAGATTTCAGAGACCTAGATCTTGAACCTCCATTCATCCAAAGCACTCTGGTCCTGTCAGGGTTCAGTCAGCCCCTTGTCCCACTTCAGTGCTGCCTAGTCCTAAACTCCATAGCTGGTCCAAAAGAATACCTTTGTCAATGGTATCAAAAGCTGCTAAGAGGTTAAGTAGATCCATAATGGTTGCACTATTCCCATCCTGGTCTTATCAAAGACCAACTGTAAGTGCAACCAGTGACATTTCTGTTTACTAGTTAGACTTGAATCCAGACTGAAACAGGTTTAGGAAATCTGTTTCATCCAGGATCTTTTGAAGCTGCCAAGCAAACACCTTTCCTACCACCTTCCCTAAAATGAAGACATGGTGGAAACTACAAAAAATTGTCAAGGGAGGTTGGATCTGGTAAAGGGTTGTGTGTGTGTGTGTGTGTGTTTTAGGAAAGGGCAAAACCTCTTATGTTTGTATATATGCACTGAATCATATGCCCACGAGGAAGAAATACGGGGCATACAATGGAGTGGTTGTCCATATCCTGCACACTGCTCTTCCATTCATGGAAGCTTTTTTGTGTGTCAGGTTTTTCCATGGCCCCTATGTGGATCTATTATTTTCCAAATTAATCTTTCTTTTGATAGCTTTGTTCTCAATATCAAATGTGGTTCTTTTATGTTCTGACCTCATCGATTATCCAGATGTTCTACAGGTAAAGCCTATGTTTCTCTATTTCTCAGCCTTGAGAACTTAAAGATGTATATTGGCTCAAGAATTCTGGGAGTTAAAGTCTACGCATCTTCAAGTTGCCAAGTTTTAAAAAAACTGAAGTAAAAAAAAAGAACAGCATCTATTTTACAATTTCTTTCCTACAACTTGTTAAGTTGGAATATCTAAGTAAGGAACTAATATAATTCCCCCAATCCCATCTCCCAGCCAAAAAAAATGTTCATGCTTCTATATTAATCTATTATAGTACCTAATGTATCTGATGTTTTTTTACAGTGGAGGTATTTCAATTGTTTAAAAAAATAAAAGGAAAGGAAAGAGGAAAATGGCAGAAGTATAATAATTTTCTTACAGAAAGGCAATCCCTCAGTTTTTGAACAATGCTGAGAGTGAGATTAAATGTTGACTGCTGCTGCTATTAATTGATTATCTTTTTAAGCCTTTACTCTGTTTGCCCATGGTTCCCCTCCATTAATTTAGAAGTATTTTTACACCAATGTAGAATCAATTCAGAGACATTCTGTGAATGTTTTTTCAATCCCCTTTTCTGAAATGTTGACTCATAGCCTGATAGTGAAGTTATCAGGCTATGAGTCAGCATTTCTGAAAAATTACAGCGGTTGTAATCCAAGCCACATATACATCTCAATCAGTGTCTTACTTGATTTTTCTAGCTAGTTCAACACAGCCTTGTTGTAGTACTCAAGATGTTTCCTCTGGGGTTTTTAAAGCTTTAATAGAAATATTTTTGGAGGATAAACAACCTGTTATGTTCGGCAGGTCGGGCTCATAGAGACGAGAGACTCAGGTTAAGTGAACAACAGCTCTTTATTTTACACGCTAGTCCCAAGTAAAAAACAGTGTTCGCGGTGGCTCCTTTTATAGAGCTGGCCGCGGCTAGGCAGCCAATGACATCACTTTGAGTTTCCCATGATTGGTTTCATCCAATCGTGGTAGACTCCTAGCGAACCAATCACAGCGGTCCTGACTGTCCAGTCAGGTAGCTGTCTTTGTGGACCAATAGGAATGCAGGGTTTCAAGCCTGCTAATATGGAACACCCCTCCCCTCTTGGTTTCGTCCAAGGGCCGGGGTGACGTAGTCGCATAGGTAGGCAGGTCTTCGGACCTGCCTACTTGACCTGCGCATCTCAGTAGGTCTCTGGTCGTCGCCTGGTTCGGACGGGCTCCGCATCGCTCTCAACCATCTCGGTGGAACCGCCTGGAAGGGTGAGCCAGGCCTATAGCTGCGACTCCTGCCTGGTCCACCCGGGTTGGTCAAGTCGTTCGCTCTGCCGCTCCTGCCTGGATTCTCTGTGCTGGTCGAGCTTGTCTGGCTTCTCCTTTCAGGTGAACCACCTGTCTGCAATGGTCCTGTGTTTTCAGGTGAGTATGGTTGGTTGATTGTTTGGCTTCTGATTGGGGGGTGTTCTGTTTGCATTAAGAATTTTTCTTTTCAAAGTTTGAGGTTCCCCCCACCACTCTGATTTCTTTGTTACTGTCTGTGGGAGGTGTCCTGGCTAGCCTTGACCATAACTGGTCGATGTGTCACTTCCAGCTTCGCCCATCAGTTGTTTCTAGGCAGTATGAGCGGGGTCCGGTTATTTGGGTGATCTGTGCAGGTACCCAGAGAGGGTCTCCAGTGAAACTTTTTGCAAAAACAGTGTCGCCGATGTTAAATGTGCGGTGTCGGCTGGTGGACCCTGGGGGTTTCTCTAGATTATATGTGGGGTGTAAATGGTCTAGTGGTGAACGGGGCCTTCTGCCCATAAGTAATTCCGCTGGGCATTTGTTTGTGGTTGTGTTAGGCGTGATATGTTGTATGAGTAGCATTTTATTTATTTTTTCCTGAATGTTGCCGTCTTCTATTTTTTGTATGGTTTTCTTGGTAAACTGAACCATTTGTTCCGCCCACCCATTCGCCGCTGGGTGAGTGGGTGATGTTAAAGCATGTCTGATGCCTCGGTCAGCCAGGTATTGTTCGAATGCCAGCGCCGTGAACTGTGGTCCATTGTCAGACACTAGCACGTCTGGCAAAATGTGTGTGGCAAAGACTTTGTTGAGTTTCGTTATGACGGCTTCAGTATTTGTTGTTTTCATAGTGCTAACTTCCAGCCAATTTGAATAAGCATCAACGGTAATTAGAAATGTGTGTCCTTTAGTGGGGCTGGCGAAATCTATATGGATCTGTGACCAGGGGCCTCTTGGGGTTTCCTATTCCAGGGGTGGTACTGTGGGGGGGACCGGATCGAGTTTGTTGGCATCTGTTGCAAGCAGCTACCCATGTTTCAATCTGCTTGTCCATCCCTGGCCACCAAGCGTAACTTCTGGCCAGGGCTTTCATTCGGACAATGCCTGGGTGCCCTTCATGCAACATGTCCAGTACTCGTTTTTGTAAGGTCTCTGGTATTACTACCCGGTCTCCCCAAAGTATGCACCCTTTTTGCGAGAAAAGTTCAGTTTGCCAGTTCCTAAAGGCTTTAAAAGGTTCGGTTTTGTCATTTTCTGGCCAACCCCTCTCTATCCAGCTCAGGACTCGCACCAGCCGCTTGTCTTTTTTTGTTTCGTGGGCAATGTCTGATGCGGTCAGGAGTGGACTGGGTAAAGTTTCTATTTGAAGGACCGGTATCGTGGGTGCTGGGTCGTCTTGCACTTCTGGAAGGGGGGGATGGCTTAAAGCATCAGCGTGCAAAATGTCCTTACCGGGTCGATGAGTGAGCTGGTAATTATAGGCGGCCAGGAACTCAGACCACCTAGTCATCCTAGGTGACAGGATGTTTGGGGTGGCCTTGTTGCCTGCCAATATGCCTAGCAGAGGTTTGTGATCAGTAATGATTGAAAAGGTCCTACCGTAGATGTATTCGTGGAACCTTTTCACTCTGGAAACGATCGCTAGGGCTTCCTTGTCCAGCTGGCTGTAGTTTCTTTCCAGTTTGGACAGGGTTCTTGAAAAGAAGGTGATGGGTGCCTCTTTCCCGTTTGGCAAGGTATGACTGAGAATTGCCCCCACTCCAAAAGGCGATGCGTCGCATATGACTGTTAGCGGTAGGGTTTCATTATATTGGATGAGGACTGCATCGGAGGTTAAGAGGTTTTTTGTCTGTTGAAAGGCATTTTCCTCCCATTTTCCCCAAGTCCAGGAGGTGGTTTTATCCAACAGACTATGCAATGGTTCTGCCATGGTCGCCTTTTGGGGTAGGAAAACATTATAAAAGTTAATGAGTCCTAAAAATGCCTGAAGTTCCATCTTGTTTTTCATTCTGGGGGCTTCCTTGATGGCTTTGAGTTTTTTCTCGGTGGGGTGAATCCTGTGTTTGTCTAGGAGGTACGCCAAGAATTCAACTCTCTCAGAGCATAGTTGGCATTTCTCTTTTTTAACTTTCAGGCCAGAGTCTTTGAATTTTTGTAGTACTGCCCTTAGACTTTTTTCTAGTTGTTTTTTATTAGCCGCTGCCACTAGCACGTTGTCAAAATAAGGCACTCCTCCCTTAATTCCCTGTAGCAGCCTTTCCATGAGGCTTTGGAAGACCCCGGGCGCGATGCTGATGCCGTATTGGAGGCGGTTGCATTTAAATGCCCACGGTGTGTTACAATTGTCTGTGCCTTGGAGGTTTCTGCATCAACCGGCAGCTGTTGATAGGCTTGTGCCAGGTCGAGCTTCGCAAAGACCCGGCCTCCCCCCAGTGAGTGCAGGAGGTGCTGAACTACTGGCACGGGGTAGGCACTTTGCTGTAGGGCATGGTTGAGGGTGGCCTTATAGTCCCCACAGATTCTTATGGAGCCATCTGGCTTGATAGGGGTGACTATCAAGGTGTCTCCCAGCGGGCATGGTCAATAGGCTTTAATACCCCTTGCGTGATGAGCTTATTTAGTTGCTCGTCGATTTTGGGCTTGAGCGCAAAAGGCACTCGCCGCGGTTTGAGACGGATGGGGGCGACGTCTGGGCGGAGATTGAAGGAGATTGGGGACCACTTGTACTTGCCTAAAGTGTCATCGAAGACCTCTTGGAAATCTCGTGCGAGCGTCACCTCCCAATCTTCTTCGTTTGTGTGGTGGATGCCTGCCATTTCTAATTCCTAGTGGTGCGAACCATTGTAGCCCAAGCAGGCTGGGGCAGTCTTTGTCCACGATGGTGAGTGGCAGTATGTGGGTGTGGCCTTTGAACGTGATTTTGAAGTGCCCGATGTCAGCTATGGGAATGCGGTTCCCTTGGTAGTCTCTGAGGATCAGCTTTTGGTCGCTTAGCTCATGTCGGTGAATGCTGGGTATTAGGCATTTGACGGTGTGCCACGAGACCATGGAAAGGTAGGATCTGGAATCCACCTCCATGGTGCATGGTTGGCCTTTGATGTCCACCACTACGCATACCTTTCGGGCGTCTATGGTTGATGAATGGCCAATGACAACCATTTGGTGGGTCTCCTCTCTCTGCAGTGCCTTGTTGAATTGTTTGTTCCGGCCATCTCGGCTCCATTGGCTGTCAGTCTGGCGATCCTGATGCTTGAGGGGTGCCGTCTCATCGTCTAGGGCTGCGGCCTCAATGCCGGGGACTGTGGGTATGTTTATTTCGGCATACTTTTGCGATGTGCCCCCGCTTCTCGCAATGCCAACAAATGGTATCAAGGAAATGGCATTCAGAATGGGGATGATCGCCTCCACAGCCGGCGCACTGGAACCCCGACTTACAACTCCACCGGTCCCATCAATTGTGCTCCGACTGGAGTTGGTGGATCTCTTCCTCCTCATAGTCACTGTCAGAGGGGGATCCGATGTTGCCATGGTGGGTGGTGGTGGTGTGTTTCTCTGATGTTGAAACCATCTCGCTGACAGGATGGCAGTCGGTTCCATTTGATCTCCACATTTGGGCCACCAATTTGCAGGTGGCTTCTGCTGCAGTTGCTTCGGCTAGGGTGTCGGTGAGGGAGATATCGCCCTTGGCCATCAGCTTGCTTTGTAGTGCGGGGTCTTTTAGGCCGAGGATGACCTGATCTCACATGGCCTCATCTAGGTCAGTGAATCCGCACAACCCTCCAAGGTCTCTTAGATCAGCCATGAACTCGCTGATGCTCTCGCCCTCATGCTGGTCTCGTCGGTAAAAATCATGCTGGTGAATGATGGTAGGCACGGGCGGGGCATAGTGGTTTTGGAGGATGGGTGCGAGGTCATCCCAATCCATTGCCTTGACATCCGCAGGTTTCGCCAAAGCCTTGGCCATTTTAAACACGGCGGGCCCGCAGTGTGTTAGGAATTTAGCCTGTTTCCCATTGCCGTAGGCGTCTTTCAGGTTGCTGCATTCCAAAAATATCTGAAACCGGTCGATGTAGGACTCCCAGTCCTCAGTGGATGGGTTAAAGGGTGCGGGTGGTGTGGCGTTGCTGGCCATCTTGATGGTCGTTTTTGCGCTGTTTGCCATGTGCTGGATTGGATCGTTGTCTCACAATCCCACCTTCGTCGCCAGTGTTATGTTCAGCAGGTTGGGCTCATAGAGATGAGAGACTCAGGTTAAGTGAACAACAGCTCTTTATTTTACAGGCTAGTCCCAAATAAAAAACAGCGCTCGCGGCGGCTCTTTTTATAGAGCTGGCCGCGGCTAGGCAGCCAATGACATCGCTTTGAGTTTCCCACAATTGGTTTCATCCAATCGCGGTAGACTCCTAGCGAACCAATCACAGCCGTCCTGACTGTCCAATCAGGTAGCTGTCTTTGTGGACCAATAGGAATGTAGGGTTTCAAGCCTGCTAATATGGAACACAACCAAGTCAGAGAACTGATTCTCTTACTACTTAATAACTGCTAGGCTTTTTTCTTTTCTTTTCCTTTCTGTTCCTTTCTGTTCCTTCCTATGAGTTACTTCTATGCTTTTTTTCCCCTTCTCATAAGAAAACATTGTTTCTAGCCTTATTACAACTTGGGACATCTGAAGAAAATATTAGCAACAATATTTATGGATGTTCATTCTCCAGAAGCATTTAAATATTCATTTTAATCACTTGAGCAGTTGTAAGCATCAGTTTCTCTGTACTTGCAAAGATAGCTTCAAATCCTGAACCCTTAACTCTGGTTTTAAGCTAGCAGTTTGATTTTCCATGGAATTTGTTCTTCTGTTGGTGTTGATCTTTCTAGCAGAAACACTTTGGTATCTGAAGCAAAAAAATGCTCAAAAGCTGACTGGTCTACAGTTGAAAGTATGAATGGCAATCCCCACCATGTGTGGGGAATTTAGGGACCTTCATCAGGGACAATAAGCTGCAACAGAAAGAGTCAAGTTGGAAGCCTTGGCTGTGTAATTCAAGTCTTGTTTTTAAGAAGGCCCAGGCCTGGATTGCACTGACATGCTTGCCATCTTGAGCCCATCCCCCCATCCTTCATAGATGCCCTTGTGCTCCAGACAAATCATGTGGCATAGATAGTTCTGTCTTTTAACAAACCGAGCAAATTAAGAAGTCACTGAGACAATCTTTTTACTCTGGTAGTAGGGCTGTTCCTGTGTATTAGTACATTTAGATTACAAATAGTCTTCACTTAATGAACACAATTGGGGCAGGCAACTCTATCACTAAGCAATATAATCATTAAGTGAAATATCATATGACTATCATAAGTTCAAACAATAACTGAATGAGGCAACCACTAACCAAAGATTACCCTGTAGAGGTAATCTACAACATTGTAATTGATTTCTAACTTATTTACAGCCTTTAAAAGCATTGGAAACGCTGGGTGAGGGGAAGAACTGTCAAATTTAGCTCTTCCAAGGAATAGTATGAGTACAGACATTCTTCCTTGTATGTGTTTAAGGCAAGGAAATGGGAATTTTAAGAATAGCAGAACCTATGCTAAACTAGAGGGAGTGGAATGTCTATCACCATCAGCCTGCTTGTGGACCTTTGACTTTCTTTTGCAATTTGCTTTTTAGTAATTAGTGTTCAATGTTCCTTAATTATAGAATCCATTGTTTAAACACTTAACTGTTCATAAAACAAGGTGATTATTTAGTTATTTGTTTGCTCCATCTTTACCCTAGAAGTTGAACATGATGTACATAGTACTCCATCTATTTTTTTATCTCTGACACAACAAACTCTGAAATTATTGGACAAATAATTAGTCCAACATAATTCATGAAATTCTGTTGTTGAGGATGGACTTAAACCTGGATCTGCTCAGTCCTAGTCCAATACCGTAAAATTCCTGTACCACTACAGCATTTCACTTGTTCCTACAAACCCTTCTCACTCTTTTCCAAAGCACCAGAAGGCAAGACAACAAACAATGGATGGAAACTAATCAAGGAGAGAAGCAACCTAGAATTAAGAGATTTTTCTAATAGTGAGAACAATAAACCAGTGGAATGGCTTGCTTTCAGAGGTTGTGGATGCTCCATCACTGAAGGCTTTTGTGAAGAGATTTAACTATACAGATAGCTTTTGTTATATATAGTTCTGTCTGATGATTGAAGCAACACTGAAATTGTAAGAAAAGCAAATACTCAAATAATGTGACAAACAGGTTATTAGCTCCACACTTGCCTTGGATTCCTTCCAATGTGGGTTGGCATTGATTGAATGTATTGTGGGGGGGTCATTTTTCGTCAATGTTAGTTATTGCATTTCTTTAAAAAAATGAAAAAGAAAATACTCTAGAAGCTTCTGTAAAAATTAGCTTAATAAACATTGTGTATCAATTCTTTTCTAATATGAGTTTGCACTGAATATTGTACATTCTTTATTTACTTACTCTTCCTCAGGAATAAGCACTCCAGAATATAGGCTGTATATAAATGATAACGTTATTTCAAATTCACATTTAAACAATTAACATAATGTTCTGGGTTCATACAACATGGGACCATAAAATAAGCACACTGGCTGAAATCTGCCCAATTATCTAAGTTAAAATGTTGTTGGCTAGCTTGTGGTTCAATGTAATATTTAATAAAGCAATCAAATGCAATTCTAAATCTACACAAAACTGAACAGTTAAAATACGGAGAAGTTTTCTCGAAGGAATTTTTCAAAAAAGATATTCTTATTATTGTCAGTTAAATCCTCCATTTATCTAATTCAGTTAGACACATTTTCAAAACAATCATGAAATACTATCCCAGACTGATAAATGCAAAAATGTGATGGGGAAGTATAACATATTTCTTTAATATTTATTTTTGAATTAATCAATTTTATCAAACAAAAATGCAATTGTGTACAGCAGTACAGAAATAAACCAAAACATCATTGGGGTGTAATTTAATAATTCCCCATAAAGAATAGTAGAAGTGCAATTATAAAGATAACTTTAAATTAAATCAGATAAAAGAGGTGGAAACATATTGCTGAGAATTGTTCTGCAGTTGAAGTATATTGAAACATTTAATAGGATTCTTACCTTTCTAATTTTAATTATTCATATGGTACAGAATCAAGATTTTTTTTTAAACTTAAAATACAGTAAAACCTGGACCTCTTAGGCAAAAGGCCTATCTGTTAAACACAAATATCCATTAAATCTAAAAGTATTTTTTGTGTATGCTTTTAAAGTATATCTTCCATTTTGCACTTTTGTAAAAGCATGTACAAGGCTCCTGGTTTTTTCAAGTTGTTAGATCTTGCTATGTGTCAGCCAACAGAAACCAGATTTCCCACTCTAAACAAAAGTCTTACATCGTCTTCTAAAACATCAAGCTTATATTACTCTGTCACATTGTGTGTTCCATCTAAAATGAGTTAAATTACAGCACATTTCTACAATTAATAAGGATGATAGAATAATTTGATAGGGAATGTAATGTTTCTAAATGTAAAATAATTTAATGTTTCAATCTAAATGGTATTTCAGAAATGTACAGCTATGTAATTTTAAGCATTTTTTCTAGTGACTAGAAACTTGATCAAAATAATTTATTTTCTGCCCAGATATGGAGAATGCTAAATGCTTAATAAAAACACAAAAGATACATTGGGAAATTGCATAGTTGATTAAACACATCCATTCTTCATTTACAATAACACTCTGAACAGAATACTATAAATGTGGTTGAAGATTTTTGGCACCAGATCCGCTCCCCAGGTGTTAATTCATAAATTAAAGAGGTTTGCCACAAACAAATGGAGAAGTGCAGCTTCATTAAGATCAAGATAGTAAGAAACAATCTATCACTTCATACATGTTCCTTCATGTGAACCTTGTTCAAATAATTTAGTAATGTCTTGATATTGCAGTGACAATTGCACAACATTAAAGTGTCTTTTATCTCTTTTTGGAATTAGAAAAACCCTTGATTTAGAGAAGATCTATGCAATATATCTTTTATATCTGTCACAATTGCATTTTCCCCACATGTTTATAAATGTTATGAAAGCAGATTTGCTGTTAGTATCTAATGTGAAATGCCTTATACATTCCATGTAAGTATTTTAGTAAAAAAAACACCAACTATTAACTATTTAGAGGAATGATTCCAATTGGCCTTTTTAGAGATAGTATGTTGTCAGTCCTTAAGGTTAAGTCAGATTAGGAGTTCAATGTCATGTGAGTCAGTTTTGTTTTAGCAACAGAATCCTGAATATGCTTTCCTCAAACAGGAAGGATCTTGCCTTAGATCTTTATATTCCTGCCGAAGACTCAAGGCTATTTAGACTGTTACCAAGATAATATTAACCATTATCTTGGTAATAGCTATTTGTCTTGTCCCTCAAGGACATTCATATATTTATAACATTCCTTGTTATCTTTTGAGAAAGGGGCTATACCTTAATCTACAGACTACCCAAAAAGGAAGTTTTTTACATTTTTAATTGGTATATAAGAACCACAAGATGCATTTCAGGCCAATTTAAATATTCATTAAGTGTAATATTGCAAAACCTCCTCTCACATTCCATTTTCCAATTAAGCAATACGTAAATGTGATTTGAATAATAGTATGTCAATGAAATGAAGCATACATCTGATTAATTTACTAAAATACAGCAAGGTAGGACAACAGCTGACAATGTGAATCCCAGCAATTGTGATCAGAGATGATGGTTTACAAGCTCAATTAAGGAATAAAAATATTTTCTGATGTGAGCTTGATGGATGTTGCTATTTCAGCACCTTTGAGAATTTGGCTCTTGACCTTGAGACCAAGGGCAAAGGGTTGCTAGGAAGTAGCACTTATTGTACCATATCAAATGGTAATTAGAATAAGATATCTGAGGAAGTGAAATATTGAAATCATTTTAATCTTAATAACAGATATAGTCTTTAGGTCTCCTCTAGCTAACTGGAAAGAAGAGCTAGAAAGGAAAGGGGAACCAGTGAATCTAATCCTCAAAAATTAATGGCTTTCTATAGTACATATCTGGAAGGTTTGACCTTGTCTTCCACAATTTTTGGGAGTCCCTCTGATACTCCACAATGTAATTGTGTTGAACTGGTAACAAGTACTTATAATACTCCTGAGTTTCTGACTGATTTTTAGCAACATACTTCTATCTCAACCAGAATTTAAAAAAAAGCTGTGCGTGAAAGACACTCACAGCAGCAATCTCCTGTTCCCATCACTTAGTATTCTGCTTTCATGGTATAGTGAATTTGATGACCACTAGCAACAGCTCAAAGAAATAGCTGCTCATCTGTGACTGGGTTAATAATAATTTTCCTCTCTTGCATTAGAAGAAAGTACATTAGTTAAATTGTGAGAATGTTGGGCTGTTGAAGCTGATCCTTATCCTATATGCTCTTTGAATGGAAAAGTAGAGACATGGTATACTTTCCGCTCCTATCTGGAATTCCTGGCCTTCTCTAATTAACAGCAAAGAAAATCCAAGAATTCACATTTGTGTGGCTGCTAATTTGGCATAGTTTGTTCGATGATTCTTCTTACTCCTTTATGAAGTGGGTATTAATTAGGTAGCTCCAGCTTGCTGCTAGGAATAAGGCCTATGTGGAAAGTACATTTTGTATAGATTGTATTCTATTTTTTTCCTAGGAATATTAGCTTTCCCTGTGGAGACTGAACTGAAAAACTAGAATGATATTATAATAGACATACTCTTGCATAATCTGTAAACAAATAAAAACTGGTGACAATAAGAAAATGCATTTATTACTGCCATTTTATAAGATCCTGCCAGCCTGAGATGTGTTTTTTCTGTTGTAAAGTAGATAACTGATTTTTACTTCTTTCCTTTATGTCATATCATCTTTCTATACACGTGTAGATTATGACTTCATTTGCTTTCAAATAAGTATTCTTGACATCCTTGTTCATCAATGTAAATCCTTGTAAATCCTTGTTCATCCTTGTAAATCAATTCCATACAAGAACTGTACCACACAGATTCCCCATTTTCAAGTTTGAATTCCAAATTATATTAAACACTTTAACATTGTATTGATACTCTATGTAGCAACTGAATCAAATGCAGAAAATATTTAATGAAATCATATCCTACTCAAGCTATGTACTATTGTTGAAAGGTGTCAAAATGCCTTTCCTTCGAGGATTCGATTTTCCTGCTGGGAGAGCTCCGGCGCAAGGATATGGACAATTGCTTGAAAGCTGGATCTTTTTATTTTTCAGGAAGGCGAGGGACAGCGAGAAGTCTGCATTCCTGGGCTAGCTGGCTTCTTATGGTAAGTCCCTGGTTTTTATACCCTTTTCTCCCTTTGTGAGTTGATTTCGTGTGAATGTTTGTATTTGTGCTTAATGTTTCAAATCTTGTTTGAGTTTGTCTTTATTCCCGCTGGAGGGCAAACTCCGCGGGGTGTGGAAGGCAAACTCCACGGGGTGGTTAGATTGTATTATTGGTTTTTCCTAATCTCTTTTAGCTTTATAATGGTTTTTTTTCATATTTGTTTTGTGGCAATCTCCGGTCTGTCTCTTTTGTAATTTATATTTTTTGTGTGTGTCTTTTGTCTGTTTGTTTTGCTTATTTGATATGTCCTGTGTTTGTAAGGGTTTCCTTTTCTTATTTGTCTAGCTTTCTTAATTACTTAGGCTTTTGTCTATAGGGATTCTTTAATACCTTTTATTTGATTCCTTTTCCTATGTAAGTTTGTTTTATGGCTGGCCTGATGTTCCCCTTGGGCTTTTCCTGTTTGAGTGACACTACTGTCTTCGTGAAGTTCCCTTTCCACACTATTAGCCAAAGTAGAAACATGAATTAGGCAGAAAAATATCATTTATGTCATTAGATGCCATATTTGGAAAGAAATAGAAAAACAATGTTAATCTGCTATTAATTTCTTAAATTATGCATTTTATAAGTCTAAGAATGCAAGACTATTCAGTTAAGAATTTCATCCTTTTGATGAATTAACACATTGCATTGTTGGTTCATAAAGGAATTTAATTAAAGTAAATTGTTCATATTGGGTTCTTTCAAAAATACAGGATACAACAGAGTGAATTTTATCATATCTAAAGGAACCTACAACATGATAAAAATATTTTTGCTTTAGTTATTGAAATAAAAACAACTGGACTTTGTGTTTTGTTGGAAGATGTCCATCTGGGTTCAGTTCCAAGTGGGAAGAAAGACACTGGAAACATGGAGGTTGATTGGAAAGATTGTTTAATAGTGGGCAGGATCACATGGTTTGAACCTTGGATAGCTGACCACATAGAGTGGAGAATGAAATATATTTATACCCTCTCTTGTACTTTAAACTTGCTTCCTGTTCCTGTGAAAGAAATGTATTCTGATTGGTTGTCAGACTCCCATGGGGCCATGCAGGGGTAACTTTGAAGGTTGTCTAGAGTCCCAGGCTTGGTTGAATTTTGCAGGTTGATGAAATTTTCCCCGATGCCATTTGGTGAGATGATTAGAGGGCTAATCAGGGATAGGCTGCTATCGGTTTGCACCAGTTCAGGCAAACTGGATGTTAATTTTACATCTAGTTCGCCGAACCAGTAGTTGCAACAACTGACTGGCCCCACATTTGCCAGTAGTCTTCACATAGCATGTTTTGGATCCCAAGTAAGTGCAGGGCCCGTGTGGAGGCTCAGGGAGGGTGAAAAATGGGCTTGATGGAGGCTCCAGAAGGCCAGAAGAGCCTGAGGAACCCGAGGAGGGGGAAACCTGGGGAACTGGGGAAGGTGAAAATGGGACTCCCAGAGGCTCAAAGAAACTCTCTGAAGTCCAGGGAGGGTGAAAACAGCCCCCCCAATGTGGTGCAGGAGGCCAATTGGTCACCCCCACACCCACCCATTAACTGTGCAGAGAACCAGTTGCATTTTTTGAAGCACACCCCTGGGGCTAATGGTATTATGGCCTGAGGGTGAAGGTCTTTTGTGTTGTAGATAGGATGGACCAGTCTTTCTGGGGCTATTAACAAAGGTGGGGGCTGCTTTCCAAGAATATGTATCATCTAAGAAGGTATAATATTCTGCCTTTTTAATATTTCCTACAGTAAAGAAAGAGGGTGGAGGTGGCAGAGGCAGTGGAGGTGCTGCAGCGATGGCCCTTCTTGCAGGAGGTAGCTGCCTCTGCCCGCTTCCTTTTGTTTTGGCCTGGCAGAAGTGGCAGCAGTGGCTGGGGCAGTGGCAGCAAAATGAAAGGAAGTAGGTGGAGGCAGCAGAGGCAGGGAGGTGTTGCAGCGATGGTGCTTCTACATGGTGCCACCATGTAGTAGGGAGAGCTGGGAGAGTGTTGCTGCTGGTGGGATGGGTCCATGCCAGTGGGGAAGCCAACCAGCCAAGCCTGGGGATGGGCAGGTAGATAGGGAGTCTGGGCGAGGCCCGAGGAGCCCCGGAAATGGCTGCAGAAGGCCCGGGGACAGTGGGGTAGGGGCTAGCGTGACTCACAGGCTTGCCTATGAGCAGACAGGAGCTGTATCCTGAAGGGAGGGGCTGGGGACTTTCAAGCTTTTCATTCCACACAGCAAAAGGCAGGCAGCATTGGCTGGCCTGGCAGGCGGGCAGACCAAAGCAGGCTGCAGGCCTGTCATGCATGCGCATGATGTTTCACATGTGCGATAAGGACTGACTGGGCAGGGAGCAGAGAAGCAGGCAGAAAGGGGTGGGGCCAGCCAGAGGCTCGATTTACCATTTCTCCGAACTACTGGGAACCATAACAATCTGTTCTATAGAAGTGGGCCGAACCAGTAGAATCCCAACCTGATCCCCACTGTTATGAAAGGCCAGGTGAGGAGAAGCACCCTTTGCCGTGAGTGATGTTGAGATGGCCACATCCACCCAGTCACATGACCACCAAGTCACACCCACCAACTAAGCCACACCAACAGAACCAGTTGTTTAAAAATTTGAATCCCACCCCTAGCATAGGGGAAGCAAGATCCAGTTGTGATTGGGAGAAGGATCCCCTCATTCACACACACACAGGCATACACACATTTACCATGCTTTTCGGGCTATAAACATTAAAATTTACCTTCTTTACAAGCAGCCTTGAACTCAATACTCAAAACCCCTTTAAAACCTTTGTTCCAAATGCCCAAGGCCCTGGAAAACTCACCCACAGACTCAAAGATCTAGTGCCGGCAAGGGAGGCTTATTTGGACCAGGTCCATTGGTAAGATTAGCTTGGACTTTCATCTTTGGATGCCAAATTGTTGGAAGAAATGTCCATCTGGGTTCAGTTCCAAGTGGGAAGAAAGTTACTAGAAGCATGGAGGTTGATTGGAAAGATGGTTTAATGATGGACAGGATTTGAAGTCCTGGGTAGCTGACCACATGGAGTGGAGAATGAGATATAATTATACCCTTCTTGGGCTTTGAATTTGCTTCCTGTTCCTGTGAAAGAAATGTATTCTGATTGGTTATCAGACTCCCATGGGGCCATGCAGGGGTAACTTTGTAGGTAACTTTGTAGGTTGCCTTGAGTCCCAGGCTTGGTTGAATCTTTCAGGTTCCATGTGATGAGATGGTTAGAGGACTAATCCTATTGTGTCCTGAGGGTGAAGGAGTTTTGTGTTGTAGATAAGCTGGCCCAGCCTTTTGTCTGGTAGATAGGGTGGCCCAGTCTTTCTGGGGCTATTAACATAGGTGGGAGCTGCTTTCCAAGAACATGTATCATCTAGGAAGGTATAATGTTCTGCCTTTTTAATATTTTCTAGAATATTTCATTTTTCTAGGAGAAGGCTGGGTGCTACCTTCATACTTGTGATATTGCATACTGTTGTACTAGGTAACTGCAACTGGAAAATGTAAGGAGGTTGCAAGTTTTGACATTCCACTAAAAACCTTCTATAATCCTTATTATTATTAACAGTCAATCATCACCTAAACAATAGCACAGATTATTAAAATTAGCACAGAAACAGATAGAATGCTTTTACTCTTCTGCAAAAGATATGATATAGAAAAAGGCACAATATATAGAGACGTTCAGTACAGCATATGAAGAGACTCAGAATAGTGTAATATTGAAAGATGTTGGACTAGGAATGAGTAAACCTGAGAATTAACCTTTCCTTGGGCACACACTCAACTAGTTGAGTGTCTTTAGGCCAGTAAGTCCTAGAATTTTTTTTTCAATCCTAGAATGGAAAGATGAAATATATTTTGAAACTGTCAAACAGTTTCTGAAAAAATTGCCAAGAAGACTGTTCAAAGTGAACAAACTTGTTTTTCTAATTACCAGGAGTCAAGGTTAACCCAAAGGATTATAACCACGTATGAATCTATTGCATAATAAAATTATAGAAATTTTAAAAAAGAAATGCAAGTAGTCCCAGAATTACGAGCATAATTGACTAAAATTTATGTTGTTAAATGAGATGTGAGTTTTGCTCCATTTTACAACCTTTCTTACCACAGTTGTTAAGCGAACTGCAGAATTTGTTAAGTTAATAACAGTGTTGTTAAGTGAATCTGGCTTCCCATTGACTTTGTTAGAAGATTGCAAAAGGGGATCACATGATCCTGGCAGACTGCAACCATCATAAATATGAACCAGTTGCCAAATATCCAAATTGTGATCATGTGACCATGCAAATGCTGCAACAGTTGTAAGTGTGAAAATGCTCACCTTACTAAATGGTTTTGTCAAGAATTACCTGTATACTATCTAATTAGTATATATTAGGAAAACGTGGATTTGGGCTGGTAAGAATGGTTAGCAATGTATTTCCATGAAATGTTAAGTCTGTAAAATGTGACACAAATGGCAAGAACCCAGAAAATTAAGGCAGATGGTTAAACTGATAAATAAATATTGAATTCTTTATTGAGATTGTATGTATATACACAGTATACATACAACGAAATTCATATAATACCTAGAGACCAGACTCAACATGCACACACATGACAATCCTCAAACACCTAAGCACCCACCAAAATTCCCCGCCTCCTGAAAACACATGAGCATCCACACCACAGACCAAGTAATACTGTCCAATAGCTCACTGATGGTGATCCATAAATTCATTGTTAAGTGCAGTTATAGCTCTGGGATAAAAACTATTCAGAGACTATGTCGTCCAAGTTTTAATTGTTCTGTATCTTCTGCCAGAAAGCAACAGTTCATAAAGATTGTGAGCAGGATGGGAAGAGTCTGAGAATGTTGCGCAACTTCCTCAAACAGTGAGATGCGAAAATGTCATCCAGGGCTGGTAGCTGGAGCCCAGTGATATTCTGGGCAGTTTTAATGATTCTCTGTAGAGCCTTTTTTGTCCGCTACAGAGCTGCTCCCATATCATACAAGAATGCAATATGTCAGGACACTCTCAATGGTGCTGCAGTAGTAGGACAGAAATAGATACAGATAGATTTATCTTCCTGAGCATTCTCAGGAAATAAATAAAGCCTTTATTGGTATCACTGGGCAATAGTTTTCTGTTTTTGTTTTGAAATTTTAAAAGTATTTTTCAAAGGATACTTATATTTACAACTGATGATAACAGATGAAAAAGTCTAAAGAGACAACTAACACACACACACACACACACACACACACACACTAAAAACTATGCAGTTTTGAACAGAAAGTTCTTTGAGAATAAAAGGAGGCCTTTTGCTCCACAGTGTTAAATGTAGCATGCAGGAAAAGGGCAGGGAGATAAAAATAGGATGTTACTTCTGAAAGTACATCTGATCATATCTTTATTGGCAACAACTAGCATAAAATTTTATTAGATCTGAGTTCCAAATATCTCACATTGCAGCCTGTGTTTGACTCATAAGGATGCTAACAAGTTCTCATGATAACATTGAAATACATTTCAACCCTCCAGGCATTTTTTCTGTATTTAGGAACTTATTTATGTGTCATGCAAATACAATATTAAATTATTTGCTTTGTTGCAAAGAAAAATGATGAAGCTATATATAGAAAGTCCTCAACCAAGTTCCAGTTTTGAGCTTCACCGAAGACAGACCACTGACCATGATCATGTGTGGCTTTGGTCCATTCTTTGGCATTGGAGAGCACCGATTCTTTGGATTTGAGGCAGAAGCTGCCTTGTAAGGGTGGCGGAGGAAGGGAAGATGGTCAGCTGGGTAGAGGGGAGTCACAAATGCCCTCCCCGGCTTGGCAATTACTCCCTCCTGAAGACGCCTGAAGTGGTGGTCTAAAATGGCCACCCTGAAGGGGAAGATTAGACTGGAATAAGATTGTGCAGGAGAGAGAGAAAGAAGTGAACAGCAGGGGGAATGGGATGATATAATCAAATGGAAGATACCCCCCAGGATTAACATTTCAGAGTATTTTTAAGAAAGGATTTAAAGTTGTGAAGAGAAAGAGAGAAAAAAGGTGTGAATCACTTTTGACAGCAGCAGGACTTTGAACTGTGAAGGTAGAAGCTGGAGAAGGAATCATATAGTCAATTTGGATAAGTATATTTTGATTCTATATAGGAACTAATAAAGCTGAACTATAGATTGTTAAAGAGAAAATTTTATATCAATTGGATTTGATCTTTTTTTTTTTGAAAACTGTGGTTTAAAAAGCTTTGGATAATAGAGAAGAAAAAAGAAAAGAGGGGGTGAAGATTTAGCATAACAAAGAGTGCCATCTAAGTTAAACTTAACTTGTTTTTCTTTTAAAAGACTCTGTTTCTTAAAACTATGTGGGAAATTGATACAATAAAACAAGAACTTTGAAAAATTGAAACATTGTAACAAAGAAACAAGAAGACCCTGCCCTTGGATTAATTGTTGATTCTGATATGGACTTGGTATTGGATTAGCAGAGGCTTAAAACTTGAGAGGAAAAAAATAAAAGTTGACTGCTGGAAATAAACTTTAAAGACACTGTTTGGATTAAACTGCTGATTAGAAAATTGTAAAATGGTGATATCTCTTCTGGCATTAAAAATGGAACTTGGAAAAATGAAAGAAATACTACAAGAAGGAGGTGAATCGCTGGGTTTTGCTTCAAAATTCATTGAAAATGCAATTGCAGAATATGAACAACAAAGACAAAAGGCAGAAGAGGAGGTGGAGCAAATTTTTAATGATCATCTTTAATGATCATCAAGAACAAAGAACTCCTGGCAGGGGTGGGATTCAAATTTTTCAACAACTGGTTATGTGGGCGTGGCTTAGTTGGTGGGCATGGCTTGGTGGTCATGTGACTGGCTGGATGTGGCCAACTCAACATCACTCACATCGAGGCACGCATCTCTTCGCCTGGCCTCTCATGACTGTGGGGCTGCTGCTATGGTCGTAAGTGTGAAAAATGCAAAGGTGAGGAAAAAAACTCCAGAGACGTTCCTGAGACAGGAAGTCTAGTCCTGCCGAGAATGTAATATGGGTTAATGGAGAGGCAGTTTCTGTAAGCAACACCACAATGTTTCCTTCCTGCCTTCCTTACAGGATTAGGCCAGTAATTTCTTCTAACAACCAGTTCTAGCGAATAGGTGAGAACTGGTAGAATCCCACCCCTGAACTCTGGAAAGAAAGAGGAAAAGAGTTGGAAATAAATATAGGAGATTTAAGAAATTCAATAAAAGGGGGAATATCCAAAAAATTAAAAAAGGGAAAAGAGTCAGCAGAAATTTGAAGGGTAGAAGGAAGTTACAAATAGAGAGGGGGATAAAAACTGGAGTGAAAGAATAAAGGGGAAAAGACACGGGGAAAGAAGGGACAAGAAACAGGACTTGGGGACAAAGAAATATGGGAATTATTTTAAAAATGGGGAAAAAATGCTTAATTAGACATAGAGATAATGGGTGATCAATATTTAGAAAGGGGATTCTGCAAGGTATTGGGGGTAATACAAATAAATTTATAGTTATGAAATAGGGACATATAGATTGATAAGATGGAAAACAGAATTATTATTTTTTGATAATGGAATCTAATGCTCTTCTTTATGCATAGAGATAATTGTAACAAATAATGGAATATTTTTAGAATAGGGGAGACACATGTAACCAAGACCACTGGCCCAGCTCAGCCGCTTTAAGATAAGATAAGATAAGAAGATAAGAAAAACTTTATTGTCATTGTACAAGTACAACGAAACTCTGGATGCACCCCAGCAACTGTTCGCAATACAATAAAACCAAAGCACTTAAAAATGAAGATAAGAAAAATAGAGTACCCGCATTTTCTCTGCCACTTCTGTTGCTGCATGTGGCCTGCCCTGCCCTGTCTCACAGCATCTTGTGGAGTGCATTATGAGCTCCACACAATGCAAATGGTCCATTCACCCCTGGAAACAGCAGCGGTGGTGGTTGGGTCAGGGGAAAGCACATTGCACATCACCCCGGTCCAAGTGATGCTCAGCATCCAGCACCAACAAAGGTCGGAAGTAGCATCCTGCTGTTTCCTGCTGCATTATTTCTGCCATCTCAGAAGTGGCCAGGTTAAATGATGTGAATTTTAACTTCCTGATCTGAAATGAAGGTGAATTTGTGCATTTCTCCAAATTTTGTGAACAGTTCTTGGCTGAAAAACTACTTAAAAAACAGGCATATTGAAAAAGAAAAATGCAACATAGCCATCAAATATAGAAAAATGATTAGACCTGATGATGATATTTTTCAACATTTTTAGAAAACAAACATACTTTTAAAGAACAGAACATCAGATTTCTCTATAATAGTCTATAAAAATGTAATATTTGATATTTTTATTTCACTGAAATTCCCATTATAGCATGGCAATTGTTGTTTCTAAATTCTGTGTCAAGTTAATCATACTGTCCTTAACTTTTTCAGTTTCTGAGTTATATCTTAGTGATAACTTGTAAACAAGGGCCACCAAATATGTCATTCAAATCTGTGTTGTTAAGCATTCAAGTTCAGTAAAATAACAAAATTCTTGTTAAATTTCTTTTTGTTCTGTTACATTAAACTTTTATTTTTAAGTGAACAGTAATATGGATAAGCACAAACAAGGACTGATTCTCACAACCTTACTTTAGAGCTGCCTCTTATGCTCACATTTAGTTACTGATGTCCCTCACAGTAGTCCTATGTTGGAAGGTACCATGAAGGTCTTTTAATCCAACCTCCTGCTCAGGCAGGAAACCCAATATCATTTCAGACAATTTGTATTTGTACATTACAAATTGTCCACAGCAATGGACAACAGATCCCTTCTGTTACCTAGAGGCCTTAACTTACAACCGCAATAGAGTCCAAAGTACAACATTGTTTTATTTCTTTTGCAGTAGTAGCCTTTAACAGGATAAAAAGGCAACAGAGTTTGACCACATTTTTCAGCAAGAAACCAAGATCGGAATCAGATACAACATAATTGGCCTTGGATGACCTGAAACAGTCTCAAGCACAACCACTTGAACTTACTGGCTAATTACTGGTGACTCCGAAATTGAAAATAATCTTCCTGACTGCTGGACATTGAAACATTATAAAAATTTTAAAGAAAAATATGAGGGACTGCCCATTTCCAAAAAAAGTTAGGTTGCAAATATTGTGCAAAATATGACTTCACAAAAGAAAAAAGTGTTAATGTGTCAAAAGAATGAAAATATTTCCAGATTGCAGCAGGAGGGAAAAATAAAGATGTACAAGCTTTTTAAGAAAAAAAATGAAAGAACATTTTTCATCAAAAACCAATAACATTTGCACAGAGAACTTAAAACAATGTAAGCAGGATACAATAACAAAAGAAATAGATAAGATGACTGAAAAATATTTAGGTACTACTCAACTGTATTGAATATTCAATACAGCCTGGCACAAAGATGTAGGCCATTTTCAGACATGGAAGATGAGATAGAATTACAAATTAAAAATGGAGTAGATATGGGAATAGGATTGCATTCATGTAAAACTGCAGTGAAAATAGTTTATTTTATTGTGAAAGAAATTAAAACACAATAATTTTTTTAAATTATTGAAAATAATCTGAAAATATGTTTAATTATTGATGAAGCCTCAATGTTATCTTGCAAACCAGTTCCTATACTTTTCTTAAAAGTTGAGGATTTAATTACCTCACCAACCATTTTTGTTGAGCTAGTTGAATTAGAAAAACAAGATGCAGAAACAATATGTTCTTCAGTTACTGAAAGTTAAAATAATGTTGAGTTTACTAAGAATTACCTGGAAAAAATTTAATAGAATTTTGCTCTGATAGAATTATGCTTGGGAGAAAATCTGGAGTGAGCACTAGAATAGCAAAAGAGTTTCCAAACATCATAATGTGGCACTGCCTAAACCATTGTGTCCAACTTGTTTTAGATGATTTGATAAAGGAAATAAAGCAAGTAAATCATATTAAAATTCCTCAGGAAAGACTTTTAGAAAGCATAGTAAAAATTTGAAGAAAAGACTGATGGACTGTGAACATTAGCCAATTGCAAGACAGGGCTAATTTACAATTTCTCATTTGTTTTGGAGCCAGATTACTGGAATATTGAAGAAGTAGTAATTCCATGAAAATAAGCTGAAGAACAATTGCTTGCATTTAGTGACATCTTTAATTATGAAATTTGTTAGATCTGGGAGGATGGTTCAAGAATGGAGGCAAGACTCAGATAGCATCAACAGCTCTTTATTAGTGACTTCAGATCTGAGCAAACTATCCCAGCCGCAGCAGCCCCTTATATAGGGCTGGCTGCGGCTAGGCAGCCAATGAAGGCGATTTGAGTTTGCCGCTCTTGGCAGGGCCAATTGCGGCAGCCCGTTTACTGGCCAATCGCATCAGTCTATGGCGACCAATCACGATCGGCTATTTGCGGGCCAATCAGAGTTGCAGGCTTTCGAGCCGGCTAGTCTGGAACACCCCTCCCCTCTTGGTTCCGTTTAAGGGGTGGAGTAATATAGTCTCGCAGGTAGGCAGGTCTTCGCACCTGTCTACTTGACTTACGCAATTCCAATTGTCCATGTTCAAATTCGGGTTCAGATGGACTGTTTGCTGGATCAAACAGGAACGGTGAACCGGTGTCATGGTTAGGGCTCTCCTCTGATGCCCCCGGGGTGATAGAGTCCTCAGCTTCGTTGTTACTGCTATTTCTCCCCTGGCTCGCTGAACCTGCTTGGCTGCTGCTTCTCGGTGAAGTGTTCATCTGCCCCGGTTCAACTACAGCTGGTGAGTATTGCAAGCTATGGTGTGGTGATCTCGGTGTTAATTCAGAATAAACAGGTGTTGGTTCTATTTCTGGGCTCATGGCTTCTCCTCCCCCCCTGGTGTCAAAGTTAGGGTCAGGGGTGGACGTTATGGTCAATCTGGAATGTAGCTGGTCAATATGGCGTTTCCACGCTCTGCCATCAGTGGTGAGTAGACGGTAGGAGCGGGTACCCGTGACTTGAGTTACTTGGGCAGGAATCCAGAGGAGATCCCCAGAAAAATTTTTTGCAAATACAAGGTCTCCTCCCTTAAAGGTACGGTGCTTGCTGCTGGAACCCAGGGGCTTTTCCGGGGTGTAGGCAGGGTGCAAACGGTCTAGAGGCAATCTGAGTTTCCTGGCCATCAGGAGTTCAGCTGGGCTCTTGTTGGTCGTGCTGTTTGGTGTGATGTGTTACAGGAGCAGCATTCTAGTGACTTTGTCATGGATGTTACCTTGTTCCATTTTCTGCAGGGTTTTCTTTGTAAACTGAACCATTCGTTCAGCCCTACCATTCGCCGCAGGATGAGCCCAGAAATAGAGTGCGTGTCAGATGCCCCGTTCCGCTAAATACTGTTCAAAGGCTAAGGCAGTAAACTGGGGCCCATTGTCAGAGACCAGGACATCTGGTAGGCCGTGTGTGGCAAAGAGTCTGTCCAGTTTTTTGATGACTGCCTCAGTAGTGGTTGCTTTCATTTTATTGACCTCAAGCCAGTTAGAATACGCATCTACAGTTATTAAGAAAGTGTGGCCTCTCGTAGGTCCCGCAAAGTCAATATGAATGCGAGACCAGGGACCCCTGGGTGTTTCCCATTCTGCTGGTGGAGCTTTTGGTGGGGCTGAGTGGTTTTCCTGGCATCTGTTACAAGAGGCGACCCAGGTTTCAATTTGTTTGTCCATACCTGGCCACCAGGCATAACTTCTTGCCAGCGCTTTCATATGCAGGATGCCCAGGTGTCCATCGTGTAGCATTTGCAGGACCTTTTTTTGTAACTTAGTTGGTACAACAACTCGATCTCCCCACAAAATGCATCCTCTTTGTGAAAAAAGTTCTGTTTGTCTGTTTTTAAATGGCTTAAATATTTCCTTAGGGTCGTAATCTGGCCATCCCCTCTCCACCCAGCCAAGAACTCGTGCTAAACAAGAGTCTCTTTTGGTTTCAAAGGCGATGTCCTGGGCCGTTAGTGGCGGTGAGGGCATTGTCTCTATTTGAAGTACTGGGAGCGTGGGAGCTGGGACTTCCTGTGGCTCAGGTAGTGGCGAGCGGCTCAAGGCATCTGCGTGAGGAATAGATTTCCCCAGGCGATACTTTAATTGATAGCCGTAGGCAGCGAGAAATTCCGACCATTGCGTCATTCTGGGGGAGAGAATGTGTGGAGTAGGTTTGTCGCCCGCCAGAATGCCAAGTAGTGGCTTATGATTTGTTATAATAGAAAATGGTCTCCCATACACATATTCATGAAACCTTTTAATTGCAGAGACAATTCCTTACCTAAATGGCTATAGTTTCTTTCTGTTTTTGATAGAGTTCTTGAAAAAAAATGCAATTGGTGCCTCTGAGCTGTTTGGTAGGACATGGCTCCGGATGGCTCCCACCCCAAATGGTGAGGCATCACAAGTAACAGTCAAAGGGAGTGTCTCATTATATTGAATTAATACTGCTTTAGAGGTAAGGAGGTCTTTTACTTGCTGGAAGGCGTGTTCCTCCCGACATCCCCAAATCCAGGAGGCCCTTTTATCGAGTAGTCTATGAAGGGGCTCAGCAACAGTCGCCTTCTGGGGTAGGAAGATGTTATAAAAGTTAATAAGTCCCAGGAAGGCTTGGAGGTCAGTTTTGATTTTGGGTCTTGGGGCATTTTTGATAGCTGCCAATTTCTTTTCTGTAGGGTGGATTCCTTGTTTGTCAAGGAGGTAGCCAAGAAACTCCACCCTTTCTGTGCAAAGCTGGCACTTTTCCTTCTTAACCTTGAGGCCAGCATCTTTGAACCTCTGTAGGACTGTTCTGAGGCGTTTCTCTAATTGACTTTTTGTGGGTGCTGCTATTAATACGTCATCAAAATAGGGCACGACCCCTTTTATATCTTGTAAAAGTCTCTCCATCAGGCTTTGAAAGATGCCTGGGGCTACGCTTATGCCAAACTGGAGCCTGTTGCATTTGAATGCACCACAATGTGTGACTATAGTTTGGGCTTCTGCAGTCTCGGGATCAACTGGCAGCTGTTGATACGCTTGGGCCAGATCTAATTTTGCAAATATTTTGCCACTCCCAAGTGAATGCAGGAGATGTTGAACAACTGGTACTGGGTAGGCGCTCTGCTGTAGCGCGTGATTGAGGGTGGCCTTGTAGTCAGCACAGATTCTTATGGACCTGTCAGGCTTTATGGGGGTGACAATTGGTGTCTCCCATCGGGCGTGGTCAATGGGTTCTAACACGCCTTGTTCAATTAATTTGTCCAGTTGCTCATCAATTTTGGATTTGAGAGCAAAGGGAACTTGGCGTGGCTTTAGGCGAATGGGTGCAATGTCGGGGCAAAGATTAAACGAAATAGGGGACCCCTTGTACTTGCCTAGGCTTTCGTTGAACACTTCTCGGAAGTCGTGGACGAGGGCCACCTCCCAGTCATCGTCTTCAGTATGATGGATGCCAGCCATTCCGATTCCTAATGGCGCGAACCACTGAAGACCCAATAGACTTGGCCGGTCTCTGTTTACGATGGTGAGTGGTAGAATTTCATTATGTCCCTTGAAAGAGACCTGGAAATGGTGGGTACCTGCGACTGGGATCCGGTTGCCTTGATAGTCTTTCAGTATGAGTCTCTGACTGCTGAGGTCTTGGTGTCAGATGTTGGGAATCAGCTGCTTGAGTGTTTTCCAGGATACCATGGATAGTGATGACCCAGAGTCGACTTCCATGATGCATGGTTTGTTTTCAATGGTGACCTTTACTCAGATTTTTTTAGCATCAAGTGATGAAGCGTGGCCGATGGTGATGGTTTGATGAGCCTCCTCTCGTCTGGGTGTGCCGTTAAACCTTCGGGGTCTGCTGTACTGGTTCCACTGGTTGCTAGGGTGGTCCCTCTGTTTGGTGGAGTTGCCATCATTCCTCTTTGGGCTGCTCCCTCTCCGTCTGGGGCTGGAATTTCTCTTGTTTCTGCATACCTTCACGATGTGCCCTCGTTTCTCGCAAAAACGACACATGGCGTCTAAAAATCTGCATTCGGATCGAGGATGGTTTCCCCCGCATCTGGTGCATTGGTAGTTGGATTTATGACCCTGCTGGTCCCGTTGCTCACGTTCTGATCGGAGTCTGTGGACTTCTTCTTCCTCGCTGTCTGAGGATGACTCGACATCTTCATGATGGGTGGTCGATGTGTACTTGTCTGGAGGTTTCCCAGCATCATTGGTGGGTTGGCGGTTGGTTCCGCTGGTTCGACGCATTCGTGCTGCTGATTTACGAGTGGCTTCAATTGCGGTGGCGTCTGCTATGGCATCTGCAAGCAAGATGTCTCCCTTGGCCATGATCTTGCTCTGGACGGTTGGGTCTCTGAGGCCAAGGACGATGTGGTCTCTCATGGCTTCTTCGAGATTGGCGAAGCCACATAAACCGCCCAGGTTCCTCAGGTCTGCCACATAATCCCCAACGCTCTCACCTTCATGCTGGTCCCTCTGGTAGAACTCATGTCTGCGAATGAGAGTTGGTACGGCTGGGGCGTAATGGTTGCGCAGGATGGGAGCAAGGGTGTCCCAATCCATGGTTTTAACCTCAGCTGGCTTCGCTAAGGCTTTAGCCATCTTAAAAATGGCTGGCCCACAATGGGTTAGAAAAACGGCTCGTTTCTTGCTGGGCGTGGCATCTTTGAGGTTGTTGGACTCCAGGAACATTTGAAATCTGTCCATATATGAGTCCCAGTCCTCGCTAGCTGGATCGAATGGGGCAGGTGGTATAGCGCTGCTGGCCATGTCGCCGTTGTTGCGCTCTGTCAGCCACGTGCTCCTTCAGCTAGTTCAAATCAATAGACTTCGTTGCCTCTGCATCCCATCCTCGTCGCCAGTGTTAGATCTGGGAGGATGGTTCCAGAACGGAGGCAAGACTCAGATAGCAACAACAACTCTTTATTAGTGACTTCAGATCTGAGCAAACTATCCCAGCCGCAGCAGCCCCTTATATAGCGCTGGCTGCGGCTAGGCAGCCAATGAAGCTCTTGGCAGGGCCAATCATGGCAGCCCGTTTACTGGCCAATCGCATCAGTCTATGGCGACCAATCACGATTGGCTATTCGCGGGCCAATCAGAGTTGCAGGCTTTCGAGCCTGCTAGTCTGGAACAAAATTAATATTAACAATTATCGAGATTTTGAAGAAAATGTTTTAAAAGATTTCCAGAAATATACAATTCCTGACAGTATTCAAAAAGCTAATTGTCAGAACAATTGCTATAAGTTCAGCAGAAGCAGAAAGAGGTTTTTCAAAAATGAACATCATATGTTCAGAGAAGTTGCCTAACTGTTTCCAGTATAACAAACCTAATGGCTATTAGTATTATTGGCCTACCTCTAAAGCAGGAATGGGATTCAAATTTTTTAACAACTGGTTCTGTGGGTGTGGCTTAGTTGGTGGTCATGGTTTGGTGGTCATGTGACTAGCTGGGTGTGGTCAACTCAACATCACTCACATCGAGGCACCATCTCCTCGCCTGGCCTCTCATGACTGTGGGGATGCTGCAACAGTTGTAAGAGTGAAAAATGGTCATAAGTCACTTTTTTCAATGCCATTGTAACTTTGAATGGTCACTCCACACAAGCGAAGTACCAGCAAAGGAGGAAAAAAAACTCCAGAGAAGTTTCAGAGACAAGAAGTCTATCCTGCTGAGAATGTAATAAGAGTTAATGGAGAGGCAGTTTCTGTAAGCAACATCAGAATGTTTCCTTCCTGTCTTCCTTACAGGATTAGGCCAGTAATTTCTTCTAACAACCGGTTCTCCGAATTCCTTAGAATGTTAACAACCGGTTCTAGCAAATAGGTGCGAACCTGTAGAATCCCATCCCTGCTCTAAAAGGAATGGGACCCTATTCCTACAGTCAAAAAATGGTTGCGAGCATATCACACAGCTAATAATGCTCGGGTAAGACTGAAGAAAACTGCAAGTGAGGACACCAATCAAACAGCAATTTAGAAATACCTTAAAGCTAAACAACACTTTTATTGTTCTTACGTAAGTATCTTTTATTGTTTTGTGTACCTCTTTTATTCTTATTTAAGTATTAAATGCCCAAAATAACAAACTACTTTTTGATATATCTTATTTTTAGGCAAAGACATGACATTACATGACCACCCAGCCACGCCCAGCCAGTTGTTAGAGCCGAGAACTGGTTGTTAAAAAATTTGAATCCCACCACTGCATAAAGATTTATATGTACATAATCTAGTTAACACCTGTGATTCTTCCTTGAGTACTTTCCTATAAAAATAACTCTAAGGGGATACCTTAGGACAGGGGTCACCACTCTTTTGGACCTCAGGGACCACCAAACTTAAAATTTTAAATCCTGCAGACCACTAATATGAAGACATTGTCTTGCTGGTGTTGGTGGGAGAGAGAGAACCAATCTAACCTTGGAGGGCTGGTGGTAATGTTCTCTCTCTCTCTCTCTCTCTCTCTCTCTCTCTCTCTCTCTCTCTCTCCGTGTGTGTGTGTCTGTCTCTCTGTCTCTCTCTCTCACACACACACAATGGCCTCACACATCCATACACACCCTCCAAGGCAGTCACATTCCTAACCTGCTTTTCAGCTCCGTTCTCAGGGGCGGGGGAGAGATAGAGAAATATCCTGTGATCCCAAATAAAGAATGATCAATTGGTAGGAAAATGGGGTGTAGGATTTTCCTGCAGACTTTTGGGGGGATTTTCCTGGGGTCTCTGCTACTTCTGCTTTTGGCTGCATGCAAGGAAAGCAGCAGTAGTCTTTCTTTCTCTTCCCCCCAACTCTGCCAGAAATGAGTCTTTGGGACCCTGCAAGACATCTTGCTTCAAGAGGCTATGCCATTCTGGTGGAGTTTGGGAGAGAGAAAAAAAGACTTCTGCTGCTTCTGCTACTTTCCTTGCATGAAGCCAAAAGAGTCTCTCTCTCTTCCCCTGAGAATGAAGCTGGAGATGGTAAAGAATGATCGGTCAGTAGCAAAACAAGGTGGCGAATTTTCTTGCAGATTTTTTTTGGGGGGTGGGATTTTCCCAGGGTCTCTGCAGTAAAAGCAGAAGCAACAAAGACCCTGGGAAAATCCCCCCAAAAGGCCGGCCCTGGATAAGCAGATCTCTCTCTCTCTTTCTCTCTCTCCACCAGCTGAATTTCACAATGCGCTCTGGGATCTTCTGCAACAAGATGACATGTAGGAGAGTCCCACTGGTGCTGTGAAGTTTGTGTATATTTGATCTATATGTATGTTTAAGGCTGAGAAGGAGCATCTGTGATGTTCAATCCATGTGCCCACCTCCTGCCTTTCTAAAGGCACACCTCCCCCCCCCCCCACTGCTCTGCTTGCTCCCTCATGTTTCTACCATGGTTTCTCACCCTTTGCTGGGTCAGCTTGCTTATCTCTGCCCATCTCCTCCTTCTCAGCCTTAAACATTCATAATTCCTGTTCTGGTTTGCATTCAAAAATGGCTGAAACAATATTCCATATTTCATCAAGACTATTTAACACCAACAGCACTTTCTGATATTCAGAAATATGCATTCCATGCTGTTCCAACTCAATAATCAGAGTCTGTATGTGCAGCAAATGCTTCTCTACATTCTCTTGTGGTAGCAATCAGGCTCTGTATAATTGTCTCGATAATTGCACAATATTGCATGTTGATGCACTTACATTCACACTTCTCAATTTTAGCCAAACCTCCTTTGCAGTTTTTAAATCAACTACATTCAAGAATTGTTCATCTTCCAAACTTAAAATGATGTAGGCCAGTGCCTTATCATGCTGCCTTTGATATGCAGCTGATAATGGCCCCTGGATGGATTAATAATAATATCCTAGAACTCCTTAGCCTTCAGGAAATATTCCATTTTTGCAGCCCAAATAATATAATTCTGCCCCAATCAAGGCAGAGAGCTTTCCTTGAAATCAATAGCCATCCTACAAGCCTTCTCAGATTTTTTTCTCTTTAGCTTATAACCTAGGCTGTCCCTCAGCTTGATTACAGTTCAGTTTTACTGAGTGTTTGGACTGTCTGGGTGTGCTCTGGGCTTTCTGGAAACTTTCTGACAGTGAGAACAATCAACCAATGGAACAGCTTGCCCTCGGAAGTTGTGGGAGCGTCATCACTTGAAACTTTCAAGAAAAGATTGGACTCCCATCTGTCAGAAATGGTGTAGGGTCTCCTGCTTGGGCAGGGGGTGGGCTAGATGACCTATAAGGTCCCTTTCAACTCTGATTATCTGTTTTTTAACTTTCTGTAATAAGCTACTAGAGCAGGGGTGGGCAAACTTTTTGGCTGGGAGGCCTCATTGACTTTTAAAATTTGACAGACAGGCCGCCACCTAGTGCTGAAATGCCTGTCATTACAAGTCAAAATCAAATGAATGCAATCATTCAATCATTCACATCAAACCTTAATTCTGTACCAATCTTCGGCGGGCCGGATTAAAAAGACCAACAGGCCAGATGTGGCCCACGGGCCGTAGTTTGCCCCCCGCTGTACTAGAGAGATAAAGGATCATTGATTAGGGATGAATAAGAGCTCATTCTTCATCCTTTTCTATACCCAAGAAAGAAACATTTTTGGAACATGAAATCTGATTGTAGCTGGCTCAACATCCTATTTCTCTTTTACCAAGGATATTTATTGGCTATAGCTATTTCCATTTTTCCAGTGAAGGAAGAGGTATGATTTTATTCTGTCATTTAACCATTATTATATCCTGTTTCTTTCATTGCAATTGATGGGAAAAAGCAGATTGTAGAGGCTTCTGAAGTAACTGATCAGCCAACTCTACATTTGTTACATATGGCATGTAGTCTTGCCTTTTTCTCTTCTTTAGTTTGCCAATAAAAAATTAAGATGGTGAATGTTAGGATATGTGCAGAGTAACCCTTATATAAAAAGGATATACACACGGAAAACAGTTTATGAGAACAATTATGAATAAATATACAGCCACACAGAGTTGAACGAGTTGTATTAATGTTTTCTTGAAGAAATAGCACAGTCCGTAAACAGTCCATGTCATACACGTTTTTAACAGTCCAGAAATATCCAGTTATAAAGTCTTCTTGTCGGTTTCACATCTTTTACAGCAGACAAATATCAAACCATAATATAACAAATAACCTTCAATATCAACAGAATATCTTTTTTTTAAAAAATAGATTTTATTGAATTTACAATTTAAAAACACATCGACAATACATTTACAAAATAGAAAGAAAACGGCTAGGGGGAAAGAAGGAAAACACCCAGCCTAACACACTGGATAAAGGCCGGTTGGGGGGAAGAGAAAAGATATAGAGGGAGAGAGGGGAAGGGAAGGGGAGGGAGAATAGGGTAGAAAATACAATTAAAAACGAATGATATCTTTTTGTGACAGTCTGTAAGGATCATTTCTCTTCGTCATATCCAATCTACTCTTTTCCATTATGTTTAAGTTACTTTTTATCATTTACATAATTTGTCTCTGTGTAAGCCAATTATACCATGATTCCCAGTTGTCGTAAAATGTTGGGGACTCTTTGTTTTTTAACGCTATCGTTAGTTTATCCATTTCAGCACACTCACAAATTTTCTGAATAACCATTTGCTCTGAAGGTGTATGAGGTGATTTTCAACATTGGGCAAACGCTAATCTAGCCGCAGTTAGAATATGGATTATTACATATTTTGTCTTTTTGGATAAATATCTATCAGAGATCCCTAACAGGAAGAACTCTGGTTTATAGACTATTTGTTCTTTAGTTATCTCCTCCAACCATTTTCTGATCTTTTGCCAAAATTTTTGGGTAGTTTTACAAGACCACCACATGTGGAAAAATGTTCCTTCAGTGCTTTTGCATTTCCAACACCTTGAGCTCATGTTAGGGTTCATCTTCGCCAACCTCGAAGGGGGTAAGTGCCATCTATATAACATTTTATACATATTTTCTTTGTACGCTGCCGATTTCATAATCTTGATGTTTCTATTCCAGATCTTTTCCCATTCGATATCAACAGAATATCAAAATAAACAGGGTTATTCAGAATCGATCCATTGTCAGTCAGTATCAGTATAAAGAGAGATCAGTGAAAAAGAGAATTAAACCATGATCTATAGCTCCCTCTTATGGCAACTTGTAGCATAATCAACCAACCAGAACACAGCATAATACATTACAGTATTTTTCCTTAAAGCTACAAACATATATATTTGTAGTTTATATATTGTCAACCCAACTATGTTATTTACGTATACATAACATTCTCCCCTTTGGGTTGGTCAATATATAATACATTATGTCTTTAATTAATAATTTTTTCACAATTAATAACTCACACAATTTCATAGAGATTAGAAGATTCTTTATCTAACTCTACATACAATGCTTGTTTGAACTCTGTTATATTTACGTCTCTCTCTAATTGACCTTCTAGAAAACTCAGTACATGTTATTTGTTTATTTTCTTCCTCTATCCTATCGAATCTTTTGCAGTTATAGATGGTTCATCTTTTACTGATTCATCAATATTCCTATCATTTTTATGATGAGTGAACAATGGAGTTTTTATAATAATACTATGTTTTTTATTATTATATTCTTGTTTAAACTTTCACCAGCCAACATGCAACATGGTGCTAAGAAATTTAGCACTTGCACTCCAATATATATTATTAGTACCTGGCTCCCAAAATTTAAATAATCTATGATTAGCTCCATAACCCACAAAATACAATTTCTTAGCTCTATATTGTCCCTTTTGCCTTACTTGCGTGGGAATATGAACCCATGCTGGGGTTCCAAATGTATGCAAATAACTAAGATCTGGTTTCCTTCTATGCTAACAAGTAAATGGTAATTCACCAGTCATTAAATTTATTACATTATTCAAAACATGGTTAGCACACATTATTGCCTCATCCCACATTTGCTCTGATATACCAGAATCAGACATATTCCTAGCCATAACCTGTAATGTTTGTCTTCTACATTCAATATATGAGTTATGTTGTAGTCTATAAGGATTATAATGCTCATGTTCAATTCCAGCTTTTTGTAACTAGTAAATTCAGTATCATTATTCGTAATTAGTCTAATAATTTTCTGTTTCTGTTTTCTTTCAGTAAATTTTAGCCAGTTTACAAAATACTGGTATGTTTCTTGCTTTGTTTTCATTAGGTAACAGAAACCGTATCTGGAAAAAAGGTTCCATAATATTCAATATATAACAGGCTCCACCTATACTAGGTTTTCTAGGTCCAATGATATCAGCAAACACAACCTCTAATGGTTTACTGGTTTTCAGTCCATTTACCATATTTTCAGAAATTACCTTGTTTTCCTTTTTATTACAAATATTGCAATCTAAATACTTTATACAAGGTTTTAAATCTATACCAGTAGACAACTCAACAGTTTTCTTGATCATTTTGAAATTTATATGCCCCATACGTCTATGAAGTAGATGAATACATTCATCGTGAGACTTCTTATTCTCATAAACTGAGTTAACATTACTTGATGGATCATCATTCATAATAAACAAACCATTTTCCAATCTTGCAGTAATACTTTTACCTTGTTTGTCTATTAAACATGTATCTCCCATAAATGTTACTATAAATCCTGCTTTTTCCTGCTCTTACAGATAGCAAATTAAACTTCATTCCAGGTACATATAACACCAGTAAACTTTCATTTATACATGAACAATATGCAGTACCTTCTCCATATGCTTTCATTTTCCATCCATTAGCTAATGATATATGCTGTTCACTTTTTCTCATGGTAACAAATCTCTCTTTACTTTTAGTTATACGCTGCAATGCTCCATTCTCAACTACCCAGATATCATGGTTTACATTGTAGTTATATTTGATGTTGCTAAACTAACACTCTTATGACCTCTCTGTATATTATTCTGTTTCTTACCCTTTTTACAGTATCTGGCCATATGTCCTTTAGACCCACAAGAAAAACATTTCCTAACAATATAAGGCAGTTGAAGACAGTTTTTCTTCCTGTGGTTGTCTTTCTCTCAGTTGAATTCTATCTTGCCTTCTTCTTGACTCTTCTAACAGTCTTCCAGTTATACCAGCCAACGTAAGTTCATCTCTGTTTAAAACTTCCAGTGAAGACACATAATCATCATAAGTTTCATCCAAAGAAAGAATAGTGTAAACCTGCTGTATCTCAGAAAAAATCAGTTCTTTTTCTTGTAGCTCCTGAAAAATCCTTTTCATAAACTCCAAATGAGCTAACATATCACCACCTTTTATAAGATGAGCTCGAAACAGTTTACGTGTAAGGTATATGTGTGCACCCACACTGTCTCGAACATAAATCCTCTTCAGAATGTCCCAACATCTAGCAGCAGATTCTTGACCACGAATATGGACTAACTGCATATCACTCAGTGTCAGTCCAATTATACTGAGAGCCTTTTCATTATCCTGGTTAAATTCATCTATTTTCTTTTTATCTTCATCATTCAATGGATCCAAAGTTGTTACATCTGGTGGATTATTCACTACAGTCCATAATCCTTCTTTACGTAGAAGTAGGCTGCACTTCATATACCAGGAAACACAGTTTGTTTCATCCAACCGGGTTATCAGGGATAGACTGGTTGACTGTTCTTGTGCCATTGTAACAATAAACAACAATTAGCTGTCTGAATATGAAACTGTATATTGACACTGGTTCTCTGGGCCCATAACCAATGTTAGGATATGTGCAGAATAACCCTTATATAAAAAGGATATGCACCCAGAAAACGGTTTATGAGAACAGTTATGAATAAATATACAGCCACATAGAGTTGAACAAGTTGTATTAATGTTTACTTGAAGAAATAGCACAGTCCATAAACAGTCCATGTCATACACATTTTTAACATCCAGAAATATCCAGTTATGAAGTCTTCTTACCAGTTTCACGTCTTTTACAGCAGACAAATATCAAACCATAATACAACAAATAACCTTCAATATCAACAGAATATCAAAATAAACAGGGTTATTCAGTATCGATCCATTGTCAGTCAGTATCAGTATAAAGAAAGAACATCAGTGAAAAAGAGAATTAAACCATGATCTATAGCTTCCTCTTATGAAAACTTGTAGCATAATCAACCAACCAGAACACATCATAATACATTGCAGTATTTTTCCTTAAAGCTACAAACATATATATTTGTAGTTTATATATTGTTAACCCAACTACGTTATTTACATATACATAACAGTGGGGTCAACCATCTGCTTTGTACAACAAATTGTCAGAAGTTGTTCTTGTATCCTCAGCAAATGGGGCTCATTGACAGTTACTGTATGTGGGTTAGTGACAGTCAGATGCAGCCATCTCCTATGATCCCTTTTGGGAAGTCAAGTGTAACATAGCTCAACAATGAGTCATAGTATGTATCTTTGTGCAACTATTGTCAATCCACCAGCAATAGAGAATAGCAGTGTTGCAATACAAACTCTGCTCCTTTTATATAAATATATTGCATGCTTGCATTAAAGGGACAGAGCTTGTAGCATGATGCCACAATACTGTTCTAGAAAATTAATGCTGATTTCCATATTGAGGCAAATGTAGAAAATAGGTTTAGTAGATTAGATTCACTGCCTGATCTTCCAGGGTATCTGCAGCAGTTATTCTCAACTAGAGATACTTATAGACCTCCATTGAAAATTTTAGAAAATATTCATGGTGATAGATATATAAATAAAATTAAAATAGCTAAGCTATCAAAATGAAATCAAGATAGAAACTCCAAAGCAGTTAGAAATGACATCTTTGAAACTGATGACAGCACTCTTCTTTATAAAGAGAATCTATGCATAATAATAACTTTGGGACAAACTGAGTCTGTGTTAGCTGCCCACATTCCAGGAACTAACACTTGGAAGTCAAATAATTGGAAAAGACCCAGTAAAAATTGCTAGTGTTTGAGAACAATTCCAGCCTGAAAAGGAAGCCATGATACTATTCCTTGGTCAGAAAGAGCCAATGATCAACCTGAACAAAAACAGTCCATCTTTCACTGGCTAGAATGTGCTTATCATATATACTAAATATGATCATCTGGGTGGTTCTATTCTAGCCTTGACAGCTAATACTGCCATGAATGTCTCTAGTGATCTTCTGTAACAGATTTATGTTCATGGATTGAAACTTCAGTCTAAAACTGAAAGTTATACATATGAACAATTTCGATTAAGCACTTAATAGTACCCCTGGAAACAGCTGCAACATATGGATCTTACTTTAGGAAGAAGAGGACTTTTTTCAGAAGAAATGCTTACTGGTTCTGACCCAAACCCTTTTCCAATAAAACAAACATGAAACAAAAGGGAACAGAAACCTTTTAATGATTCTTACGAATCCCCGGTTAAAAGGCTGCTGCAAACTAATTAACTTTGATAAACAAAAGCCTCACCAAAACTGTGCAAAGCTGCCAAGAATCACAGATAAGAAATATTTCTTCAAATACCAGCCTAAGGTACTGCAATGTCTACGAGGCTGGATTTTCAAAACGTTTTTGCTTCCTACAAAGAACGTCTGATTCACAGCTGGCTTTTATCTTCTTGAAGGAGGGGGCATTACCTTGCAGCCTTACTCTCAAGTCACCCATGCTGCTGCAGTTGTTCTTTCCTATGAGCAGCCCTGCGTGCACTTGGCACACTTGGCGCAGGCTCCTCGGGAACCTTCTCATCACTGCTGGCAGCCCCCACAATCTCTGAAGGCAGCAGTCTACTCCCTAACGGTCCTGGCCCCTCATCTGACTTCTCGCTCTCCTCAGCCATCCGCACCTGCTGCTGGCTAACCAGGGGTGGGATTCTACCAGTTCTGTGCAGCTCTACGGAACCAGTAGCTCTGAAGAGCAGCAGACACAGAACCGGTTCTGTGTCTGCTGCTGTTTTGGCCCCCCCCCCCCCCCGGGCTCTTACCTGTCCTTTATTTCCTGCTTTTTCAACCGCAGCTGCTTTGCACAGCACAGCTGCGGTTGAAAAAGCAGGAAAAAAGGGCTTTTCCAACCACTGCGCACCCGCATGCAGCGCTGCTCAGCTGTCTGGGCAGCTCAGCAGGTCATAAATTGCACACACACGACGTGCGCGACACAGAGCAACAGTAGTTATACCGGTCGGATTCCATCCCTGTGACTAACCACAACACTTACAGGCCTTAGCATCAATCATAATCCTGGATAAACACATTACAGTAATTTGTTTTAATAAAAACAGTATGAGTTATCAGCATGATCCAGATCTCTGTCAAGACTCTTAAACAAAAAATCCTTTCCCTTTACATATTTATTAAAGATTCTATATTGTTAATTTGTGTAGTGTTGTAGTCCAAACTGAATATAACATATTTTATCAGCACATAATTAATACATATTTTAGATTTGTTATTTGATAGTACTCAAATATACTTACTTTTTCTAGCTAGCATGGGAATTGTAAAGTTATATACTAATAAATATGTTTTATTTCACATTCTGTACTGCAACTAGATTACTTAGGGAAAATTTATAATTTATGCTACTTTAAAAGCAGTGTATTGTAAGAAAATAGGAATTTAAAGATATAATGTAGATTTCCTGATTTACTTTTACCCATTTTCTGGAACTTCAAAGACAGCATGACTGGAGAAAATTTTTAGATTAGAAGATGTACATGCTAAGAAAATGCCAACTTTATTTTCCTGTTCAGTAGTCAATAAGTTCCATTTTGCACACTGATTTTTTATAGTTCTTTATAGTTATTTGCCATTTTTTGTCACATGGTTGCTTGAGCAATTGAGGCATACTTTACTGAATGTATTTATTTATTTATTATTATTTTTTTATTTGTCAATTGCTTACAAGATAATAGGTAAATAGTAATAGTATAAATAGTATAATAGTATAATGATAATAGTAAAAACATAGTTATGAAAACATGGATACATGAAAAAAAAAAGAAAAGAAACAATAGGACAGGGACAATAGGCATGTTGGTGCACTTATGCGTGCTCCCTACAGACCTCTTAGGAAAGGAGTGAGGTCAATAGTAGACAGTCTAAAGTTAAAGTTTTTGGGGTTTGGGGAAAAAACCAGAGTCAGGTAGAGTATTCCAGACATTGTCCACTCTGTTGCTGAAGTCGTATTTCCTGCAATCAAGTTTGGTGCGATTAACCTTGAGTTTGTATCTATTGTTTGCTCTTGTGTTGCTATGGTTTCTCCTTAACAAATTCTTACATAGTGTGCAATCTATTATAAAACTATTTAACAACCTCTTAGAGAAGAGGTTATTTTGTATTCAAGTGAATAAGAATACCTATAAGAGTACACAATAGTAATTAATAAAGAGAAAGGAATGGAAGAAGTGAATCCACAGAGGAAAACAAAGAACCTAAGGAGATTAGAATTACAAGGAGCACTAGACAAAGGAATCAATAAAAATTGGGATAGGTGTAAACTGATATCATTGAATATTAATAGCATAAACTCCCCAGTAAAAAGGAAAAAAATATTTAAAAATTTACAGGCATTAAAGGTCAACATAGTAGCACTTCAGGAACTACATATCTTAGAAAAATATTTATTAGAAAATAAAAAATTAGGGAAAAAAAATTCTGCTCTTGATGTACAAAAGAAAAGAGGGGTAGCATTTTATATAAAGGAACAGATCCCTGCTAAAGAAATTTATAAAGATAACAAGGGTAGGATTCTGATGGCCAAAATTGAATTAGGAAATAGAAAGATCTTATTGGTAGTAATATACGCACCAAACGGCCTACAAGAATCTTTTTTCCAAAAATTGTATTTTAGACTCAAAGAGTTGCAATATGAAAAAAAAAAGTATTTTGGGGGACTTTAATGCAGTTGTTGATAAATCATTAGACTATAAGGGAAACAATACAAAGTTGGGGGGGGGGGAGAGAAATTACCAAAAAGTTTTTCTGATATGAGGAAGGATTTTAATATTTGTGACCCATGGAGAGAAAGAAATTTGGAGAAAAAACAATATACATATTATTCTAACTGGCATCAGTCATGGTCGAGACTCGATATGACATGGATTACCAATAAAATAAATTCAGAATTGAAATTAGTATCGAACCAAATTTTCTGGCGGATCATAGTATGATTAGTTTTAGCTAGAAAGGCCAAAAACGAAGTACAGGATGAACACTTCATCGATCTTAAGAGAGGAAATATTTAATATGACACTAAAAAAAGAATTAGAATTTTTCTTTGATGAAAATAAAGAGGAAGATACCTCCCCACAAAATAATTGGGATACAGTCAAAGCAATGATAAGAGGAGTACCAATAAAATATATGGTGAAAAAAATAAAGAGAAAAAACAACAAAGGAAAATATTTGAACAGGAATATAAAGACTTGAAGAAGAAAAATGACTAAACAATATTAATTTGAGAATGCGAATAAAACAGGACACTAGTTAGAATATAAACTGAAAAAAGAAAAAGAGGTGGATTTCTAAATTAAGAAATGACCAAGGAGAGATCTGCTACCAAGAGGAAGAAAAAAGAGTGATAATCCAAAAGTATTATGCGAGACTATATAGAGAGGAGGAATATCCAGCAAATGTTAAAATAAAAGAACGTCTAAAGAAAGCAGGACTCACAAGAATTTTCAGAAGATAAAAATATCCTGAATCAGGAAATAACAATAGAAGTAGTCCACTGAGCAATAAATAAGCAGAAAAATGACAAAGCCCCGGGTCCAGATGGTCTCCCAGCGGAAATTTATAAATCACAACAGGATACCGTAAGTAGTAAAATGCTTAGAATATTTAATGAAGTGTTAGAAGAAGTAAAAATCCCTAAACCTTGCAAGGAGCAAGGATAACAATTATACTTAAAGATGGATGTGATATCACGGACCCTGGAAACTATAGACCGATATCCCTACTTAATGTTGATCATAAAATTTTCATCTCAATTATTGTAGAAAGACTCAAAAAAATTTTAAATGGATTTATCTCTTCAGACCAAAATGGATTTCTTCCCTATAGGCAACTTAAAAATAATATTAGGACAACTCTGGATACTATAGAATATTATGAGGACCATAGTGGCGATCAAGTTGCATTAATGTTTTTAGATGCCAAAAAGGCCTTTGATAATGTTAAATGGCAGTTCATCTTGCAGCAAATTAGAGATATGAATCTAGGACAAAAATTCTTAAATGTAATTTCGGCAGTGTATGAAAAACAAGAAGCCAAAATTTTGGTGAATGAGGGGATAACAGACAAATTTCAAATTCAAAAAGGAACCAAGCAGGGATGCCCATTATCACCACTTCTCTTTATTATGTCATTGGAGGCTTTTGCAAGAATAATTAGAAATGAAACAGAAATTAAAGGTCTAAAAATAAAAAATGAAGAATTTAAATTACAAGCCTTTGCGGATGATTTACTTTTTATATTAGATGAGCCACAAAATTCGGGACCAAAATTATTAGGCAATTTAGAAGAATTTGGAGAAGTTGCGGGGCTAAAGATCAATAAGGATAAAACAAAAATTATTACTAAAAACATGACAAATAAGCAGAAAGAATTATTAGCAACAAGAATGGGCATCCAAATAGTAGAAAAGGTCAAATATTTGGAAATTACTATTTCGGCAAGATATACAACACTCAAAAGAGATTTGGAAAAATGGGACAAATTAGGGCTATCCTTCATGGGAAGGATAGCAGTAATAAAGATGAATGTGCTGCCCAAATTACTATTTCTTTTTCAAAATGCCCCTAGAGAAAAAGTGTTTTGATGATTTGAATAGAATAATGACAAATTTTATATGGCAGAAGGAAAAACCAAGAATTAAGTTAAAGTTGCTGCAAGATACTACTGAAAGAAGAGGATTTGGCCTACCCGACTGGGAGTTGTACTACCGAGCCGCAATACTAACTTGGGTGAAAAATTGGATTAGCCATAGAAATAAAAGAATTTTGATATTAGAAGGTTACAACTTACAGTCAGTTTGGCACGCCTTCCTCTGGCAGGATAAATCAAAAGGTTATAGTTATGTACATAGGCATAAAGTGAGACAGACCAGGGGTGGGTTTCTACCGGTTCTGTCCACCTCTATAGAACTGGTAGCTCTGAAGAGCAGCAGACATAGAACCGGTTCTATGTCTGCTGATATTTTTCCCCACCCACCCACCCGGGCTCTTACCTGACCTTTATTCCCTGATTTTTCAACTTTATTCCCTGATTTTTCAACTTTATTTCCTGATTTTTCAACTTTATTTCCTGATTTTTCAACTTTATTTCCTGATTTTTCAACTTTTCAGCACAGCTGCAGTTTAAAAAGCAGGAAAAGAGGGCTGTTTCAAAGGCTGCTTCTCTGTCTCACCCCTGAGACAGATTCTTTTAAACATTTGGAACAAGATAAAAAGACAAATGTATATAGAAACTCCTATTTGGCTATCAACCCTGGAAGCATTGATGCATCCACACCTTTTGCGCCAAGGGAAAATCATCACCTACAAAAAGATACTAAATGAAAAAGGAGAACTACAAACTAGACAAGAGTTGAAGAACCAGGGAATCGAGGTGGAATAGTGGGCCTATTTGCAACTCCAATCAAAATACTTAAAAGATAAGAGAATAGGGAATTAGTAGAACTAGGACAAATTAAAAATAAGGAAGATTCAGGTTATTATAAAACAGGGGAGAAATTTTATGTCTGCCCAGTCACATGACCACCAAACCACACCTACCAGGTCATGTGACCAGCAAGCCATGCCCAGCCAGCAAGCCACACCCAGCCAGTCATGTGATCAGCAAGCCACACCTTCAAATTAGGCCATGCCATGCCCACAGAAATTTGAATCCCACCCCTGGGTGGTGGGCACTGAGGATGAATTTGTAGCACCAAGGGTGCAGTGGACTGAAAAAGTTTGGGAATCACTGCTTTATTTCTTGAATCTTATTCCACACATAGCTTAAAAGCTTTTTGAACACAAGATCTTGATAGAGCTAGTAAAAGATTCCCACCATGGATGTACAATTAACCTCGCTAAATGAATAAAGGCACCTGAACTTAGGATCCCATTCATTAGATTTCTCCAAATCATATTAACATTGCATGTTTTCTTTACATAGAATTATGGTACATGGAGGGAATATGCAGGTCATCAACTGTGAAGTACACAGTGATATTAGTAATGTATATTTCAAGTGAAACTATTTTCTTACAAAGATATTACTTTCCCAAAAGAAAAATATCATGCATGAAAATCTGCCTGAAGTACCCCTTAAAGAATTTTGAATAATGTCAGTTTGCATTAAAATGCTTATCTACTTTTTTCTAAACAATAGTTGATAGTTTTGATCTGTAGAAAATTCAATAAATGAGTAGAGTGCTCATTATTATTTAAAATACAACATTTTAATCATACATAGCACAGCACAACACAGGTTATGTAGACAGCAAACACAGGGTCAATCAAAATGGATTCAAATGTCTATACACCAATGCACAGAGAATGAGGAATAAACAGGGTGAATTAGAAATTCAAGTAAATGAGGGTAGATATAATATTGTTGCCACCACAGAAACTTGGTAGGATGAAACCCACAAATGGAACATATAGCTAGAGGGATTTTAATGATTTAAAAGAAATAGACCAAATAAAAGAGGAGGTGGAGTTGCACTATATATAAGAAATAACTACATCTCTACAGAAATAGAGCACAACAGTGATGAAAATTATCTTGAATGCATTGGGGTCAATATTAAAGGGGGGGGAAATGATATTGCTATAAGTTTATACTATAGACCACCCAACCAAACAGAAGAAATAGATGACCTTTTTGCTAATCAGCTAACTAAGGTATGTAGGAAGCACATCACAATAGTCATGGGGAACTTAAACTACCTTGACATCAACTGGGAGACAAACTCTTCACCAATTGGTTCCTAACAAACCTAGCAGACAACTTTGCTTCCCAAAAAGTAGAGAAGGGAACAAGGGTATCAGCACAGTGGTGGGATTCAAAATTTTTCACTACCTGTTCTGTGGGCATGCTTGGCTTGGTGGGCGTGGCAGGGGAAGGATACTGTAAAATCTCCATTCTCTCCCCACTCCTGGGGAAAGGTTGCTGCAAAATTCCCTTCCCTCCCCACCCCACTCCGCCCCACTAACCTGCTTTCCAGCTCCATTCTCCTGCAGGACAACAAAAGAAGACCCAGATGAGACTCGGGAGGCAGAGAATAGATGGGGGGAGGGCCAGTCAGAAGTGATATTTGCCAGTTCTCCAAACTATTCAAAATTTCCACTACCGGTTCTCCAGAACTGGTTAGAACTTGCTGAATACCACCTCTGGGTCAGCCCTATTAGACTAAATTCTCACTCACAGAGATGAAATGATAGACTGTGTTGAAGCTACAGGAACCTTGGGGGCAAATGATCATGCAATATTGGAATTCAACATTATGCAAGCACAAGTAGTAGAACAAAGTCAAACTAGAATCTTGGACTTTAAGAGAGCTAATTTCAATAAACTTAGAGAGAGCTTTGGAAGGATTCTATGGATGAGAATCCTCAAGGGAAAAACAATTCAAGAAGCTTGGGAAATTTTGAAAAGTGAGATTATAAAAGCCTGGTCTAGCACAATACCAACGAAGAAGAAAAATAACAGCTCTCAAAAAAAACCAGCATGGCTGCATAAAGAACTTTCTGACAAATTGAAAGACAAAAAGGACAAGTATAAAAAGTGGAAAGAGGGGCAAATAACTAAGGCAGAATATCAGCAAATAGTCCAAGCCTGTAAAGATGAAGTGAGGAAAGCTAGGGCTCACAATGAACAAAGGCTTGTGACAGAAGTAAAAAAATAACAAAAAAAGCTTCTTCCAACATGTTAAAAACAAGAAAAAGGTCAGGAAACAATTGGTCCATTGCTGGGAGGAAGTAGCAAGAAGGTGACAAGCAACAGGAAGAAAGCAGAATTGCTTAACTCATTTTTTGCATCTGTCTTTACACAAAGTGAAAAAACAGTCAAACCTATCAAAAACAGCACCACAAAAAAATAGAATAGGAACACATTAAAATAGGGAAGAAAATGGTAAGTGAAGTCTACTCAGATGAGTTCAAATCACCAGGATCAGATCAGGGGTGGGATGCAAATATTTTTACTACTGGTTCTATGGGTATGGCTGGTGGCCATGTGACTGGGTGGGTGTGGCTTCTTTTTTGCAGCACCCACCCACCCCACCCTTGTGTTCCATTTTTCTTGCCTCCTGGGAGCCCGTTTTTGCTTCCAGGAGGCTTCCCTGGGGCCCAGGAGGCAAAAAAATGGAGCGCGGTGGAGGGGGCACAGCACCCACCTCCCCTGCGCGTGCCCCTTTTTGCCTCCTGGGCCTCAGGTAGCCTCCTGGGCAAAGCAGTAAGATAGCAAGGTAGATCCCGGCCCAGCTGATCATCAGAACAGCTGATTGTTGGGAGGGGGAAAAAAAGAAATGCTCATTCAGCTGAACCTGTAGCTGTTTTTTTACTACCGATTCAGCCGAACGGCAGCATTTTTTACTACCAGTTCATGCGAACTGGGCCAAACCAGTAAAATACCACCACTGGACCAGATGGATTACACCCCAAGGTTTGAAAGAACTGGCAGACGAGATCTCAGAACCATTAATTATATATTTCAAAGATCCTGGAGCACTGGGGAACTGCCAGAGGACCGGAAAAGAGCTGATGTAGTTTCCATCTTTAAAAAAGGGAAAAAATAGATCCAGGAAACTACAGACCTATCAGCCTGACCTCAATACTAGGGAATATTCTGGAAAAGATAATCAAGCAATGAATCAGTGAACAGCTAGAAGCAAAGTAATAACCAAAAGCCAACACGGATTTGTTAAAAACCGATCATGCCAGATTAATGTTATTGCATTCTTTGACAAAGTGACAACATTAGTTGACCAGAGGAATGCTGTTGATATAATTTATCTGGGCTTCAGTAAGGCATTTGATAAAGTAGACCATAACCCACTATTAGATAAAGTAGAAAAATGTGGGTTAGATAGCATCATCACCAGATGGATTTGTAACTGGCTGACCAACTGCACTCAACATGTAGTCCTCAATGGAACTGCATCTACATGGAGGGAAGTATGCAGTGGAATACCCCAAGGCTCTGTTTTAGGCCCAGTACTCTTCAATATCTTCATCAATGACTTGGACAAGGGGATAGATGGGGAACTCATCAAATTTGGAGACAACACCAAGCTGGCAGGAATAGCCAACACTCCAGAAGATAGGTTTAAGATGCAGAAGAATCTTGTCAGACTTGAACATTGGTCACTATCTAACAAAATGAAATTCAATGGTGAAAAAAGTAAGGTTCTACATTTAGGCAAGAAAAATCAAATGCACAGATACAGTATAGATGGTATCTTGCTCAATAGTAATAACTGTGAGAGGGATCTTGGAGTCCTTGTGGACAATCATTTAAATATGAGCCAGCACTGTGCTGCAGCTGTCAAAAAGCCAACACAGTTCTAGGCTGCATAAACTGAGGGATAGAATCAAAATCATATGAAGTGTTACTATTACTTTATTATGCCTTGGTAAGGCCACACTTGGAATACTGCATCGAGTTTTGGTCACCACAATGTAAAAAAGATGTTGAGACTAGAAAGAGTGCAGAGAACAGCAAGCAATTGGGTATGCCTAGTTTAATGAAAAGAAGGACTAGGGGAGACATGATAGCAGTGTTCCAATATCTCAGGGGCTGCCACAAAGAAGAGGGAGTCAAGCTAGGGCAGGACAAGAAGCAATGGGTGGAAACTAATCAAAGAGAGAAGCAATTTAGAACTAAGGAGAAATTTCCAGACAAACAACTTGCCTCCAGAAGTTGTGAATGCTCCAATACTGGAAGTTTTTAAAAAGATGTTGGATATCAATTTGTCTGAAGTGGTGTAGGGTTGGACTAGAAGACCCACAAGGTCCCTTCCAACTCTGTTATTCTATTCTATTCATCTTCCCATTCTCTCTCTCTCTCTCTCTCTCTCTCTCACACACACACACACACACAAAGAGCCTTTTCCAAGTATGTAGCCTTGAAAAGAAAGTCAGTGTGGAATTTATTTCCTAATCTGCCTGGTCAGGGCCTTTCTCTATAACATTTTTTTTAAAAGTAAGCATGGGACTGTTTCTGGATATGCTGTAGATACAATATATGTCAATGTATATGCTTCTTTGAATTTACTACACTTTAATATTGTTTCATTGAGTTGTTTTTGTTATGATTTATTTGACACTTGACTCATTTTCGCTTCTGATTGATGATTCATTTGATAGCACCAAAAGTGGAAATGGTAGATATCCACAAAGTTCCAACATCATAATCAAACCTACTGTATATTGATTTTTGAGCTTCAAATAGATCCCTGATCAAAACTTTCAGTCCTAGAGAAACAGATAACAATATTCATGTTAACAACTATTTTTAATATTCAGTCATATACATGTGGACCTCTGTAATATCTCATTCTTTGTTCATAAGGAAATCCAAATAGCTTTATAACTGCTATATTTCATATTTGCAAAACAGAATTATGTAATTATTGAATAACAGTTTGTGTTAATGAAGAGTCAAGGAATCAATTTGTTATAAAATAAAATAACATAATATAGAAATTTTTAGTCACATCAGTTCAAAAGAAACATTCTTATTACATGATTTCATCAATTCTTGGGTTGAACAAGGATCGATTCTTGGGTTGTAGAATGGAATCTCGATGTCAGGCAAGAAATCTGATTACACAAGCCATGCATATCACAGAATGAGAAAATGAAGGCCTTCCTCCTGAATCTGATTGGAAGTAAAAGAAATTCTCTGCAATCATAACATCCAGACAAACATCCCTGCTTCCAGAACTGATTATTGTTAAATCCTAATGGTGTTTCCTAGCCACTTTTTGTTAGAGGATTAAATGCATATTCCATTTGGATATGACGTATTATGTTCTAGATAGGACAACATGTGAAAGATAAGCATTACAAAATATTTGGACATAGCTACAATAGCTACAAGAGTCAGCTCCTTAGAAATAAGAAATTATTGGTTGAGGTTTATTCGTTTCTGTGTCTGATATGATTCAGTTCTTCTGCATAGATCTTTAGAGTTTTAATAGTTAGAAGTTATCTCAAAGTTCATATTACATCAAGTTTTGGCTTTAAGCTGAATCATATCTGAATTAATTTTCTGTATAGTTAAACAATTCTTTTATTTTCACTTATTTTACTTAATAATTATTTATAAGCAAGTGATATTTCATACAGCTTTGGTGCATTCGTTAATATGGCAATTTCATTAGTGGAATGTCAAACAGTAGCTACAAAATCCCAAGATAGTCCATACTATTCTAAATTGCTAGTTACTGTAATGATTTGAAAGTAATATTAGGTACAATACATTCCCATTGCTCAAGGCTGTAAACATTTAATCTACAAGCTTCTTGGGGAAATAGTGGAAGAAAATTTGAAGATGTATTTTTCAAGCACGAAGAATTTTTTTTACTAACATGAAATTCTGAACTTTTTTCTTCTAGAGTTATTTATTGTTCTAAATATATTCTGCCAGTGAGCTAGTAAATTTTGCTAAACTAGCATGCCAAGATTTATCAACCAAAGTAAAATGAAAGTTTATTTTTACAAAGTTATGGATATATTTTAAGTTACCTGATTTCTGTAGCAATCTATGAAGTGTATGTTCAGTTGATCAGAATCCTGATTTAGCCAGGCTTTTTTAATCCCTGATTATGTGCTGTTGTTGAAAAGGCACCACTTTTTCCAGTCAACTTAGAATGCATTCAAGAGAAAGAAGTGCACCTAGCAAGAACAGCTGTCTGGATCAGTGGTGGAATTCAAAGTTTTTTACTACTGGTTCTGTGGGCATGGTTTATTTGGTGGGCAATGCTTGTGGTCATGTGACTGGGTGGGTATGGCTTAGTGGTCATGTGACTGGGTGGGCATGGCCAACTCAATGGTACTCACATCAAGGGGTGCCTCACCTGGCCCCTCCCCTCCCAGCTATTCCTTGTCACCCAGCCTAAACTTATCTATAGTGTTATATATTTGCATACTTACCTATGATAGATTGGTCTGTGGCAGCGGGAGATTTGAAGAGCCATCATTGGCCAGGAGCCATGAGCAGCCGGCTATAAAAAAGGCTGCCGCGGTTTCTCCGCATGCGATTACTGGAAAGAAAATAAAAAGGGAAAAAGTCAACTGGGTCTCGAGTGTCTTTTCCCACAATGCAACACTGGCGACGAAGGTGGGATCATGAGACAAAGGAGTCCAGTTGTGCACATGGCAATGAGGACCGAGCGAGACGAAATGGCCAGGAACAACTCGCTACCTGCACCATTCAACCCAACAACCGAAGACTGGGAATCCTACATCTACCGATTCCTCATGTTTCTAGAAGGGAGCGATCTCCAAGGAGTATCAGAAAATAGGAAGAGAGCCATCTTCTTCACCCACTGTGGTCCCACAGTATTCAAAATGGCAAAGGCATTGGCAGCACCCAACGATGTAAAGACGATGGCATGGACAGACCTAGAAAAATTACTGCGAGCCCACTATGCACCAACCATTTCATGCCTCATCAAAAGACAAGAATTTTATTGGCGTGACCAAAGGGAAGATGAGACCATTGAAGATTTTGTTGCAGCGCCAAGAGAAATTGGCGGAGCATGCAAATTTCTAAACATGGATGAGGCCATGAGGGACCGCGTGGTCCTCGGATTAAAGGACCTTACACTACAGGGTCAACTACTAAGATAACATTGAAGGAGGCAATAGAAGAAGCCACCACTGTGGAAGCCACACAGAAATCAGCAGCCACCATGTGACAAATGAATAAATCACCAAAAGAAACCCAAGAAGACACTAATCAAACATGCAATAAGACACCAGATGAAATAAAAAAACCCACCACCACAACACACCACGATGACATTGAATCCCTATCAGAAGATGAAGAGGAAGAAGATGTAAATCAACTCCGGTCGGAAAAAGGTAGACAGGAGTGGAATGAAAGAAAGTCAAAATTCTGTTGTGCTGGGTGTGGAGGAAACCATCCACGTTCTGAATGCCATTTCTTCTATGCTATTTGCAGGTATTGTGAATGGCGGGGACACATAGCAAAGGCATGCCGAACTAGAAATAACTATGGCCCTAAACAAAGATGAAATACCCCACCACCCAGAGGGAGGGAAAAGCAAATAGGGAGCCATTGGAGTCAAGAAAACAGAAACAAGCGATGGAAAGAAGCAAACAGAAAAGAGGAAACACATCAAACAATAACCATTGGGTACTCAAACTCAATCAATACAAAAAAGGTACATGTGCAAGTCACCATAGAAGGCCAGTCATGCGAGATGGAGGTGGACTCAGGCTCATATTTATCAATGGTATCATGGAATACCCTAAAAAGACTAATATCTGATATAAACAAGGGAGAGCTCAAAATACAAAAACTCACACTAAAGGACTACCAGGGAAACAGAATTCCTGTAGTAGGTACCAGACATTTCAAAGTTGAATTCAAAAAACACACTAAAGTCCTTCCATTAACAATAGTCAACTGGGATCAACCCAGCCTATTGGGACTCGAATAGTTTGCACCATTAGGAATCGGATTAACCGGAATAAACAGCATTACTGAGACAGACAGGGAAGAGAACCTGATGAAAGAATTCCAGGACGTCTTCAACAGAGAACTGGGCAAGTACCAAGGGTCCCCTATCTCATTTAATTTAAATCCAAATATAGCCCCTATAAGACTAAAGGCGAGGCAAGTTCCTTCCACGTTAAAACCAAAAATTGATGAACAATTAGATAAACTTATCGCACAGGGGGTATTAGAACCAATAGACCACGCAAGGTGGGAAACCCCAATTGTTATCCCTATTAAACCAGATGGGTCAGTATGTATCTGCAGGGACTACAAAGCAACCCTTAACCACGCGCTACAGCAAAGCGCATACCCAGTTTTGGTGGTACAGCACCTATTACATTCTTTAGGGGGAGGTAAAATTTTTGCAAAATTGGACCTTGTGCAAGCCTATCAACAATTACCAGTTGACCCAGAAACAGCAGAAGCACAAACAATTGTGACATACAGGGGGGCATTCAAATGCAACAGACCATAAACCTCTCCTAGGAATCCTCGCAAGAAACAAAGGTACACCTAACATACTGTCACCGCAGATGACGAGGTGGTCTGAATTCCTAGCTGCCTATAACTACAACTTGTTCTATTGACCAGGAAAGAACATAACATACACTGACACCCTGAGCCATTCCCCCCTACCTGATTTAGACGATGATCCTGCACCAACCACATCAACCCTTCAAATCGAGACGTTGGGAAACCTACCCATAACAGCAACAGACATTGCTATGGAAACCGCGAGAGACAGAAACCTGGCGCGGATTTTAAATTGGGTAGATAAAGGGTGGCCAGAGACTGTAAGTGATGAGACTGTTAAACCATTTCAGAATAGACAAACGGAACTATCAATCTTAAAGGGATGTATACTATGGGGGGATAGGGTGGTCATACCGAACATATTAAGGAAACGAATACTTGAATTATTGCATGGGGATCACCCGGGTATTGTCAGAATGAAGTCCCTGACTAGGAGTTATGTATGGTGGCCAGGGATGGATAAAGACATAGGAGAATGGGTAGCAACTTGCAAACAATGCCAGGAATCTAGACCTACATCCCCTTCTACACGAATGGGAAACACCTAGGGGACCATGGTCTAGAATACACATTGATTTTGCAGGACCAACTAAAGGACACACATTCTTAATAGTGGTTGATGCTTACTCAAATTGGCTGGAGGTAAACATCATGCACTTAACCACAACTGAAGCTGTTATTAGACAACTAAGAAAACTTTTTACAACACATGGATTGCCAGATTTAGTTGTATCTGACAACGGACCACAATTCACGGCAATAACATTCTAAAGGTTCCTGGCAGAACAAGGGATAAGGCATGCACTAACAGCGCCAGGATGTCCAGCTACGAACGGATGAGCAGAACGCATGGTCCATTACGCTAAGGAAGCACTAAACAAATTGGGACCGGGAGATATACAGGAAAAAATAGACAAACTACTAAGTATACAATACATTACACCAAACACCACAACAAATAAAAGCCCAGCAGAATTATTAATGGGAAGGAAAATAAGATCAAACCTAGACAGGCTACACCCCACATATAGCCCAGAAAAGCCAGCAGACTCCTCCAGTAAGTGCCGCACATTCAAAACAGGGGACCAAGTCTATGCAAAAAACCTCATGGGGGAACTATTGTGGATACCAGCAACAATAACCCAAATAACAGGACCCCAGTCATACAGGGTAGACACAGGGGATGGAAAGAGCTAGATGAGACACATAGACCAAATCAGATCGAGGACCACACTGAGAAACACTAAGAATCAGGACGAGGAGGGGGAGAAACCTACACAAATAAAGGAGTTGCCGCAAACATTAAACAAAAATAGCCAAACCAGAGAGGGGGGGAGACCTCTCAAACACAAACAAAAGGGGAGGGGGAGACCGTCCACAAGTAAAAGAAGTGACAAAACAAACCCTAACAATAACACAACAACCAATACTAACATTAGTCCCAATCAGAAATCGCAAACATGTACCTGAAACTATAGAAGAAGAAAACAACTTGGGGACGCTGGAACAGACTTCGAAGAACCATCAGAAAGCCACTCCTGGTGGGAGTGGCTGAGCCAACTCAACCAGCCAGGAAAGGCCTGGCGGAAGCGGCATGGCTGACTCTACCTTCCAGGAGGCTCCACGGAAAAGAACGGGAAAAACAGCAACCCCGTCTGAACAGTCTAGAGGCGAACTCACGACTGAATTGTGCAGGTCCAGTCGGAACCATAAGAGCCCCGCCTACCTATGTGATGACATAAGATAGGTGAGGCCTGGATTGGTTAGACTGGACCACATGGAGAGGGGTGTTATATATTTGCATACTTACCTATGATAGGTTGGTCCGTGGCAGCGGGAGATTTGAAGAGCCATCATTGGCCACGAGCTGTGAGCAGCCGGCTATAAAAAAGGCTGCCGCGGTTTCTCCGCATGTGATTACTGGAAAGAAAATAAACAGGGAAAAAGTCAACTGGGTCTTGAGTTTCTTTTCCCACAATGCAACATATAGTTCTGTAAAAATGTTGTTCACCTTTTTTGACTTTATTATCTGCATACTATAGATGTACTTTCATGGACCACTGAAAGGAGGAAATGGCTCACATGCTTTACTCAAGAGTGTGATAGGCAACAGGCTTTTAAGGGGCTGCCACAAAGAAAGGGGGACAATGTATTTTCCAAAGAAGCAGAATGCAAACAAGAAGCAATGGATGAAAACTGAACAGAGAGAAGCAACCTAAAACTAAGGAGAAACTTCCTGACAGTGAGAACAATTAACCAGTGGAACTGCCTGTCTCCAGAAGTTCTGGGTGCTCAATCACTGGCAGTTTTTAAGAAAAGACTGGACAGCCATTTCTCTGAAATGGTATAGGGTTCACCCCAAGGTCCCTTCTAAGTATTATTCTGACACCTTTCCCAGGATTTCTACTCAGAGTTTGGCATCCTCAGTTTTCTTGCCTGAGCTGGGGGTTGGACTAGAAGACCTCCAAAGTCCCTTTCAACTCTTGTTAAATACATGTGTATTTTATATTCTGGACTATTGACATTGAATGCATGTAACCCTGAAAAATATGTGGCAGCCATGGGCAAAAGAAAGGCAAAAAAAAATCACTCTAGGTATAAGGACAGTGTAAAATATTAACACGTGATAAATAATGGAACAATTAAAAATAATAGCACAGAGTTTTATCTCTCTCTCTCTCTTCCTATTTTTTTCTTTCTTTCTCTACCTTCCTCTTTCTTTCTCTCTCTCTCTCTC